>JANAVB010016935.1:0-222919 GCA_029216955.1 Iris pallida | reverse complement strand
GGGGAGCTGTTGGGTGGCCATGGGGGTCTGATTGTTTTTTTTTTTTTGAATAAGGAGAGAGAGTTGTGTGATATGAAGAAAAGGGGGGCTGTGTTAGCTATTAAGAAAAAGTAGAGAGAGAGTTGTTGGAATCTCTTCAAAGTGGAGTGTTGTTGAAGTAGGATTGGCCAAGGGCTTGGGTGTGTCATAGGTGGCTTTTCTAAAGCCATATCTTAGGCTTGGCCAAAAGAGGGTAATTTTGAATAGTGAGGATTGATTGTGTTTTAATAGGAAATTTTTTCCTCTAACCTTTATGGATTATGATTTTGTCCATTAGGCTTAGGGGTGAGTTTGCTTTGTGTGTTTTGTGTTTTGCAGGAAGTAAATGGTATTGTGTGTGTAGGTATTCATGAGAGGATGGCACGAAGCTTGGGTTTGGTTTATTGGAGTTAGGTTAGGTCAAGATTGGGCTAGGTATGGTTATGACTACAAATTAAGTCATTTATAATCATTGATAAAATAGTAGCATACGAAAGCTCAATTAGATGGCACGCAAGTGGCATGTGCGTAGTAGGTTCAAAATAGGTCAAAATCATATATTGGCCGATTAGGTTGGATCGATGTCGAGTCCCGAAATTAAATTGGAAGTTAGGTCAGGTTTTACGGTAGATTGTCAAATGGCCTAAATTGATCCAAAAGTTATGCCATATAAATAGAATACAAGGGAACAAGTTTGAGTGGGACATGATATATCAACATGAAGATAAACTTGTCTAGATCAAAAATGAAGGATGCTTCGAGGAATTGACATCCCTGGCACTCCAAAAATTAATGCCACAAAAAAGTATATTTAATGATCAAAACTAATTATAATAAAATAATTATTGAAAATAATTCATTTAAATTTTTTAAAAAGATTCCTAAAATCCAAGGGGCTTATATCCTACCCACCTTAAAGAATTTCGTCTTCAAAATTACATTAAGGCATAGTATAAAAGGATAACAGATCGATATCTTAAAGGAGTAAAGTACGACTAGTCGCAAGCAGAATGCCATGGTTGTGATTCTACTAGTAAGGTTTTGGAAAGGAAATATAAGAATTTAGGTATTACAGTCTGCAATAATCCTAGGTACTATTATGGTACTATTAGTCAATAACTCCATAAGGGAATTACTATCAATTCAGTGCTAATCCTATATGGGTCAGAGTTTCAACGGGCAAAAAGGAATTGACTCGGTTGGACATACTAGAGCAAGGTGGATTAGAGGGATTTATAAGTTCATAGCGAGGAGGCAGGTTTAGGAGAATTGCAAACAAAGGAGTTACAGATCATGGTATGGATAGTTTTGAAAAGTTTCATAAGATTTTCCAAAAGAATAATGTACGACTGGGTAAATATTTGATCAGGAATTTGGAAGGAATGGCGTCTTAGGGTAATATGATCGTTTGGCAGAATAGGTATAAAATCAAGGTTTTGGTTTAAGATCAAGGCATAGCTAAGGAAGAATAGGGTCTTCTTAATCGTATCTTTAGAATGATAAAATGCTAAATCATGCAACCATGATTTACGAGCTTAGGAATAGGAAAGTAAAGAATATGGATATGTCTAAATCAATAACTTCCAGTTACTTAGAATAATCTAAAAAAATTAAGTGGGCTGAGGTAATTACACACCAATTCATACTATGGTTTATCCTATCTATCAGGTCCTAAATAACATATGGTTCCTCAAATACGGCTAGCCACTTATTCTATAATCCAACTCATAATATTCGTAAGTCCTTGATATCATCCAATTTTCTATTAGTACACTCTATTCTACAGCTTATCCTTTTCAATTGTAACTTTCGTTAACACAATATCAAGATGCTCATAATATATGTCAAGGTCTTCAAACGTCTTTCATTCTTGAATATTTAATTCTTAACTTATCCTCTTTGAAATATCTCCGTCTTCAAGAAATTTGCCATCTACTATGTACTTACTCAGCTCTAAATTCTATTTATCAAACTATTTAGGATTACTCTACCTCTTTATCTTGAAATCTTTTCTTTCATCTCATGCCATAATCTCGTTCAAGTGCTTTCAATATTTTATGGTATGATTTTCATATCAGCTTCTTTCGTTGTTTCTTTCTATCATAAATTTTGTATCATCTATCTCCTCGGAATAGTCTTTTCATTCTTTATGGGATCTCAATTTCAAGACCTTGAAGGTATGGTTCTTTCTGTAATCCTATGTCATCGTCATAATCCTTGTCTCGATAAATTTTCCTAAAATTTCAACCATATTCATCTTCATTTATTAAGACTAAATGTATTGTGCCTTATGATTCTCTCTTCCTGTATACCCAACACAAAGTTCCAGTTGTCATTCCTCTAGTCTCTAACTATCTTGCATCAACAAAGAGTTTACTAGCCTGCCTCCTGAGGTACAGTTCTAACTCTATTCCTATATCCTTGGCTACGATTGATTATCAAAGGCAATGATCAATTCTTAAACTTAATCAACCCTAAAACTCCAAGCTATACTTCTACAATCTGTAAGTCATACCCAATAACAACATAACCAATGATCTACCTTATCTATCAATTATATGTTCCTCATAAGCACGCCTAACTATCTGTTAGGAAAATTTTGAGGCTTGGTCAAATAGGTACTTATATCTAATACCTCTATCTTTGTCTAACTGTATTAGTCATTCTTCTAGTTCCTATCTCTGATAGTTCATTCAAGGTTGACTCAACCATTATAAAGATGGTTGACTGGTCTAACTTAGTCTTACATATTCGTCGATCATATTTCTCTCTGATACCTAGTCTCCCTGGGACAGTTCCTCATTATCCAAGAAATTTTCTTTCTTTTTTCCTTGTTCTTTTCTATTATATCATATTTTTGATTTTCTACAGCCTCTACGTTAAAAATTCCTAATTTTTAGTATAATATAACTCCAAAGTTTATATCTAGTCATGACCATTGTAGTTCATCGATTTGTTTTATCTCGTCGAAATCCTCGGACTCTATTTTCTACCGTCCTTCGGGTTTGCACTTCTTCGATCTAAAATCCAACTGTGTCTTCATTCGAGTCGTATTCCTACTCATCGCGTTCTTTATGATCAAGGGATCTTCATATTTTTCTAATCGACTCAGTTGGATCACGTTAGTTCCTATTCCAACTTAGGCTAGCCTAGACAAGGGCGACATGGTTTAGCCTAATGATCCTCGTATTTTCTGTTAAGGCTATGCCTGGTACCGTACTTATTCCACATCCTAACTTAGAGGGGTGTCTTTACAGTCTACCACCATAGCAAATCACCTAGTCCTGTCAAGCATGTGTTACTATATCCTTTCAAGTAAACTTCCTAGCTCAATATGATAATTTACATGATGTTGTCGAATCACTAATTTGCGACTCAGCAATCATTCATCCAAGGGGATTTTTCTATAAAAATTTAAACCTCGATAGAAATGCCATGCTTATCCTATCTTTCTATTTAGTAAAGGCGTCTATCCAAATAATCCCTACTAAATATTCTATTTGTCTTAGTCATATCCTATGATATGATAATACTGAAATGTTTGTAAAACACAAGGGTTCGTCCTTTCGAGAGAGGGAAAGACAAGAATTCATAATATTAATTCAAGAATGGTTTGATTGAGCACAAATGCAAAATTTTAAGGGCGATAGTAGAAGTCAAAGAATTTTCAATAGCAGTAGTGGATTGAGATTCTAATATATCCTAATGTAGGTTCGTCCGGTACAGTAATGTAATCGAAACAATTTATCTCGACCGATATGGGCCACCACAAAAATGTCATACCCCAGTTCTAAAATAATAGGAACTAGAGGTGCGAGCATGCCAGCTAATACGATCTAGGATAAGTTCCTAATTTAATGGACTTATCCCTAGACATACCACGCTGTAAAGGGTACTAAGAGTAACTGATCATCTATATCTCAATCCACAGTAATAAACGAATACCAAGAATGAACATAATAAATTAAATTGGCCACCCAGTAATATACATGTTCGAGCAAGCTCGAAAAAGGAATAAGCTTGGATATAATAGGCTACATAGCAGCATGAAACAAATAAAGGTGAAGTATATGCAGGAAAGAATAAGTGTAAATACCAAAGAACACATATATATGTATACCTGAAACCTCGGTGCATCACGCAGCACCTGCCCAGCTACTCTGTACTAACTGCTCAGCAAATACCGAGAGAGATCACCAGGTCCTCAGCGGGTCATAACAAGATACAAAAATACATGCTATAATATGAATTGAATAAAATGAATAACCCGAATCATAACATGATCTAATATCTAGTCATCAATCAGCAAACCATATCTCTGACCAATCTTGATCAATAGTTGGCATACCAACCCATGACTAGACACTGCCCTATGATACGGTCTGATATAGGTACATGAACTAACCATTCTATGTGAATACATGTTTGAAGACGACTTTGGAGCGTATCGGTAGGTGAATAGGGTTTTGCGTCAAAACACGGGCTGACAACGGATCACTAGCCGATGTAAACATACATGCACTAGTATACCTCCCGACCATACCTAGCATGCAGCTAGTTTGTTGCCGGACATATCCCTAGTGTATGTATGGCCCATAATCAAGTAACCACCCATAATTGGGTCCCCTGAGGCTGAAATAGAATAACTTTTTGTCCCATACTCCTAATGATAGTCTTCCCCGTCCTTGAAGTGTAAGTCGTATCCACGACTCAAACAATATGTAACTCAATGCAAGTCTCTAGCCTAGACACCATCTAACTCTATATGTACCGACGCAAGCACTTCTTGCAGCACCGATGATCAGTCAAATGCGTAAACTTGTGCCAACACAATGAACCCTTACTCATAGTGACGTGTAATGTCTCGTGACAAATCACAAAAGTTATTCTTGATAACTTTACAGTTTTTGGGTACGTCAACTAACTTTATGTCACACACGCACGCACCCATAACATCGATGCCATCATCGATAAAACCCAAGTCATCCTTGCATACACACTACCAGTGTCACCGACTAACAATATAAGGGTAGATATGAATCATATAAACAGAACAAGTATGGCAAGGTATCTTGCCTGGGGTGAAGCAGTGATCCAATGATGTCCTGTAGGCAAATCGTCAAGTCCAAGAAAGGTAGCAACATAGGAGTCTCCATGAACGTCGTCGGATGCTGAAAAAACATCACCAACATTCCAAGAATAAGGAAAATGGCTAGGATAGACTACCCATAAGTCCAATTTTGGATACAAGGGCAAAATGGTAATTTTGGATCAAAATGCGGTCCATCATTGGACCTACTTTGCACCAAAAAATGTGTCAGGAAAGTCATCAAAATCGAGCAAATTATATGTCTACGAGTCCAGAATGACGATACCAACCCAATGGTATATCCGAAAGTAGATTCTGATGAGTCAATCTCAAAATGGTCCGTTGACCCGGACATTGGAATCCAGTTCGCATGAAAATGTGTGCCTAAGCCAAAGTCCACTAAATCTAGCAAATTATATGTCAATGAGTCCAGAATAACGATACGAACCCAATGGCATATCCAAAATTGGATTCTAATGAGTCGATCTCAAAATGACCCGTTGACTCGGATTATGAGGCCCGATTTGTACCGAAATGCGTGTCAGGGCCCACGTCTTCCAAATCTAAACTATATATGAATTTGGGCCAGAACGATGCCATGAGTCTGCCGGTGGTGTCAAAATTGGAATTCGGAGTTCCGGGTCTAAAATCAGAATTTTATAAGTTAGAAATTATGAATTCGGACGGCCAAATTTGGCATCAAATTCAACCAATCAAACGAGCATACAATAAACAAAATTTTAATGACAAGAAGTTTTTTATACCAGCTATGCACAAGAACTAATGGCATGTCAAACAGAGCTGCGACGACGGAGATGCAAATCCTTGAAGTTGGCTCCACGAAACTATCCAAAATAAATATAATTATTCGGAAAAATTGGTGGCCGATTTTGACCTAGCAAATAATAGAATTAACGGCTGAAACTTTATGAAGGTAGAGCTATATACCAAGACTGAAAGGGTAGAAAGAGATCGACGATCCAACGGTTGGATCGCCCAAAAAATGTGCGTAAAGTTGTTGTCTTGAAGCTCTATTCTGACTTGGCGTTTCTCGCGTGCGTCGACTGGATTTCGGTTTCGAAGTCAAAATCGACTTATTGATGCGCTGGTCGGGGTACGGTCGAGCTTGCGTGCACATGGAGGCACGTATAGGGTGCTGCCACGGCAGGGAGGGCTGCACGGGGGCGTGTACAAGGTGGTACACGTCAGCGCAGTAGACATCGGCACATGGTGTTCGGAGGTTAGGCCACGCAGGGGTGAGAACGTACAACATCAGCAAAAGCTGTTGTGGTAGAAGCGACAGCAGCTCTGGCTGCTATCCTGGCTTATCGACGGCATAAGGGGTGGCCTGTTGTGGCCGGCCCTAGGTGGTGCATCAGCCACAACAGCGATGGGCAGCGGTAGCAGCAGCTAATACAGCGACAATGGTAGTAGCTCGAGAAGCAGCTAGAAGCAATAGTCGTGGCAGCAATGGGGCTGCCAAGGGTAAGAAGGAGGAAGGAGAGGTAGGGAAGGGTATGTTGGAAGAGGAGGAGAATGTGAGTAAGTTAGAGTAGTTTGGTAGAAGGAGATGGAAAGGAGTTAGGGTCAGGTGTTTGTAAAGGAGAAGAAGAAGAAGAAGAAGAAGAAGAAGAGGCTGAAGGGGAAGAAGAAGAAGAAGAAGAAGAAGGAGAAAATGGATGAGGTAGAGTGTAGAAGGAAAAGAGAATAGAGTATGGGGAGTTGTTGCTCGGCCAGGGGTTCTGCTATTGTTTGAATAGGGAGCGAGTTGTGTGTAGATATGAAGAAAGGTGGGTTGTGCTAGTTGTTAAGAAAAATTAGAGAGAGAGTTGTTGGCATCTCTTCAAAAGTGGAGTGTTGTTGAAGTGGGATTAGCCAAGAGATTTGGTGTGTCATAGGTGGCTTTTTCTAAAGCTATCTCTTGGGCTTGGCCAAAAGAGGGCAATTTTGAATGGTAAGGATTGAATGTGTTTTAATAGGAAAATTTTCCTCTAACCTTTATGGACTATTATTTTGTCCATTAGGCTTAGGGGTGAATTTGCTTTGTGTGTTTGGTGTTTTTGGGAAGTGAATAGTATTATGTGTGTAGGTATTCATGAGAGGATGATATGAAGCTTGGATTTAGTTTATTGGAGTTAGGTTGGGTCAAGATTGGGCTAGTTATGGTTTTGACTACAAATTAAGTCATTTATAATTATTGATAAAATAGTAGCATACAGGAGCTCAATTGGATGGCACGCAAGTGGTATGTGCGTAGTAGGTTCAAAATAGGTCGAAATCATATATTGGGTCAATTAGGTTGGATCGATATTGAGTCCCGAAATTAAATTGGAAGTTAGGTCAGGTTTTACGGTAGATGATCAAATGAAATAAATTGATCCGAAAGTTATGCAATGTAAATAGAAAACAAGAGAACAAGTTTGAGTGGAACATGATATATCAACATGAAGATTAACTTGTCTAGATCAAAACACATGAAGGACGTTTCGAGGGATTGACATCCATGGCACTCCAAAAATCAAAGTCACAAAAAGTATATTTAATGATCGAAACTAATTATAATAAAGTAATTATTGAAAATAATTTATTTAAAATTTTTTAAAGATCCCTAAAATCTAGGGGCTTACAGATGATCATTTGAGGGTTTAAATAAAGGTGAAACCCGACTTTCCAGCTTCTGTTCGGATTCATCCGTCTGAGTTCGGTCTGAGTTCGGCCAGAACTCTGACCGAGTTCGGTCCCTGGGTAATCAGGACAAACTTTGGAAAGTGTGTGATAGAGTTTTAACATTAATGTAAATTTAATTAGAAATAGTTTTGTTGAAATAAATAATTAATATTAATTACATAAATTGTATCGAATATTTTGGGTTAGCTGTAGCGGCCGGATCCCAGCTTACATTAGTCCAAAGATAGTACACTGTGTCGCTTCAGGATATTTACACATGTGTGATAGAACGGCCATTTCGGCTTATAACCAAAATGATTTCTACGAATTTATGAGTCTTAATCAAATAATATTTAATTTTGTTACTTTAACATCCAAAATTTCTAATTCTCTTCGTATAAAGTTAAAACGATCTTTAGCCAGGGGCTTACATGTCAGCTGTTGATGTTCAGTGTCAACAAAATATAACTTAATATCTCCCTGTAAAACATGATCTCTAAGGAAGTGATGTTTAATTTCTATGTGTTTAGTGCGAGAATGACATACAGGATTCTTCATAAGGTTAATAGAACTAGTGTTATCGCAGTAGATAGGGATGTGGTCAAACAATAACTGATAGTCTTCCAAAGTTTGCTTTATCCACAAAATTTGAGCATAACAACGTATTACGGCTATATATTCAGCCTCGGTTGTTGATAATGCAACAAAATTTTGTTTATTAAAAAACTATAAGAATAATAACTTTCCTAGAAAATGATATGTGCCACTGTACTTTTACGATCGACTTTGCATCCGATATAATTCGCGTCCGATTAACCTATCAGGTCAAACGAATCAGTTTTGGGATACCAAAGACCAATCGTCAAAGTTCCTTTAAGGTATTGTAGGATATGCTTTAACGATGCTCACATGTGATTCTTTAGGATAAGCCTGATATCTAGCACATAAGCATACAGAAAACATAATATCAGGTCGGCTAGCAGTTAAGTATAGTAAGTACCAATCATACCTCTATACTTACGTACATCAATTGGTGTACCACTTTCATCTATATCAAGTTTTGTAGACGTTCCATAGGTGTGCCAATAGGTTTGACGTTATCCATGTCAAATTTCTTTAGCAAGTCTTTTTCTATACTTTGTTGATTGATGAATATCCCTTGTGAACTTTGCTTGATTTGTAGCCCGGAGAAGAATGCTAGTTCTCCATCATGTTCATTTCGAATTTACTCTGCATACACTTAGCAAACTCGTTATATAGCATCTCATTAGTTAATCCAAAATTATGTTATCTACATATATCTACACTTAAAATATTTTTATCCAAAGATTCTATAAAAAGAGTAGAATCAACCTTCCTTTTAAAAAACTGTGTTCAAACAAGAAAGAACTAAGGCGCTCATACCATGCACGAGGTGCTTGTTTGAGACCGTAGAGAGCCTTGCGAAGCTTGAATACGTGATCAGGATTTTTGAAATCTTTGAAGCCAGGAAGATGTTTACAAAAACTTCTTCTTTTATAAAACCATTTAGAAAAGTACTTTTGACATCCATTTGAAAAAGTTTAAAACCATAAAAACTTACAAAAGCACAAAGCATACGAATGGACTCTAGTCTAGCAACTGGAGCATACGTCTCATCATAGTCAATGCCTTCTTCTTGATTATAGCCTTGAACTACCAGATGTGCTTTGTTGCATGTGACTGAACCATTCTCATCTAATTTATTTCGGAACACGCACTTGGTACCAATGATCGGATGATCAATAGGTCTGGGAACGAGTTCCTAAACCTGATTTCGTTCAAATTGGTTTAGTTTCTCTTGCATTGCAGAAATCCAAAATTCATCATTAAAATCTTCTAAAACATTTTTAGGTTCTATTTTGGAAATAAATGCAACATTAGCAACTATCTCTCTTATGCTTGATCAAGTACTTACACCTCTTGATACATTACCTATTACTAGTTCTTTCGGATGATCTAGTGTAAACCGTAATCATTTCGGCAGACTTTCCAGGTAGGACGAGGATGGTGTATCTTCTGATGTTCTGTTAGAAGGAGTTTTCTCTTCTTCGTTGTCACTATCGTCATTGTGTTGACTATTCAGTTCATCGAATGTGACATTTATTAACTCTTCAACAACAAGTGATCTCTTGTTGAATACCATGTATCATTTGCTCTTTGTCGTATACCCCAAGAATATGCCCACGTCAGTTTTTTTATCAAATTTTCCTAAGTTGTCTTTTGTATTTAAAATAAAACATCTGCAACCAAAGATCTTGAAATAGTTGATGTTAGGAGTTCTATTAAACCACAATTCATAAGGAGTCTTTTTAGAGATAGGCCTAATAAGAACTCTATTCAAAATATGGCATGTTGTATAGACAGCTTCTTCCCAAAAATATTTTGGAAGATTTTGCTGCTTAAGCATAACTCTGGCCATATCGCTAAGAGTTCTATTCTTCCTCTCCACAATGCCATTCTGTTACGGAGTTCTGGGGTAAGAGAATTCATGTGATAATCCATTTGAATTTCAAAAGGATTTAAATTCATGGTTATCGAATTCTTCTCCATGATCACTTCGAATCCGAGTAATCATGAATCCTTTCTCATTTTGTACCTTTTTACAAAAAGACACAAATTTAGAAGGCCTCATTTTTATTTACAAAAATAAACCCAAGTATACCGTGAATAGTCATCAACTATCACGTAAGCGTATAGCTTACCGCTAAGACTAGCGAATCTACTTGGTCCAAACAAGTACACGTATAATAATTGCAGTGGTCTAGAGGTACTTACAGCGTTTATTGATTTGAAAGAAGATCTAGATGCCTTGTTCTTTTCGCATTCAGCACAGACAATATCTTTCTTGAATGTAATATTATGTGAGCCTCTTACTAGTTTCTTGGTGGACAATCTTGCAATAGTATCCATGTTCCCATGTCTAAGACGTATATGCCATACCCAGCTTTCGTCTTGACTTGTGAACAGACACTTCCATGTATTGTTAGTCTTTTCTGACAGATATAGTACATATATATTGTCCTCTCTTATTCCCTCAAAGGAAATTATTCTAGAAGTTTTTCATAAATAATACATTTATTTTTAACAAAATTAATTCCAAAACCATGATCAGTCAGTTGACTAATACTTAGCAGGTTATGTTTTAATTCTGTTACTAAACATACATCTTTAATGATTGGTGAGGGAGAAGTACCTATGTCGCCAATTCCAATGATATGTCCTTTCAGCTTGTTCCCAAAGGAGACAGCCTTCTTTCTTCATCGATAGAGTTGCAAACAATATGTTATCGCCAGTCATATACCTGGATCAACCACTATCGAGAATCCACTTGCTTTTAGTAGGAGAAGGAAGGTCCACCTACAACACAAGTTGAAGATGTAACCTTTGGTACCCACTTTCTTGAAGGTCCTGATTTGTTAGCTTTTGGAACCCATACATACACATTCATATCTACTAGCTTTCTAATCTTACATTGGTGTGATACATGTCCTCTTATACCACAATAGTGACATGTAGCTGAAGTATTAGTGCTAGGTGTAGTTCGAAGATCATGTATATGTTTTTGAAGATGTGTATGTTTTCTTATTGTGTGAAAAAGTATACATATAAGCAGGGCTTCTGGCAGTTCTAGCAGTATTGGTCGTATTGTATTTGTGCTTGGCCTTCTGACTTGTGTTCACTTGAGCTATAGGTTTGACAACCTGTTTGTCCAGCTTAATCTCTAAGTTTTTAGAGACGTCACAGGCTTTATTGTATTTTTCGTGAGTGCATCTATTCTCTGAGCAGCAATACTATACTTTTTTCTCTAGTTCATAGATATCATTAAGTTTTACACTTCTTGATTAGCTTTCTCAAGCTTTCAAGAGTATCATGTAAGCTTAACTTTAAAAAGTAATCTCATTTGTGTTACTAGAAGAATCTCTAATATCTTCTAATATTTGAGATTGCTTAGAAAACTTAGATTGTACAAATCTTAGCTCCTTCTTAGCACTTTTACAAATCCATCATTTTTCTCTGAACTTCTAACAGATCAGTGAAAGCATCAGACAGTTCATCGAAAGTAAATCCTTCATAGAGAGGGTTCGATAGTACCTTAGCATCTGTAGCCATAAAGCAGAGATTTGCTGTGTTGCGAGGCTTCTCTTCTTCTTCAGAGTCACTAGCTTCGTTTTTACACCAGATGCTAGTGTTAGCATAATTTCTAGTCGAAGTCTTTCTTTTGCTTGACTGATCATGCCTGCTTTCCTTTTTTATAATAGAATAATCTTTCTTGATGTGCCGGTCTCTAGACAAGATAGAAGCGCCGGCGTCGACTACAGTAGTGCTCGACCGGTATCAACTGCCAAGTGGAAGCTCTCAACACTCCTCTCTTGGTACAGCCCTCCACCCTCGTCAGGGCCAGCGACAATGACCTCTCGACACAGCAGGTAGTCGGGACACCTCCACAGGCGAAGGTGCAACCCTCCTCCTGCCATCGTTCGAGGCTCCTCCGACGCGTCGGACCTAGATTCTGTTAGTTCTCTTGAAACCTTAGCCTTTATGTTCTCGAAACTTCTATTTATTGCCATGTATCACTGTTACATTGAGTAATGGTTCAGTAATCCATGTTCTTGTTCTATGTGTACATACTTAAGGGAAACGTGAGATGGGTTATGATCTTATGCCTCTATAATGTGTATTAGTGCTTTCATTTTGTATATGGGAGGTAGGAATGGCTTATTGTCTTCTTATGATGAGATGTAAAAATTTTGTTAGCGGAGAAATGGGGCACTGTGTGCACATATATGAGTGTTGGCTTGAACATTTTACTTTAGTTGTTAGAGATGGCAGCAAGGGAAGTGAAGCAACTTATGTCCTTTTCTTCTATGTTAATGCAATATGAAATGCACAAGGATGGCAAGGGAAACCTATGGGTCATGGACCTTGGTTATATGGGAGGTGTTGGCTTTGGAAAGGGAACACACGCATGGCAGCAAGGGGAGATGTAGGTAGTTGGTTAGAGTGTGGTGCACAGACATGTATAGGTGAATATGAGTAATGGACTCATGTGCAGATAGTTAGTTCTTAGTATATTGATCAAAGTTGTATGGAAATAGTTAGGAGATCACTTGGGTGAGAGGGAGAATGATTGGGATCATAGCAGGTGGCTCTAGGAAAAAAAATAAAGTATAAGTGGGTTGGACAAATGAGAAATGAGGTGTGCTGATGTTTCCATTGGTTATAAATATGCACTGTCAATAGTTTAGTCCTTATAATCACAATTCTGCCACTAGATTTGTTCCTATAACCACATCTCACTATTATGGATAGATGTTGAACTAGTTTGTGCTACTGAGATGGAATAGAGGGCAAGCAAAACTTAACAGAGAGTAGCCTTGGTATTGGAGAGAACAAATATGGGGATCGCCATCCTTTTTGTCCCCCTAAACAGTGTTATAGAAAAATTGTGATGCCAGGGGCATTTGAGGGTGTAGAGTGTAGGAACGAAGTCGTAAAGCAGAATACTCTAGAGGGGGGTAAATAGAGTAGGCAGCAAAATATTGCTAATTAAAAACTTGTTAGCAGTAAGATCACATAATTAAATCAATAATCACAAAACAATAACTGTAAAGAAATGAGATCAGAAGGCAAACGCAAACTGTCACCCCCAGTTTTTGAATTAGGGGTATTTTTTTTTTTTAAATTTCATGATTTTTAGGAATTTTATTTGATTTTATATGATTTTTAGGGATTTATTTGAGTCGGTTTGAATTTTATCCAATTTGGACTTAAGTTGGAGACCCGGGTAGCCTGGACACTAGTGGGACCCACATACTAGCTGGACTTGGCCTACATACCATCCTAATTAGGCTAGAAACATAAACCCTATTTCTATGGATTAATTAGTCATTTTAGAGCTTAATTAGTTAATTAAAATTAGACCGAAACGAACCGAACCAAACCCGAACCAACTAAACCTAAGTCTAATGGGTTTGGAGGGTTATTGGATCTCACCCAAACCCAATAACCCCCCCCCCCCCCCCCCCCCCCCCCCACCATGGCCGGCCACATGTAGGAGCACCTCCTCCTCTTTCCTTCACAACCAAGTAACTCTCTCTCTCTCTCTCTCAAATTTATTTCTTTCTCCAAGCTTTTCTTCTCCAAGGGTTTTTCCAATTAGGTATACATTTAATTCTATATTTATTACTCTTTTGCATTTAACTCTTTCACTATAAGTGTGGAGGAGATGATTCTCCACACTTTGCCCATAAATTTGTAGGATTCCTTAGAAATCTAGGTTAGGGATTTAATTAGGGGTTTTCTTAATTGAGAGTGGTATATATATGTGTATGTATTATATATAATATATATATTCTATATATATATATATATATATATATATAATATATATATATATATTGTGTGTGAATATAAGAATGGTGGTGGTGGTGTATGAGTGAGAGTGGTGTATGTGTGAGAGAGTGTGTGTGTGTGCTTGTGTGAGTGTGTGTGAAGAGTGTGTAGGATGTGTATGTGCCTAAGTATATATATATTTATATGTGTGAGTGTGTATGTATATATATATAGATATATGTAAAAAAAAATATATATATATATATATATATATATATATATATATATATATATATATATATATATATATATATATATATATATATATATATATGTTTGTGTGTATATATATGTATTTACCTATGTGTGTGTATGAATTTATATGTATATATGTGAGTGTGGTTGTGTGTCTAATATATACATATATAGATGGATAGATAGAGGATTAGATATATATATTATATATATATATATATATATATTATATATATATATATAGAGAGAGAGAGTAGAAGGAGAAGTAAAAGAAGAAGAAGAAGGGAAGCAACTGCAGCAGCAGCTAGCAGCAGTGCAGCAGCAGCTAGCAGACAGTAGCAGCTGCAGGAATAGCAGCTGAGCAGCAGCTGCAATAGCAGCAAGCAGCAGCAGCAGTAACACCAAGTCCCCCCCTTTTTACCCCCTATAAACCCCCCTTTTTAGCCTATAATCCCCCCTATCTATATATATGTATATATATATATATATGTATATTATAGATATAGGTAGATATATATATATAAAGATTAGAAAGTTAGAAGTTTAGAAGAAGTAAAGAAAAGAAGAAGAGAATGAGAAGAAGCTTAGAAGAAGTAGAAGGAAAGAATAGAAGAAGTTAGGAAAAGAATAAGAAGAAGATTAGAAGAGAATAGGAAAGGAGAATAGGAATTAGGAAGAGAATTTGAATAGAAAAATTAGAAGAAGTTAGATTAAGAAGAGAATTAGAAGAAGTAGGAAGGAAGGAAGAAGAATTAGAAGAATAGGATTTAGGGGAGTTTGAGTTAAAGGGCGAAATCGAGCTCCGAGAGTCGAAATGAGTTGAAACTTGGGGGAGACCTAGATTATATAGATTAGACTTTGCGGGTAGGCTCCCGAGTTGAAATCGGGGTTGTAGGGCGCCGGTATCGCGCCGTACCATTGTATCTTGATTTATTCAAGATATCGCCAATGGGCCGTAAGATGGACTAGACGTCCACTCTACCTAGGTATTTTGGTAGGTAATGAACGTGTAGGCTAGTACCCTACTACCCTAGGGAGCACGGGTCAAAATACCAAGCGTAGGTAGGCTAACTTGGTAATTGCCTAAGTTAGAATTTTACCTTTTTAAAAGGTAAAATAGAATATTGGCCTACGGCCAAGATTTGAGTTTCGAAGTCCAAGATGGACTTGGATATAGATTATAAGGGTTGGTAATGATTAGAAATAGCCGTCTAAACCTAGTCTTGACCTCGGTTGACCACGGTTGACTTTTTAGACCAAAGTCAACTATGGATCAACACTTTATCCAATTTAGTCCCAAATTCCATTAAACTTGGACAGTTGACCAAAAGTCAACTATTAGTCACCAGTGACCTAGGGTTGACCTAGGGTTGACCTAAAGTTGACTAGAGTTGACCCGTTGACCAAAAGTCAACTGTAAGTCAACTTTCGACCTAGTTTGATTCGGTTTGACTTCCAATGTCCTCCTAGGACCAGGGTTGCCCTAACTAGGTTTGTCTTGACCTAGAATGACTTAATAGGGTTTAAATTGATTTAACTTTACTTCCTAAACATAGTATTGATACGTCTTGTTCTCTATAGGTCCTCGAGACACTGTAGTGGATTCGGTTGACATATTTTATCATCTTACAGGCGAGTACATTCTCTGATACTTATTTCTAATTTATGATAACTGCTATGATTCATGTACTTAGTGTTGATATGCTTATTCCTGACACATGGTTCTCATGGATTGGTATTCTTGGATCCCGACGAGAGATGTTTCTCCTTCTTAGGTTGGGATGTATTGTGCAAGCTCCCTTGTAGCTCTTGCTCAATATATGGTCACTGATTCTAGAGAAGGTTCGCTACCTTCTCATTAGAATCTCATGCAGTGACGTGTCCTGTTTGGATCCATTCTACCAGTTGGGGTAGGGGGAGTAGTAGCGTATGCCTGTGATCATATCCCCTTGCATTCTTGAACAGTGTGAGTCATATACCGCACTTATGACTTGCCAGGCCAGTTCTCGACAGGTACCCAAGCCGATCACAAGTTGAAACTACTACTCACACACATTGGATATATGGCTTACCTTGATTTGTGTACATACCATGATTCAGTTCTACTTTCTTGTTCTAGCTCTAGCTCTACACCTTACCATGCCATGATACATTTATGTACACTCCATGATTTTATTGTATATGCTCTATTTACAGTCTTATAGCTTTTATTCTATCTTGAGATCTGTTATGATATATGTACTCGTTCCATCCTGACTGGATATGTTGACAAAATATTACAGATGCAGATGAGGAGGATTGCAGTACCTACTATGGTCCGGATGATGTAGTGGGCTTAGAGTTGGTCCCGCAGGGCTTAGCTCCGCCTGACGAGACTTTACCTATTGCTTAGTTAGAGTAGGTCTTTTGTACTGGACCTTGTCTCCAGTTACTTTTGAGACTGTATTACATTTGGATTGTATTAGAGACTGGACTTGTATATTATTTGTGTTTGGACTTGACAGGTTATATTTTATCATCTTGTCTTTATCTTTCAATCTTTACTTTATCATCTTAGAGTTGTGATTGAGCACTCATATATATTCATTGCTTGTCCTCCGTTCGGAGTTGACCATATTCTCAACAGGTTTTTGATATATATAAACTGTTGTTAGAGTAGAAAACCTACAGCGTTCCATGCCGTTTTTTCGGTAGGGCTGAGCGTTGTCACGTACACGTGCCCTTATAGCGGGTGCGGGTCGTGACATATTTTAGTAGTGGCCCACGCAGGTCCTGAAGTCGCAATTAGTGCGATATCGTAGCGGCACTCGTCTTAGAGTGTTGACTACGAGCCTGTGTTACACATAGGAGGTAGTAGGCTAAGAGTACTCAATCACAGTAGGATCTTTCCTTGCTTATCTTGCTTACCGTCTTTGATATTGATTTACTGCATTCTTGCTGTCCTCCTTTGATATAATCCTTCATGTGCCATATTGATATCTTCTTTTCAATCTGTCTCCAGGATGGTTATGACTCATTCTCCCGGTGAGGAGCACGGGGAGACAGAGAGGTCTGCTACCTCTGGCGGACAGGCTCTGGTCAATTCTCCAGCAGATGGGACTTCTGTTGGGGCTCTCGGGGGTACTCCTCCAGCGCTCTCGATGACTGTCCCTGGGGTCATTACGGGTGCTCTTCCCGCAGTACCGGGGCTACGACGGGAGCTGTCGGGGACGTTCTTTCTCCTCAGCAGGGGACTCCTCCGGTGATGGTGGGTGCTATTCCTCCGTTGCCTTCTCTGCCCACAGACATGGGGCAGATGCTCGCGTTCTTTCAGCAGGTGCTGGAGTCCCAGCGGGCCCAGCACGATACTCAGTTGAGGCAGACAGAGGCCATGCACCAGGGCATGGAGGATGCACACAGGTTGGCTATGGCGGCAGTGGAGCGTGGGGCTCCACCGAGGGAGGTACAGCGCAGCAGAAGATCGGGGATATCCAGGCTTTCAAGAAGCTGGGTCCGAGGGATTTCAAGGGGACCGAGGGCATTATTTATGCTGATGACTGGCTCGAGGATATCGAGCGCTAGATGAGGGCCTTCCGCCTGGCAGACGACCTGAAGGTCGAGGCGGTTGGCTTACAGTTGTTAGATGTTGCCCGGACATGGTTCCGGAACGAGCCGGCTCTTGCAGGAGAGGGCCATACTTGGGCTGAGTTTCGGGCCCTGTTCAGAAGAAGTTATTTTTCTCCACAGACAAGATCGGCCTAGTGCGGCAGTTTCAGAACCTGCAGCAGGGCGGTATGACTGTGGAAGAGTATGCGGCAGAGTTCGGCCGGCTGAGCCGATACGCCGAGTACATGGTGAGCGACCCGGTGATCCGAACAGAGAGCTTCCAGGAGGGATTGACGTGGGATATCAAGATCCTGATCCTTTCTTCTATGCGACATATGCAGAGGTTTATGCGGAGGCTCGGAAGGTGGAGAGAGAGTGGGGCTTGAAGCCGAAAAGGGATCGTGAACTATTTTTGGGGGCCAGTAGCAGCGCGGGGGCTGCTAAGCGCCCTCAGCTTCAGCATCAGTCGTTCCAGTATCATCAGCAGCAGGACAGGCCAGAGCATCTGTCCAGAGGGTTCAGCAGTGTCCGGGGCAGGACGATCCACAGTGCCACTTCTGTAAGAAGCCCGGTCACCTCTTTGAGTTCTGCAAGAGGAGGCTGGGGCTGTGTCTCTTTTGCGGTACCGCTGGGCATCAGATGCGAGAGTGTCCCAAGAACTTTCGTGCAGCTGGAGCAGCTCAGAGGGCACCTGTTCAGAGGGTACCAGCTAGTATGCCGGTAGTTCAGCAGCGAGGTCCACTTTCGACTCAGCATCAGCAGTTTGTTCAGCACCGCCAGCAGAGGAGTGGTCAGGGTAGAGCCTTTACTCTTGCAGCCGAGGAGATGGAGCCTATTGCGGATGTTGTCGCAGGTTCTATTCTGCTCGATTCTTTTCCAGCTTTGGCCTTATTTGATTCTGGTGCTACGCACAGTTTTGTGTCTGTTTTTTTGCTCTTAGGCACAATATTATTGCTGAGTATCTTGGTAGGACTTGCAAGATTATGACTGGGAATGGCATCATCCTAGTTAATAATGTTTACAAGGGGCGGAGAGTTTCTTTGAGAGGCCGGGAGCTGAGTGCGTGTTTGCTCGTAATGCCACTTTCGAGTTACGATGTGGTACTCGGTATGGACTGGTTGAGCATGCACCATGCTAGCATCGACTGCCAAGGGGGCAGGATTCTGTTTAGGCCGTCGGGAGAGCCGGAGTATGAGTTCACCAGGGGTACAGCGGAGCAGGGAGATGGATTATGCGGAGCGTTGTTGGCGGGGCCGGTGTTGCCACATCCACTCATTGCTGAGTTCTTAGATGTCTTTCCCGAGGAGCTGCCCGGGATGCCACCAGATCGTGATGTTGAGTTTTCTATAGACCTAGTGCCGGGCGCTGAGCCTATCTCCCAGCACGTCTATAGAATCAACAACAGTAAGTTAGCAGAGCTGAAGAGACAGGTCAACGAGCTGGAGGACAAGGGCTTTATTCGATCTAGTTCTTCACCTTAGGGCGCGCCAGTTCTTTTTGTCCCCAAGAAGGATGGTACGGTACGTCTGTGCATTGATTACAGGGCGTTCAACAACCTTACCATCAAGAACAAGTATCCTTTGCCAAGGATTGATGACTTGTTCGACCAGTTGAGCGGGGCGAGGGTGTTCTCGAAGATCGACTTGCGTATCGGGTACCATCAGCTGAAGGTAAAGCGGGATGACATTCCGAAGACTACCTTTCGGACTCGCTATGGCCAGTATGAGTATACCGTCATGCCGTTTGGGTTGACCAACGCTCCGACGGTATTCATGAACTTGATGAACAAGGTATTTCATCAGTATCTTGACATGTTCGTGGTGGTCTTTATTGATGACATTCTCATCTATTCGAAGACACCAGAGGAGTACGAGGAGCACCTGAGGATTGTGTTGGACACTCTCAGGAGGGAGCAGTTGTATGGGAAGCTGTCCAAGTGCGAGTTCTTCTTGGATCGTGTGGAGTTCCTAGGCCATGTTGTCTCTGGAGAGGGGATTTTAGTGGATCTGAAGAAGATTTCTGCAGTGGAGTCCTGGTCTACGCCGAGCTCAGTAGCAGAGGTTCGGAGTTTTCTGGGTCTGGCAGGTTACTACCGGAGGTTCGTACAGGACTTTTCTAGGATTGTCCAGCCGATGACCCGCCTTACCAGGAAGGACGAGGAGTTTGTTTAGTCCGAGGAGTGCCAGGCCGCCTTCGAGGAGCTGAAAGCGAGGTTGACTACCGCTCCTATCTTGACGCTGCCATCTGGATCTGGTGGTTATACGATCTACAGTGATGCTTCAGGACGGGGTTTGGGTTGTGTGCTTTAGCAGCACGGGAAGGTAATTGCCTATGCATCTAGGCAGTTACGTCCTCATGAGAGGAATTACCCTACCCACGATCTGGAGCTGGCAGCGGTCATCTTTGCTTTGAAGCTGTAGAAACACTATCTGTACGGAGAGCGAGTTGAGATCTATACAGATCACAAGAGCTTGAAGTGCGTGTTTACCCAGAAGGAGCTGAATATGAGGCAGATGCGATGGTTAGAGCTGATGAAGGATTTTAATATATCCTTACAGTACCATCCGGGGAAGGCCAACGTGGTCGCAGATGCTTTGAGCAGGTATCCCATGGCCATGTGTTTGACGATGGATCGTCACTTTCTGGCAGATCTAGAGAGCTTGGGCATAGAGGTGATAGTTCCAGGGTTCGAGGCGCAGATGTGGGGTCTCCAGGTGCAGTCAGAGCTGATGGACAGAGTCAGGGAAGCTCAGTTTGAGGATGAGGCTCTGAAGGTCATCAGGGAGCTGGTCCAGGCAGGACTGTTGGATGAGTTCTCTATAGCAGGGGATGGGTCGTTGAGGCATGGTACCAGATTATGCGTGTCGAGCGGAGGACTTCGGGAGGAGGTTCTTCAGGAGGCGCACCGTTCTCAGTACTCTATGCATCCCGGAGCCAACAAGATGTATAGAGACTTGAGACGGTATGTTTGGTGGTATGGCATGAAACGTGAGGTGGCTCAGTTCGTTTCGAGATGCTTGGTGTGCCAGCAAGTGAAGGCGGGAAGGCAGAGACCCAGTGGATTGCTCCAGCCACTACCTATTCCTGAGTGGAAGTGGGAGCATATCACTATGGACTTTGTATCTGGGCTTCCGTGCTCTCTAGGAAGGAAGGATGCGATTTGGGTCATTGTTGATCGATTGACCAAATCGGCCCACTTTTTGCCTTTCAAAGTGGGTTTGTCGACGGAGAGGTTGGCCGAGATGTACGTGCGACAGATAGTCCGATTGCACGGGGTTCAAGTGAGTATAGTCTCGGATCGGGATAGCCGATTCACTTCTCACTTCTGGAGGAGTTTGCAGCTTAGCTTGGGCAAATCGCTCAAGTTCAGTACCGCATACCACCCCCAGACAGACGGGAAGTCGGAGGAGGACGATTCAGACCCTCGAGGATATGCTTCGTACCTGTGTCTTGGACTTCGGTGGATCTTGGGAGGACCACCTTCACTTGGTAGAGTTTGCTTACAACAACAGCTACCAAGCCAGTATAGAGATGTCACCTTTCGAGGCTCTATACGGACGGAGGTGTCGTACTCCCTTGTCTTGGGATGATATCGGCGAGAGGATTTTGCTTGGCCCTGAGATGGTGGTGGATACCGCAGAGAAGGTCAGGGTTATCAGAGATAGACTTCGGGTGGCGCAAGATAGGAAGCGGCATTGGGCCGATAGCCACCGGAGGCCATTGGAGTTTGAGGTATAATTTAGATTTTTCTAGTATTTGAGTCCGATTGTGATTGTTTTAGATCAAGCTCTAAGTCTTGTGTTTTGTTCTAGGTTGATGATCTTATTTTTCTGCGGATTTCTTCGACGTGTGGCACAATTCGTTTTGGTGGCGGCAGAAAGCTTAGTCCACGATACATCGGACCATTTCGTATCTTGGGCAGGGTCGGTGCAGTGGCTTACCGACTGGAGTTACCGCCCGCACTAGAGGGAGTGCACAGTGTGTTCCACGTGTCACAGCTGAGACGGTACGTGGCAGATCCCAGTCACGTCTTAGACCACTCCGAGATCGAGGTGGGACCGACAATCAGCTATCCAGAGAAGCCGGTTGAGATCTTGGACCGAAGAGAGAAGGTGCTCCGGAACCAGGTCATTCCCTTGGTTCGCGTTGCATGGAGACACCACTCTCCAGGTGAGTCCACCTGGGAGAGGGAGGACGACATGCGGGAGCGATTCCCATATCTCTTCGAGCCTTGAGGTAAAATTCTTTCTTTTTCTTCCTTGTTCTGTTCATGATTGCTGTGTTAGTTCTCATTCAATTTCGAGTACAAAATTTTTTAAGGAGGGTAGATTTGTCACCCCCAGTTTTCAAATTAGGGGTATTTTCGTTATTTTTCAAGTTTTATGATTTTTAGGAATTTTATTTGATTTTATATGATTTTTAGGGATTTATTTGAGTCGGTTTGAATTTTATCAAATTTGGACTTAAGTTGGAGACCCGGGTAGCCTGGACACTAGTGGGACCCACATACTAGCTGGGCTTAGCCCACATACTATCCTAATTAGGCTAGAAATCATAAACCCTATTTCCATGACTTAATTAGTCATTTTAGAGCTTAATTAGTTAATTAAAATTAAACCGAAACGAACCGAACCAACTAAACCTAAGTCTAATGGGTTTGGAGGGTTATTGGATCTCACCCAAACCCAATAACCCCCCCTCCCACCATGGCCGGCCACATGTAGGAGCACCTCATCCTCTTTCTTTCGCAACCAAGTAACTCTCTCTCTCTCTCTCTCTCTCTCAAATTCATTTCTTTCTCCAAGCTTTTCTTCTCCAAGGGTTTTTCCAATTAGGTATGCATTTAATTCTATATTTTTTACTCTTTTGTATTTAACTCTTTCACGATAAGTGTGGAGGAGATGATTCTCCACACTTTGCCTATAAATTTGTAGGATTTAATTAGGGGTTTTCTTAATTGAGAGTGGTATATATATGTGTATATATATATGTGTATGTATTATATATATATATTTGTGTGTGAATATAAGAGAATGGTGGTGGTGGTGTATGAGTGAGAGTGGTGTATGTGTGAGAGAGTGTGTGTGTGCTTGTGTGAGTGTGTGTGAGAGAGTGTGTGAGGATGTGTATGTGCCTAAGTATATATATACTTATATGTGTGAGTGTGTATGTATATATATATATATAGATATATATTTGTGTGTATATATATGTATTTACCTATGTGTGTGTATGAATTTATATGTATATATGTGAGTGTGGTTGTGTGTCTAAATATATACATATATAGATGGATAGATAGAGGATTAGATATATATATATAGAGGGTTAGATATATATATATAGATAGGTGTATATATATAGATATATATATATATATATAGAGAGAGTAGAAGGAGAAGTAAAAGAAAAAGAAAAAGGGAAGCAACTGCAGCAGCAGCTAGCAGCAGTACAGCAGCAGCTAGCAGGCAGTAGCAGCTGCAGCAATAGCAGCTGAGCAGCAGCTGCAATAGCAGCAAGCAGCAGCAGCAGTAACACCAAGTCCTCCCCTTTTTACCCCTATAAACCCCCCGTTTTAGCCTATAATCCCCCCTATCTATATATATATATGTATATATATAGATATGTATATATATAGATATAGGTAGATATATATATAAGAGATTAGAAAGTTAGAAGTTTAGAAGAAGTAAAGAAAAGAAGAAGAGAATGAGAAGAAGCTTAGAAGAAGTAGAAGGAAAGAATAGAAGAAGTTAGGAAAAGAATGAGAAGAAGATTAGAAGAGAATAGGAAAGGAGAATGGGAATTAGGAAGAGAATTTGAATAGGAAAATTAGAAGAAGTTAGATTAAGAAGAGAATTAGAAGAAGTAGGAAGGAAGGAAGAAGAATTAGAAGAATAGAATTTAGGGGAGTTTGAGTTAAAGGGCGAAATCGAGCTCCGAGCGTCGAAATAAGTTGAAACTTGGGGGAGACCTAGATTATATAGATTAGACTTTGCGGGTAGGCTCCCGAGTTGAAATCGGGGTTGTAGGGCGCCGGTATCGCGCCGTACCATTGCGTATCTTGATTTATTCAAGATATCGCCAATGGGCCGTAAGATGGACTAGACGTCCACTCTACCTAGGTACTTTGGTAGGTAATGAACGTGTAGGCTAGTACCCTACTACTCTAGGGAGCACGGGCTAAAATACCAAGCGTAGGTAGGCTAACTTGGTAATTGCCTAAGTTAGAATTTTACCTTTTTAAAGGGTAAAATAGGGTATTGGCCTACGGCCAAGATTTGAGTTTTGAAGTCCAAGATGGACTTAGATATGGGTTGTCAGGGTTGGTAATGATTAGAAATAGCCGTCTAGACCTAGTCTTGACCTCGGTTGACCACGGTTGACTTTTTAGACCAAAAGTCAACTATGGGTCAACACTTTACCCAATTTAGTCCTAAATTCCATTAAACTTGGACAGTTGACCAAAAGTCAACTATTAGTCACCAGTAACCTAGGGTTGACCTAGGGTTGACCTAGAGTTAACCCGTTGACCAAAAGTCAACTGTAAGTCAACTTTCGACCAAGTTTGATTCGGTTTGACTTCCAATGTCCTCCTAGGACCAGGGTTGCCCTAACTAGGTTTGTCTTGACCTAGAATGACTTAATAGGGTTTAAATTGATTTAACTTTACTTCCTAAACATAGTATTGATACGTCTTATTCTCTATAGGTCCTCGAGACACTGTAGTGGATCCGGTTGAAATATTTTATCATCTTACAGGCGAGTACATTCTTTGATACTTATTCCCAATTTATGATAACTGCTATGATTTATGTACTTAGTGTTGATATGCTTATTCCTGACACATGGTTCTCACGGATTGGTATTCTTGGATCCCGACGAGAGATGTTTCTCCTTCTTAGGTTGGGATGTATTGTGCAAGCTCCCTTGTAGCTCTTGCTCAATATATGGTCACTGATTCTAGAGAAGGTTCGCTACCTTCTCATTAGAATCCCTTGCAGTGACGTGTCCTGTTTGGATCCATTCTACCAGTTGGGGTAGGAGGAGTAGTAGCGTATGCCTGTGATCATATTCCCTTGCATTCTTGAACAGTGTGAGTCATATACCGCACTTATGACTTGCCAGGCCAGTTCTCGACTGGTACCCAAGCCGATCACAAGTTGAAACTACTACTCACACACATTGGATATATGGCTTACCTTGATTTGTGTACATACCATGATTCAGTTCTACTTTCTTGTTCTAGCTCTAGTTCTACAGCTTACCATGCCATGATACATTTATGTACACTCCATGATTTCATTATATATGCTCTATTTACAGTCTTATAGCTTTTATTCTATCTTGAGATCTGTTATGAGATATATGTACTCGTTCCATCCTGACTGAATATGTTGACAAAATATTACAGATGCAGATGAGGGGGATTACAGTACCTACTACGGTCCGGATGACGTAGTGGGCTTAGACTTGGTCCCGCAGGGCTTAGCTCCGCCTGACGAGACTTTATCTATTGCTTAGTTAGAGTAGGTCTTTTGTACTGGACCTTGTCTCCAGTTACTTTTGAGACTGTATTACATTTGGATTGTATTAGAGACTGGACTTGTATATTATTTTTGTTTGGACTTGACAGGTTATATTTTATCGTCTTGTTGTCTTTATCTTTCAGTCTTTACTTTATCATCATAGAGTTGTGATTGAGCACTCATATATATTCATTGCTTGTCCTCCGTTCGGAGTTGACCATATTCTCGACAGGTTTTTGATATATATATAAACTGTTGTTAGAGTAGAAAACCTACAGCGTTCCACGCCATTTTTTCGGTGAGGGCTGGGCGTTGTCACGTACACGTGCCCTTATAGCGGGTGCGGGTCGTGACACAAATACAACGATGTATACTAGTTTTTCTCTTGTGAGGACTAGTCCAGTCGGAAGAACTCTAGCTTCCAGTTAAATCCACTATTGGAAAATCCCGCAAGTTTTCATACGAAGTCCTTGCAACTTCTACAGATGCGAGCTTTGATCCGAAGAACTCGACCAACTTCAATTTTGAAGAGTCTTTCTTCAATCAAGCCTCTGATTATAATTCTCTGAAATCTTCTATACCGCACCGTACCGACAAATTGACTAGAGAATTGTAAATGGCTTGGGATTTGAAAATGAAAGCTTTTTAGAATTCTTTGGAAAGAAACGTAAGCTTAGAAGAGAAGAGATGAAAGTGAATGAGTGATTTGAAATGATCAAAATTCTTTTCTATTTATAGTTTTTCCAAAGGCAGAACTCTGGCAGAATTCGGGCAGAATTTGGACAGAACTCTATGTAACAATCCGTAACTGAAGGGACACTATGTTTTTCAAACGTTCGAAAATCAAACGGTCATTAACCGAACTCTGGCCGAACTCGGACCGAGTTCTGTCAGGGTTGGTCAGGGTTTTTCAGAAATGATTTTTGGGCTTTTTAAAAACCTTCAGAAGCTTTTGTAAATAAGGGATGTTTTACAAAAACATAGGTTATTTTTTAAAATGATTTTGGATAGCCTATTTGCCAGTACGATTTGGTGTACAATATTTTTCTAGACTCAATAAAAGTAAAAAATTACATTACATAAAGAAATATAGATTCGAGTGGCAAACATAGCTTCGGTCTTGAACTGAGTAGATATTCGATCTTGATCAGTATCCAAGTGTCCAAAACGTCTTGAGTAAACATCTGAGTAGCTCCGTATATCGAGACAGAGTTTGATCAATTATTAAAATCAGGTTTGACCATGACCAATGGGCTAACAATCTCCTCCATTTTGATAATTGAAAAACCTTGACTGATATAATATCTTTGGTATCTTTGATAAGACAAAAACGAATTTCGGTAAAAAAATTGTTCTTGTAATCTTACACAGAAAAGATTAAGATGTTAGATCTTATTTCTCCTCCATTATCACTTAGTAAAATAATTACAAAAGAGAAAGCTCCCCCGCAATGTATGCATAAGCAATAATCAGTGAAGAAACAAAGAAAAATATAAGAAATATTTATAGTGTTCACAGGCATGGTATATTAAAAAAAATATCGAAGCATGATAAAGAGTGATATAACAAGAAATGCTATATAGTACTAAACTGATATAAATCTCTAAAGTAGAGAATAGAAAACAATGTTTTAACACACAAACATCACAGAAAATATCACAAAAAGTTCTAAAACTAGCACAAGTAAAAGTACGGATACTAGCTTGGAATGTCGGAGCATTTCCAAGTAAACAAAGACAATAAACAGTCACAATAGTACGACAAACTAGACAAAAAAATGTCTAAATCACATCTCATTCTCATCATCATCATCATCGGTAGTAGTAGTCCTAGCACGACCACCATGTCCAGAAGGACCAGCTCCAGATATGCCAGCTCTAGAGGTGTATGGAGTAGCACCCGAACCACGGTACCAATCATAAGTATTCCCTGGCTGGAATAGAGAATGGACCACCTCATCCTCAATGCGGTAACCAGATACAGCAGGATCTCTTGGAAGAGAACTAGCAGAATGACCCGTCTGAGCAAATCGGAGATCGGCAAACGAGTTGGCAAAAGCCTGGAACCGAGTCACGTCACGGAACTCATGTTCCCTGGAAGTGTCAACAAAGAAAGTCTGCATATGTGAAAGGTGCTGATGGATACCCTTAAAAGTCGTAAGGTAAGTCTGAGGAGGAACAGGGGCAGTAGGAGCAGGAGTAGGAGGTACAGGAGCAGCGGCAGTGCTGCAACGAGAAAGTTGAAGATACTTGGGCTCAGGGTCCAGAGCGCAAGTAGATAAATCGATATCAAAATGCTGAAAGATTCGAGGGACAAGCATCGCATAAGAGAGATTGCGGTCTCTTTCGCGATATCTTTCTATCATCTGGATGATAGTCTTAGGGGCAGAAAAATGAATCCTCTTAAGAATGTGATAGAGGACAGATAGCTCAAGTGCTGTGACATCATCTTTCGAAGTGGATTTCGAAAGAATAGTGGAATAGATGATGCGATGTAACTCATAGTTAAACAAGTTCAAGTTATTGGCCTTGAACTTTCCAGGACGAGCACTTGCTGGCGCACAAAGCTCATTCTTGAAACTAACAAGAGTCGTGCCTTCGGGAAAGTCAAAGTCGGTGATGTCATCGAGCAGGACACCTTCGTTTGGAATACCAAGGATTTTTGCTAGCAACACATCATCGAACTCGATATCGATCTCGCCAACACGAGTTCTTGCGATAAAAGTGTCTAACATGAAGTTACAGTAAAATAGTCGAAGGACATTAGTAGCTATTGGGAATTATTGGGTAACGAGACGGTGTAACCCTAATGCCTCAAACAAAGGACGATGATCTGGAAATATAGTCCATTTGATCGGAGCGCCTGTGCATATTGTACGCATGGTAAAGTCGGCATACCATAGCAAAGCTTGGTCATGAGTTTTGAAGTAAAACTCATCCGACACGCCGTCACCTGATTGGACCGGGGAAAAGAAGAAATCTATATTCGGATCTGAAGATGATGCCTCTTCACTGGCATTAGTCTTCTTCCTCTTGAAAGGATTGAATCCCTTAGGCATTCTTTCCCAAAACTAGATAATCCTACGAAATTGAAAGTGGAGGGAAGAAGGAGTTATACCTTCTGAAATTCAAGTATGTTGTAGAGGAATGAATTCTCCACACGAATCCAAAGTTTGGTTGATTTCTCTATGTAGATTGGAAGCAACAAAGTGGAGAAGAACTAGGGTTTTGGGGGACTTCGGGCGGCTGTTGCTGCTGTTTTGATAAAGTTTGGAAGAGATGAAGAGGAGGGGGCCTCGGGTTCTGACTAAAAAGTATATAACACCAACAGAACTCTAGACGAATACGGACCGAACCCGGGCCGAATTCGCCTAGGGTTCTCCTGAGTTTCAAAAAAACCTTGTGGGCCACAACCTTTTCATCAAGTCATTTCAAATATTTAATTCAAAGTTTAGTAATTTTAAACTTCAAATAATATAATTAATATTATTTTATAAATTAACTTTCGTTACTCAGCGTCTATTTTTGATTAGCTGTAGGAGTATTGTTCCAGCTAACGGGAGTTCACCGGGGAACAATTAAGTACCGCTTCGCTTCGACCGTAGTCGTGGTGACAGACAGACTCTTTGTAGGCTTGTCTCAAAAATAGTTATTGAGTATTGACATACTAGAGGTTTTTTGAAAATGTCAGCCAATTGATTCTGTGTGTCTATGTATACAAGGTTTATATCTCCATTTTTTTAAGATCTCTAAGAAAATGATGTCGAATCTCGATATGCTTAGTATGAGATTGACATACTAGATTCTTAGTCAAATTAATAGAACTAGTGTTATCACAGAAAATGGGTATGTGTGTGAAATGTAATCCAAAGCCTTCTAAAGTTTGCTTCATCCACAAAATTTGTGCACAACAACGTCCTGCGGCGATATACTCGGTCTCAGTTGTTGATAATGCGACAAAATTTTGTTTCTTGCTAAACCAAGAGACTAGGGCTTTTCCTAAAAAATGACATGTGTCGCTGGTACTTTTTCTATCTACTTTGCATCCAGCAAAATCAGCATCAGAATAACCGGTTAGGTCAAACGACGTAGTTTTAGGATACCATAAGCTGACAGAAGAAGTGCCTCTAAGGTATCGGAAGATACGCTTAACTACGTACATATGTGATTCCTTAGGATTGGCTTGAAAACGTGCACACAAGTAAACACTAAACATAATATCAAGTCGACTAGCAGTTAAGTATAGTAAGCTACCGATCATACCTCGATACTTACGTATGTCGATGGGTTTGCCTTGTTCATCAATATCAAGCTTGGTTGAAGTCGCCATTGGAGTGCTAAGTGGTTTGACTGCTTCCAGGTCGAATTTCTTTAATAAATTTTTTGTGTACTTTGCTTAATTTATGAACGTCCCATTGTTGGTTTGTTTGATTTGTAGTCCGAGAAAGAATTTCAGCTCTTTTATCATGCTCATCTCAAACTCATTTTGCATACACTTTGAAAATTCTTGACAAAGAGATTCATCAGTGGATCCAAAAATAATATCATCTACATAGATTTGAATCAAAAGAAGATGGCTATTCAAAGATTTTATAAACAGTGTAGTGTCAACCCTTCCCTTTGAAAAACCGTTGTCAAGTAGAAAAGAGCTTAGACGATCGTACAAAGCACGAGGGGCTTGTTTTAAACTGTATAAGGCTTTCTTCAACTTCAAAACATAATCAGGATTTTTGAAATCAGTAAAACCTGGAGGTTGAGCTACATAAACTTCTTCTTTTATAAAACCACTTAAAAAAGTGCTTTTAATATCCATTTGAAATTATGAAAACATGCAAATGGATTCTAATCTCGCAACTGGGGCATAAGTCTTATCGTAGTCGATACCTTCTTCTTGATTGTATTCTTGAGCTACGAGTCGAGCGTTATTATGAGTCACTAAACCATTCTCGTTCAGTTTGTTTTGGAATACCCAACGGGTGCCAATGACCGGATGATCAACGGGCTTGGGAACAAGTTCCCAAACTTGATTCCGTTCGAATTGGTCTAATTCCTCTTGCATAACATCTAACCAAAAATTATCACTACATATTTCTTCAATATTTTTGGGTTCAAGCTGTGAGATAAAAGAAACACAGGAAGCTGTATCTTTATTAGAGGAACGAGTACTTACACCCTTGGTAATCTCACCAATTACCAAGTCCTTTGGATGATCTGCCAAGAATCTCATCTCTTTTGGCATATCCTCAGGATTACTGGTTTCGGCTTCTGGTTCTGTATATGATTTGCTTGAAGACTCAGCTGGTCCTTGGTGTGAAGGTTTTGCATCTTTGTGTGAAGGTTTTGCAGTAATTATACTTGGTGTACTTACATCTTCATTATCGTCATTGACTGAATGTTGATTTAGTTCATCAAACTTGACATTAATTAATTCTTCGACGATCATGGTTCTCTTATTGAAGACTCTGTACCCTTTGCTCTTTGCTACATAACTTAAAAAGATACCTTCATCGACCTTTTCATCAAATTTACTCAGGTTGTCTTTAGTATTAAGAATAAAGCATTTATAATCAAATATCTTGAAATATGAAACAGTGGGTGTTCTATCAAAATATAGCTCATAGGGAGTCTTCTTCGATATAGGTTGAATCAGAACCCTATTGAGAATATAGCACGCTGTACTGACAGCTTCAGCCAAAAAGTATCTAGGTAGACTAAACTGGTTCAATATTACTCTAGTCATTTCAGATATAGTTATGTTCTTATACGTTCCACAACTCTATTTTGTTGTGGAGTCCTAGGGCAGAAAAACTCATGCAAATAACTGTGTGTGTCACAGAATTGCTTAAACTCTACATTCTCAAATTCGTTGCCATGATCACTGCGAATGCGAGTAATCATGAAACCTTTTTCATTCTGTACTTTCTTACAAAAGGTGACAAATTCTGACAAAGCATTGTTCTTGCGTGAAAGAAAATATACCCACGTGTATCTAGAGAAACCATCTACAATGACAAATGTATATAACTTACCACCTAAACTAGCAACTCTACTAGGTCCAAATAAATCCATATGCAATTATTGTAGAGGTCTAGTGGTACTTACAACGTTCTTGGACCTAAAGACGGATCGGGTGGCTTTGTTCTTTTCATATTTGCTACATACCGTATCCTTCTTGAAAGATATGTCCGGTAAGTCGCGTACCAACTTCTTTGTGGATAGTTTTGAAATTGTGTCCATGTTTGCATAACCGAGTCTCATATGCCATAGTTGACTCTCAATGCTATTGGCCATCAAGCATCTACCTGCTTTGTTAGCATCTTCTAACATATAGAAAACATATATGTTGTCTTCCCTGATACCTTCAAAGATAGTACTGCCAGTTGAGCTATCAACTATAGTACATTTATCTTTGATGAAGTTAATGCTATAACCGTGATCAACTAAATGGCTTATGCTGAGCAGATTATGTTTTAACTCAGTAACTAGACAAACATCTTTAATCACAGGGTAATGAGCCTTACCAATGTCACCGATACCGATTATGTACCCTCTAAAATTATTACCGAAGGAGACGTAACCTTCTTTATTCTTCTTCGACAGTGTTGCGAATAATGATGCATCATCGGTCATGTGCCATGAGCAACCGCTGTCGAGGATCCATTTGCTTCTAGCATGTGAAGGGCGTCCCACCTACAAAACAGTTTTCAGATGAAACTCTTGGTACCCATTTCTTGTAGGGTCCTAACATGTTAGTCTTTGGTATCCATGCATAAACATTTAAATCTACTAACTTTCTGATTCTACATGCAGAGGATATATGACCAATGAGGCCACAATAATGATATTTTGCATGTTGAGTATTGAAAGTTGTGTGAGGTGCATGATTGGTAGGTTTTGGTTTTCTAGTATAGAAAAATGCATGCATGTTAGTCTTCTTGGGCATTGGTTTGGTATGGTTTGGTCTGACAGTGTTTGGTTTGGGTGTGTTCCGATGATTCGGTAATTGACACATATTAGAATAGGAAGCAGCAACTTCAGGCCATTATACTAAACTAATTTTCAACTTTTTGCAGGTATCATATAATCTAGTATAGTCAGATGTAAGTGTTTCCATTCTGACTTGTGCACACTGGAGACTCTTTCTCTCCTTAGATAGGTCTTCCTTTAGCTAGATGATAGTTTGGTCTTTTTCTTCGGATAACTTGGTAGTCTCATGTAACAACAGCTTAATAAAAGAAAGCTTACCAGACTCAATAGAAGAAATATTATTTCTAACATCAGCTAGTTGGTCGGTAAGTCTTCCTATCTCACCTTTGTACTCTATAAGTACCTTCTTAAAGGATTCATATTTACTACGCAGTTTCCTGTAGTCATTTAACAGGTCACTGAAAGCCTTCCTAGTTGTTCAAAGGTAAAATCATCATAAGGATCAAACAGAGAATTAGTGGCTACCTGATCGCAAGCCATCAAGCATACATTTGTAGCATCATTCGATTGTTCGTCTTCTGAGTCACTGGCTTCGCTCTCATGTCATATGCTTGTATTGGCGTACTTCCTTGATGTAGATCTCTTCAGGTAGCCTTTGTCATATTTGCTACTTTTTTCTTGTTGATGATGATGTTGTTGGATAATCTTTCTTCATATGTCCTTTCTTCTTACATCCGTAGCAAATAGGATCTTTCTCGTTGTTGTTGTTATTGATGTCTTTTGTTCTTCTGTTAAATCTCATGAACTTCTTGAATTTTCTTACCAGAAGAGCTTGATCTTCAGAGTCAGAGTCGCTGTCGTCAGAATCATCTTCGACAGTTCTTCTATGTTGAGCCTTGAAAGCGATCGACTTCTCTGACTTCTCCTTTGGTGTAGCATCTTCAAAGTCTTGAAGTTACAACTCGTGAGTGAGTAGCTTACCCATGAGTGTTTCTAGAGACATTATTGAGAGGTTGTTTCCTTCAATGATTGTTATAACCTTTGGAATCCAGTTCTTCGTGAGATCTCGTAGAAGTTTGTGAATCTTCTCATGGTTACTGTATTCCTTGCCTAATGAAGACAAAGGATTTACAATATTCATGAATCTCATAAATATCTGAGTGACGGATTCATTTGGCTTTATCTTGAACGCCTCGTACTCTTGAGTAAGTCTGCTGATCTTTGACTCCTTTAATTGCGTTGTTCCTTCGTGGGTTACTTCGAGAAGTTTCCATAATTCTTTCGAAGTTGTAACATGATATGTAAGGTAATACAAGGTATAAAATATATGATGTGTGCATGTTTGTATGTCTCTATGTTAATGTATGAAATGATATGAATATACAATGTATGTATATGTATAAAACATGTAGGTAATGCATAGATGCATTAATGAAATGAATGTTTGCAATATGTTAATATAAATACAAGTATCTAATATGCATGAATGTAAGTATAATTATAATACAAGTATACATGTATGTATCATGTAAATGTAATATACATGATATGTATGTATGCATGTATACAAGGTAAGTAGGTATGTATATATTTCTATAAACTGAGTTAACCTATAACCTTTTACACACATGCATTCATACACCCTTTGACATCATGTATCCCATGCCACATACACCTGCCTATCACTAAATTTTAGAACATTAACACATATCCTTTCACACACATGCTAAACACACACATACTCACTTACTCTTTTACCTCTCTTTCTATATATATATATATATATATATTTTTTTTTTTTCATATATATATATATATATATATATATATATATATATATATATATATATATATATATATATATGCATCACTATTCACATATTCATATACATAGATATATAGGAAAGCTATATATATAGGCAACCTATATATATAGCTTTCCTATATATATCTATGTATATGAATATGTGAATAGTGATGCATATATATATATATATATATATATATATATATATATATATATATATATATGTGTGTGGGATGTACATATAGGTAGCCTATATGTTATGAGTGTACTACAATATATTAGATATATATATATATATTATTGTGTGTATATGTGTTTGTGGTTTAGCTTAGGCATGATATAGCCTATTGCCTAGGGCTCTTAGCCTATGGTGTGTCTGTTTGCCTAGTGAGAGTTTAGTTAGACTTGTTTAGTCTTGATTAGGCCTAGAATTGACTAGTTAGACTAGTATAGACTTGTTTGGTTTAGGTTTGACCTAGTTAACCTAGTTTGACTAGTCTAGTTGACTAGAGTTGACCAAAGGTTGACTTTAGCCTAGATTGACCCCAAACTTCATGTAGATGCATTGTAGCAGTCTATTTCCTTATTTTAGACTTGTTGTGACTTGTACTATTCTATAGGAGACAGACACCACTCCTCGGACAGTATATTCTCTTCGGACATTCAGGATACCAGGCGAGTATATTTTTTGATCATTTTATATCCTGCTTAGAATTATATTCCTGCTTTAGATTACCTTACTTGATGCTGTCACGACATTATCATGGATTAGTACTATATGGATCTCTTCATGCGATGTTATCCCCCTCGGGAGCATCGGGTACATTGTGTCATGTGTGTTTTACTTTCATCATGTACTCCTGTGCTTTTACCATACATGTACACTCCTGTGAATCATGTACTCTCATGTTCACGGAGCCTTCATGTATACTATCATGTGCACCCTTTCATGGGCCCCCATGTGATATCATGTACAATAACATAACCTGCTTAGATCCTTGTGTATTGATTAGGGGAAACTGGGGAGTGCTAGTAGTCATGTGAATAATTCCATAGTAGTGTAGATCATGTGAAACTCTTTAGTGTAGATCATGTACAAATCTATTCTGTTCACATGTGCTATCATGTACTCTACATCACTAGCCATTATAAGTTCTCTATTTATAGTAGATATTTCTATTACAGTTCTCTCTATTTACATACTGTATTTCTTTCAGATCCTGTATCTTACTCTACTGCATGTTTATATTTTCTAACCTGCTATGAACTATTGAGATGTATTGTGCTCGCTCCTGTCCTGACTGGACCTGTTGATAAATTTTACAGATAGCCTGAAGGTTGCCTGCTAGCCTAGAGGAGACACAGTAGATGTTGTATAGATAGCTAGGGTTTTGCTTATATCTTATTTTCAGTTGTCTTGAGTTGTATTTATGGATTACTGTATTTGAGCTTTGAGATGTATTTCTGGGTTTGTGTATCTTAGACACTTAGATTTCTATCTGTTGTATCTCTTTTGGATTTCATGTTTTATCTATCTTCCATTATGCTCTACCTTAGATGTAATTGAGTTTACATTCTGCTATGTCACCCCCATTCGGGGAGTATAAACTGCTTAGCATTATATTGTTAGATGTTGTGACCTAGGACAGCATTCTACCGCCGACACTGCGGCGTAGGCTGGACGTACCCACTTCTCGTGCCCTTACTCTAGGGTGCGGGTCGTGATAAAGTCGACACCCTGTTAAACTTAGTTCTGTCTAAAGCACAAAATAAAACGTTAATAGCACGTGCGTCAAGACTGGCCTTTTTTTGTCATTCTCAGTATATTTATCATGGGGTTTATCAACTAAAACTCCCTCAACTGTAATACGAGAAGGCTTTTGTAGCCATCAATAACTATAGACCATAAGTCAAAATCAAGAGATTTTAAGAAGAAACTCATCCGTGTTTTCCAATAAGTGTAGTTTGTGCCGTCAAACAGTGGAGGTCTGTTTGTGGCTTGGCCTTCACTTGTGAATTTCACAGTTGCCATGTGTTATACTGTGATTTATATAGAAATTAAGAATAATTGAATATAACTGTACTTTTACCATGCTTTACCTGTATAACCTGCTCTGATACCAATTGTAGGAACGAAGTCGTAAAGCAGAATACTCTAGAGGGGGGTGAATAGAGTAGGCAGCAGAATATTGCTAATTAAAAACTTGTTAGCAGTAAGATCACAGAATTAAATCAATAATCACAAAACAATAACTATAAAAGAAATGAGATCAGAAGGCAAACGGAAACACAGCAATGTATACTGGTTTCTCTCTTGTGAGGACTAGTCCAGTCGGAAGAACTCTAGCTTCCAGTTGAATCCACTATTGGAAAATCCTATAAGTTTTCATACGAATTCCTTGCAACTTCTATAGACGCGAGCTTTGATACGAAGAACTCGACCAACTTCAATTTTGAAGAATCTTTCTTCAATCAAGCCTCTGATTACAATTTCTCTGAAATCTTCTAAACCGCACCGTACCGGTAAATTGACTAGAGAATTGTAACTGGCTTGGGATTTGAAAATGAAAGCTTTTTAGAATTCTTTGGAAAGAAACGTAAGCTTAGAAGAGAAGAGATGAATGTTAATGAGTGATTTGAAATGATCAGAATTCTTCTCTATTTATAGTTTTTCCAAAGGCAGAATTCGGGCAGAATTCGAACAGAACTCTATGTAACAATCCGCAACTGAAGGGAGATCAAGTTTTTCAAACGTTCGAAAATCAAAAGGTCACTAACCGAACTCTGGCCAAGCTCGGACCGAGTTCTGTCAGGATTGGTCAGGGTTTTTCAAAAGTGATTTTTAGGCTTTTTAAAAACCTTCAGAAGCTTCTATAAATATGGAATATTTTTCAAAAACATAGGTCATTTTTAAAAACGATTTTGGATAGCCTATTTGCCAGTACGACTCGGTGTACATTGTATTCCTAGGCTCAATAAAAGTAAAAATTATATTGCATAAAGAATTACAGACTCGAGTGGCAAATATAGCTTCGGTCTTGAACTGAGTCGATATTCGATCTTGATCAGTGTCCAAGTGTCCAAAACGTCTTAAGTAAACATCTGAGTAGCTCCGTATATCGAGACAGAGTATGATCAATTATTAAAATCAGGTTTGACCATGACCAATAGGCCAATATAGAGGAGAGGCTCTTCATTGATATTATGAATGAAAGTTTTGATGCTTGAGAGAAAAATAGTACGATGTGATAGAATTGTGTCACTATATCCAAGATTTGTAATGATATTTATCCATAGGAGAGGGGTTAAGGAGTAATATATGTGCACAAGAAAAAAAAGGAAAAGAATGAGGATAGAAACTAGATTTTTTAAAATAAAATTAATTAGATTGGTTAAGAACTTTTTATTATATTATTCTTTTACTGTTAGATGATTCCTAATAAATAAATAAATAATTAGTTTTAAATTATTCTCTAGGTCCTTTTTACACTTTGGGCTCTTTAGACTTAGGCGTTGGACCGGTTCCTTCTCTTCAGCAGCAGAAGCCAGGCAAGTATACCTTGCCATTCTTATACTTCAGTTCAATATGTAGCTTTAATTATTTGTTATATTTACGTTACCGTATCACCCAGGGTCGTGTTCGGTACTTTGCATCCTATTCACATTTGGGTGCTGATGGACGTTAGCGCCATCGGGTATCGATACTAGATATTGACATTGCGTTACCGTGATAACTCATTGCAGGGTACACTTTCTGACCATAGGACACGTTTATGTGACACTACGTTATTGACGGATTCTCGTACTTGATTACATCTTGATATATGAAAATCTGTGTCTGGTTTCTAGGACGATGACATTTACATACATGTAATGTTATTTTTCTATTATGACTCATTGTCCTAGCTAGTGGTTCTGGCTGAGCGACTCGTGGATACGATTCGTAACATAGGCGGATGAAACATCCACCGTGTGCTTGGGCTGCTTTCCTACATAGTTACTGTTGCCTCTTACCCAGAGCCTCGGATATTCATAGTTACCACAGTTCCTTATCAGACCTACAGATTTTTTATAGTTACCGGAGTTCCGTATCAGATCTCCGGATTACACCATGACAACCCGCATGTTCGAGTGATGTTTCTTAAATTGCATTTCATACTAGTTGGTTATGTTAGATTCACCCACTACACCAGTATTACTATACTTTATTTATTCATTCATTATTGTCATACACTTGGCATGTATATTATGTACCTTGTTGCGTCCCTCTAAGGACTTGGTTTCCTTCCAGGATTGCTGAGTAGGTTTTGTTAAGCGTCTTGCTGGATTGTTGATGGTATTCTTTTCATAACAGGTATTCAATCTTTCAAAGTTATATGTTTCATTTATTGTTATTTATATCTACTAAGCAGCCTAGTATTTATTGTCACGACCCGCACCCGCTTTTCGAATACGAAGCGTGTCCAAGCCCAGCCTACGCCGCAGTGTCGGTGGTAGAACGCTGTCTATACTCACAAGTCACGACAATCTAGAATCACAAAAAATCTATATCTCATCCACAGAATAATCAATACACAACCAAGATCAATGAATATCCATGAAACTAAGCAATAATGAATATAAACTGAATATGTCCAAGAATCAATGTCACGTCCGGTAGACACAAATCCACTACCAATAGACGAAAATAGAGAAAATACATGAAATATACTAACTAAATACAACCTGCTAACCAAGGCAATCCCAACTGTAAACTCTGCGGTCTGGTGCTAACTCAACCCACTCGTCTGCTCCTGATTCAAACTCGGCTAACCTGAAGAGATCATCAGGTCCTCAGAGGACATAGCAAGATACATAATATACATGACTATCTAGCAGTTTTATCATGCGTAAGAAATAAACAAGAAGGAACAAAAATAAGACAAATGACAACGAACACGAACACTAGAACAACCACGTATAAATAAACTGCCGGATGAACAATAAACACGAGATCAATGGAAGAACCAAACCCTCATCCCGAGTGTGGACTCACGGGTTTGAACTAAGCACTAACCCTCGTCCCGAGTGTGGACTCTCTGGTTAGCTCACGACAAGACACCCTCGTCCCGTGTGTGGACTCTCTGGTGTAATTGGTCAAACCTCATCCCGAGTGTGGACTCTCTGGTGCCAATGAACACGACAAACACCCTCATCCCGTGTTTGGACTCTCTGGTGCACCAAATAACCCTCGTCCCGAGTATGGACTCTCTGGTTGTGTAAAACGATAATCAAGGCTATGGCAGTTCACTACACGAACTCGTTCTCTGACACGACTCAAGCAAGGTACTGGTGAGAACTCCAAGCATGAAACATGAGGCCAAACATGAACACGGCTGTATGCAATAAAAATAACTCTACAGAATATAACACGAAAGCACATATCCATAACAATCAAAATGACTGAAAAATAAAAGGAAATGCATGTAAGTAAAACTGTATAGGAAGGCAAGGTATACTTGCATGTGGTCCTGCGCAGCTGGCACGGGTCAAAAGCTCAGTCAAAACCCAATAAACCTGTTTTATGAATTAATAGGATCAAAATACAATTTGAGAGTACAAAATTGTCTAACTATTTGATTATTAGCCTTCTAGGTTGATTTGTATTTTAATGAGTAGGTAGTACCTTGCCTCATGCTCCCCAACCCCTTTGTGACACTATACTGGTGTATGATTCACCTATTCACTAAGTCCCTATATACACCAATCATCTATGCACAGGTTTTATATTGGATACTACATACCTTGTTGCCAAACCTGTTACATTGCAACTAACTGTACTTTGCTAATCCTACAGTGGTACACAAGTAGCTAACCCCCTTTGGTGTCAGAGGCCAACTAATAATCAATACAAGAGATGTCTGAACAAGTAGTTCCATATCTGTACTAACGTATGACCTCTAAACTTGACAGATACCAGGATAATGCAACTAAAGTTAAATTGGGATGTATTCTCATAAGACGAGGCGACTGCTACCTTTAAGTAAGTGAATTGACATGCACAAGAGAGGACTGATCACATTTAGATGTGTGCATGACTGACACTCTAATGTCCTGGTCACATGAACCTACTGGACTTGGGTACCAAGGAGTATTCCTGTTTAGAGGCTAGCAACCAAACTTGTTGCTCTCCTGATGATGTTGTCTACAGGTATATATGTACACTACAGGTACTGATCCCTGTCTAACCTATCGGTGTAACATCAATGTGTGTCAAACAAGAATATCTCAGAGTATTACAACTGTTACTGTAATAATGCAACCTGGGAAATAACAACCTATATAACTCAGGGATCTGATCAGACCTGGCTGTGTGATACTCCAATATCAGTTGGTAAACTTTTGCTGTGTAGGGGCATGTGGGCTAAATCTATATGCCAAGTTATCTCATTGTCTCATCTGCAATCGCAAGCCAACTTTTGCTGTGTGATACTCCAATCGAAAGCATACAAAGACTTATATATATGGGCTAAATAAAAGAACTGATACACAAGACTCCTCCCACATCTGCTATAGGCAAACTCCCTGAGACTGACATGTTATGCCCCTGATACAGGAACAGGGCAGTACCAGAAAGGTTGGTTTGGACTGATATAATCTGGTTGCAGGGCAATACCAGTAACGATAACTGCATCATTTCCATAATAACTCAGGTAATGTTCAACTGGCATTTTATAGGCTTTGGCCCTCAACTAAGTGTATTCGATCTGTAGCTTCCTAACTACATGTCCTTTTCCTTATACACCTACACACACCAAGACAAGTGCAAAATAGGAAGTGATCAGAACATCAAGGGTCTGATACCTGCAATGTAAGTGACTGAACAAATAGGGATACACCTGTACTCATAGCAATGATCTGAACTCGAATACAGGACATAACTAAGGAACTGAATGAATGAATGCACTGAATGAATGGCAGGGCAGTTAGAAATTGATATGCAGGACATATGCAAATATTTCATACTCACTAATCCTATATGCAGGACATATATGATGTGGGTCAAGTTACTTAACTTAGAGAGGTCTGAAACAAAAGTGAGATGGATAATGTAATAAGCAAGAAACATATTCAGTTGAGTATTGAACATATGAGTATGACTGAACACAAGGAGTTCCTATACTGGACACCCCTACAGGAATGAACTTGACATCAAAATATTACATAGATGTATACTCGAGCCATCAAACCATCAATTGGGTACACCACCTATAATGCAGAACAGATTAAATGAAGGCAGGGTAAGCTCTAACAAGGCCTAGGACATGTAGGAGAGAAGGATTTCCTGTGCAGACATCTCTCTGTCGACCAGACCAAATAAAACACAAATCAATCTCCTCATGAACCATCTCTCTCATAACCCCTAGTCCCTATCTACTACTATTTTTTTGAAGAGTTGATACACCTGACACATAAACTTGGTACAACCCACACTCCAAGTCTACGAGTTGACCCTCTTCTTCCTATACCTAATGGCTTAGAACACAACCTTTGCAAAAACCATCCTAACCATTAAATCAAATACCTGGCATACGATAGAAAGGATTGCTTATACGAACAGGGATATACCTGAGGTTCCGAGAGCAGGGTTGGTGATCCTTCAGGCTTCTCTTGGGTGTCCTCGCGACAGAAGGAAATTTTGGGTTGCTAGGGTTGGAGAAGGGCAGGGTCAACTGCCCCGTGCTTATATATCCGAGCTTAGGATCTAGCTGAATCTCTCAGGGATTGAGAGCATCGGCTAGAGTTTAAATCAAATTCGTATGGATTAGAATTTGAACTGAGTTCTACTTTTATCCCAATTTAGTCGTTTGGAAAATTTAAATGGGCAAAAATGCAACCACCCCCCTCTCGATTATGAAATCTATATACTGGTCCCTCCTCCTTGATATATATGAAAAAAAACCCCTCTATCCCTTATTTATTTACAAATAAGTACTAATATATATGTATTACATATATACCTTATTATTTAATTACAAATATACAATAATTAATAATTCAACAATATTTAATAAATAAAAATAATTGGGGATTTCGAGTCAAGGGCTCATATTTATAGACTCATATTATCCTTCCGAGTCTATTCGGACAAGTATGATTATTGGGCTGCAGACTAGTATTCATATTTTTTTATGTTTTTGTTACTTGGATTGAGATATAGAGTTGATGTAGTAATTGTTACACCATTTCGAACAGCTTATACGTATTCTAGTCGGACTAGAGTCTGGTTGAATACGTAGCTGGCCAATGCTACGTGGCTCGGTCCCACATATTTGGGACTGGGTCGTGACAGATCATACCTGTTTCCTTTTATTAACAGGATAATCTTTCCTGATTTGACAATGTATCTTACAGCTGAAGCAGATCGGTTCTTCGTCGTCTCTGGAATCTTTCTTCTTGTTTGACTTCTCATATCTGAGGAATCTTCTGAGGTTCCTTGTCGTGAGGGCCATCTACTCGTTGTCTGATATGTTTGTCTCACTTTTGTCATCGAAGGATGTCTTGTGGTTAGCTTTAAATGCTATCACCTTCTCTTTTAGAGTTGACTCTTCAAAATCTTTAAAGTCTAGCTCATGCATCGTAAGCTTTCCCATAAGGGTTTCAAGAGTCATCGTTGTGAGATTATTTCCTTCAATAATGGCCGTCGCTTTAGGATTCCAGTTCTTGGTTAGCCCGCGAAGCACCTTTCGAATCTTCTCATGATTGTTGTATTCTTTTCCAAGAGGCGATAAAGGATTAACAATATCTAGAAACCGAGTAAACATATTTGTGATAGTCTCATTAGGCTTCATTTTGAAGGCCTCATACTCTTGTGTTAGTCGTAAGATTTTGGACTCATTCACTTGTGAAGTGCCTTCATGAGTGACCTCAAGAAGTTTTCAAACCTCGTAAGATGTGACACATGTTGAAACTCTATTGAACTTAGTTCTATCTACAGCACAAAATAAAGCATTAATAGATTTTGCATCAAGACTAGCTTGTTTCTTTTCATTGTCGGTATATCTGTCAAATGGTTTTTCAACTAAATCACCCTCTACCACAATAGGTAATGGTTTCTTATAACCATTTATGACAATCGATAATAAATCAAAATCAAGAGACTTGAGGTAAAAGCTCATACGTGTCTTCTAGTACATATAGTTTGTGCCATCAAATAGGGTTGGCATATTTGTTGATTGGCCTTCACCATTGCTTGGATATAAGGATGCCATATCTCAAGGAGTTTTAATCCAACTAAAGAGAAATCGTGTGCTCTGATACCAATTATAGGATCGATGGCACCTCTAGAGGGGGGTGAATAGAGTACAGCGAAAAATATTTACCAATTAAAAACTAAGCAGGTAAAGTAGATATATAAATAAACTTGAATGCAATGAAGTAAAGCAATAAGTAAATGAAGGCAAGAAAGCAATACGCAGACACTAAGGTTTATATTGGTTTCCCTCTGAGAGGACTAGTCCAGTTCGCGAGAACTCTTGTTCGTTATAATCTACTATTTTGAATAAAGATTACACCGCATGCTTTACTCCGAAGAACACGCCAACTTCAATACCGTCGTATTTTTATCTGAAGCCCACAATCAAACTTCAAACACCTTTCTGAAGAAAGCTTTTATATGCCAAGCTTGTACAACTCGAATACTCCATATCAAAAACTACCGGCACTAGAAGAATGGGAGTTGTCTTGGAGATTTGAAGATTTAAGCTTTTTAAATATATAGAAAGCTTAGGAATAGATAGAGAAGATGAAGAATGAATGAGTAAGTAGAAATGGGAAATTCTTCTCTTTTTATAGGATTTTTTAGGACAGAGTTCGGGCAGAACTCGGTAGGCTAACGTTCTTAATTTTGAATGCTGCAGATCCAAAAGAATAGGAAAATGTAGCTGACCAGGAGTGATCCTAGGGGACTGAGTTCGGTCCGAGTTCGGACAGACCTCGGCCCAAGTTCGGTTACTAGGGTGTCAGGGTCTTTTTGGTTTAGATAGACTTTTAGATGTGGGTTTGGCTTGTGATCAAAGATAGGTTTGTTTTTGGTTCAGGATAGACTTCTAAATGGCAGTAACCCCGACGCACAACTATCTAGACTCAATAAAGAGAAAAATACAGAATAAAATATAAAAAATCAATTGAAACGAAATCTGTGGTCTTCTGTTTATTTTCATATCGATCTTAGAATTTAAGTGAACTATCGAAATTGGTTTTACCATGGCTGAATAGGCCAACAGTGGTGGCAGTGGTTACGAAGGGTGCTCGGTGGAGGTGGCAATGGCGGTGGTGGCTTTCGTAGGTTGAAGAGGGAAGGAATGTCAAGAGAGAAAATAAAATAAAATAGGAGATACATTATAGTCTGTAGAGTACAAGTAGGCGGCAACAACGCTAGTACAAGCAGCCGCTTACGTCCCTTCAAGTAGCAGGTAGCAGCTACACTTAGGGCTATAAAATGGACAGGACAGTTCGTTGTCCGTACGAGTCCGACTCGATAAATGGTTCGACCGTGGACCACCCGATCTAATTAACAAACAGAGTTTGAACCTTTTTTTAGTCTGTTTAAAATTTGTACTAGGGTTCGACTATATCCTTATCCGGTCCGTCAGGTCCAAAAATTCCCAACCCTATTGGCACCAAACCAAGTTTTTGAAATATAATGGATTTTTCAACACGTGGCATATGCTCAAGGGTTCATGACAGCTCACTCAACACCACCACCATCACGTGGGACCCATGAGCACATGTCAAGTCATAGCATTTCTTCCCTTTTGAATACAAACACATTAGCATCTCAAAAAAAATGTAAAAACATTACTATACTATTTTTCAGCCCCCTTGACAGCAGATACAGTACTCCAGACGGACACGTGTAGGGAGCGATGGGCCCTCTCCCAACCCTCCTTGACAACTTTACTCCTCGATTCCCCACCCCACTTTTTATCCTCTCTCTATCTCATGAGAACATTGAACAGCTTCTTTGAATGTTCTTTCAGACTTTCATTCCAAATAAACAAGAAAAGAGAAAGTACGAGAACAAGAGAGACAAAAAACCATCTCCTTCTCGGCTCCTCATCCTCCCTCTTTTTTTGATTGCAGATTCTCTTTGCCCTCCGCATGTTACTTCTGTCTTCTCTTTCGTTTATGGTTCTTCTCTAGCCTCCGCCACATGCCGCTTTTCGATCATACAGTTGGCGTTAAGATTTACGATGGCAAGGTTGTCTCCGTCTATCTTATCCCATAATTATCGGGTCGGACACTAGCATAATCCAAAATCATCGGACGAATCTGAACACTAATTTTTTGTCTGAATTTAACCAAGCCAGACTCAGGTCCGTCTGATTCTATTCTCGGTCCGAGCTTGAACAGTGGACTGTCTAGACCCTTCTGGTCCGTTTACACCCCTAGCTACATTATAGTTTGTAGAGTGGTAATAGGGCTTGTACTAAAAAATGGATTTTGAAATCAGAAAATTGTATATAGAGCATTAGATTTCAATGAAATTGGTAATAGAGCATAGATGTTTGAGAAATTACACAGAGAGACAAAAAGGGCATTCTTTTGTTTTGCAAAAAAAATGCCATTTTAAAGGGCAATTTTCATACCATCCGTCCCGTAATCTCTCCCCTAACTCTCCCACTCTTCTCTTAGTTTTTAATTAACACTTTCTCTTTAGTATTAATTAACAATATGTATAAATGGGCATCACTGTAAAATCGTTTTCTCTGTCCAACGGCGAGCGCTTTATAACGGCTATATTATGAGTTCTATAATAGGCCACCCAACTACTCATTTATTTTGTTCACCCAACCACTCGTTCACCTTGGTCAAAGAAAATTTTGAAATTGCACACAAACGCCCTTTAAAAGGGCATTTCTAGCCCATTAAATAGGGAACAGTTATTGGAGAGCATTTGATAGTTAGTATAAAAACGTCCTTTTAAAAGGCGTTTTTTACGCAATGTTTTAAAACGTCCTTTAAAAGAACGTTTTGTGTCTGCATGCGTGATTTCTCAAACATCGATGCGCTTCTAGTAATTTCACTGAGTTCTAAGGCTCTATATACAATTTTCTGTTCAGGGGATATGCCTATGCCCCTGAATTGCTAAGGATTCCTATGATGTCACCTTCTATTGGACAGTGGTTTGCAACAATTTTTAATGAGAAATGTAATTTTGTATGTGTAGTCCCAGTTAAATTCTATAAAATGTCCATTCAGGATGCCAGAGTAGGCACATCTACTGGCATTTCAGCTGCAAACAGGGCAAAATCAATTCCTACTCTTTCTGCCCTGGATTGTAAACTTGGATGTTTGTTGGCCCTCATTCTACTTCTTCATGTTTCATATGATCTTGAAGTAGTTGGATGGTTTAGGGGTGAGCATTCGGTTTAATCGGTTTCAACCGAACCGAATTTTCCAAAACCGATTAAGTCGAATTGAAAAAAAAAAATCAAACCGAAACCGAACCGATTTTAGGTAAAACCGAACTAAATCAAATCGATATAATCGACTCGGTTTATTCGGTTTAATCGGTTTTAACGGTTGAGCCAGTTTTCTTAATTGGCCGGCCAATTGGGCCCTTTTCTGCTAATGGATAGACCGGACAGTTGGGCTTATGTGCTTAAAAAAATTATAGTAATTCACAAGTCATTTACAGAGAAAAAATGGGCCTTTTTTATTCTTGAGAACAACTTAACATGAGAGCGCGTAAACAAGAAAAATGAGTTCAAATTTGCATAGCAAAGCAACAAATACCAATACATAGATATTTTTTTTCCAATAGCATTTTCTTTACTACTAAACCAGATCTACCAACAACCAACAATGCAACACAAGTGTAATAGTTGTTTCTTCAATATACCAAAAACATAGTACACAACAATCAAATGTATTCCAATATTGTTTCTTAACCGAATCACCCAATAATCCAACATGTGCTACCAATAGAATAACCAACATAATACAATAATCCAACATCATGACAGTGATAAATCATCACACATAGTTTTTTTCTACGGAAAAAAAAAAGAATAACCAAACATGATGCAATAATCCAACATAATGACACATAGTTACATCACAGTAGAATAACCAAACCAAAATCAGGACTCCTAGTCCTTAAGGTGTAGACCTAAGTATAAATTGAAAATCCTAGCTATGATTAGTTACTAGTCTCAAACATCATCAAAATAACGAGCATATAAGTTTAAAACTGGTAAAAAAAAGGGGAAAAAAAGATGAAAACATGAATTAGAAGTATAAAATCAAATATATGGAGAAGTTTGTATATCTGGAGAGGGTTTAAAGTCTCTAAAATCAAAGATCTGGAGAAGAGAGGGAAAAAGAAATTAGGGTTTGAGAGTTTCTTCTCAACTCTGGAAGGGAGGGAGTTAGGGTTTCCAAATTCGAAGAGGAGTTGGGGTGTTTTCTTAACTCTGGAGAAGGAAGGATTACGATTGTTTAAAGTCTAGAAAAGGGAGGGAGAAGAAACTAGGGTTTGAGGCTTATGGAAGGGTGAGAGGTTCTCTTCTTATTTGGAAGAGAAGATGAAGAAAGTGATGCGACTGCTTAGAATAGGAGGAAAGAGAACAAAAAGGGTGAAGTGAATAGATATTTGGGTTTTTGAAGTTTTTATATGGTTGTTAATCAGTTTTTGGTTTTGAACCGAACTCGAAACCCGTAACCGAACCCGAAACCGATAACCGATAACCGAATATTAGGTAAATCAAAACCGAAATCGACCAGATTTTTTTAGACCCAAACTGAATCCCTTATTCGGGCCAGTTCGGGTCGATTTTTGGTCCAAAACCGAATTATACTCACCCCTATGATGGTTTCTAGTTAAGTTCCAAGTCTTCTATATTCCTTTCGGGCAGCAGCAATCATGTTAACCTTAAAACAACATATTTGGACTATTTATTATTCAGGCAAGTATATTTTGTCCTTGTTACAGTGCTTTAGTATATGATTTTATTTTTTGACTTTCTTTATACTTGAAGTTGATTCCCTTCTGTTAAATTCTTGAGTCTGTCATGTTCCTAGCTAGGACACTTCCAACCTCACTGAGCTAAGCCATCACTTTTGGAGCGAGATTATGATTGTCATTATAATAACGGAACGAGGCCATGGCCTTGAAGTAAATATGAGGTACTGATATCTTTATGTCATTAATTTGTCGTCTACTTTTCCTTGATAAGTAAATTGTACTTATATTTGTTCTCCTGGCAACTTCTTAAATTAGTAGAGATGTTATCCGGGTAACGTATCTAAGATGTGTATCTAGGCTTGTGTTTGTAGTATCAAAACCTAAATCCTTTTTTATAAATATTAATAATAGGGTTGATATATATCTAGAATACATTATGTTAAATACTTAGATCTTGATTGATTTTATCTAACCAATACAGTAATATTAAAATTACATTTCTTATATACGGGGTACAGTCATTATAAAATGTAAGTAACTGAATAGAAATTATTGTTTAATTGAACACGAGAAGTATGAGTTTTAATAGGCGAAGCCACTGAATTGTTTGTCGGTGTTTTACCTTGGAGACTAGAAAGATAGTCCCACGTTGCTCGCACCAAAATATGAGTATCTCTATATAAAGCTTTGCTTGTGTTGAGATGTGTACATGAGGTGTGGTGAGGCACATGGGTGCCATGTGGGGGTATTTTTCTAGTAGGAAGAAGGCTCACTCCGCAAAAGAAGAATTTATGCTTTTTGTCATGCTCATGGGAATATATTTTTTGGAGCTAAGCCCCAAAGGGGCTTTGCGACTCGGGCTCAACGGCACAAAGTGGCACTTTATTGGCGCACTTTGCACTTAGCATGTCAGCATCAGCACATGGCGCTTTGTGTGCTGTTATTGCGCTCGTGCGCTCGTCTTATGCATGAGCCGCATGGGCAGGCGCGGGTGCAGGTGCGGGCTTAAGGGCATACGCGGGCTAGGTCTGGCTCTGCATGGCCGCGTGCGCTCACACTCCAATGTGATGCACTTCAGGGCTTCCATGCACATCTGCTGCTGGGCGTGTGGACTGTTGAGCTGTTGCACGCGCTGCTACACGTTCGCGTGCCTGTGTAGTTATTAGGCGCTGGTTGGAAGATTCAGGCGATTATGGAAATATTGAGTCAATATTACAGATCCAATTTTTGTGGGATTTGAATTTAACGCAGTTAAATCTTTCCATGATTCGTTTCTATCTTTTCGTAGTCAATATATGACAAAGATTAGAGTTAGGGTTTCTGTCCAACTCTATAAATACTCTTTTCGTGTCTTCTTTGATGACTTAATCAGAAAAAAGAGACGAAGAGAGTTATAAGGTTGCTGCCATTAGAGTCCAAGGAGTTCTACGAGTTCAGTCAGGAGGTGACAGTGAGCGTTCCAAAAGCTCATTCGTTCAAACTTGCTGGTTCCTTGGAGCATATCGCAGTAGGGCAGATCTTACTTTGAGCAACGGTGATCTTCATCACCCCAGCAGAGTCGCAATTTCTTTTTCCTTCGTCTTATACAAAGAGACTACAAGATCTTTAGAGAAGCAAATTCTTTTACACTGAATTCTCTGAAGTTCATCATATACAGAGTGTGTGAGCAAATTTGTTTGCAGAATCACTCTGTCCACTTACGTTCTTCCATCTAAGATTTGTTTCGGGAATCACAATCACAAAGCAAGATTCGGATCCGATGGAGAACAACCGTGCAAACCTTTTTGACACAAGTTTTAACAAACTTGAGAAGTTTGACGGGGAGCATTACAACGTCTGAAAGAGAAAGGTCAGCTTTAATCTTTAACTCGCGAGCATCGACTACGTGTTAACAGATCCTGAACTTTCAATTCCAGAAGGTGAAAATGATCGAAGGATCTCTGAGGCCACTGCTTTGCAGTCTAAGTGGAGGACGACCCTTGCAAGTTGCTTATCTTGAACTCTATGGAGTACACTCTAGCGGAGTCTTACAGCAAGACGGTCAGTGCAAATGACGTCTGGGAATTCGTAGAAAATCTCTACAGGAAGATGAGAACAGGAACAAGGTCCACATAATGAAAAAGGTTTGGAGGATGCGATTTGAGAAGGACAAGACGATATTGCCTCTAGTCAAAGAATTTCTCAAGTTACGTCAAAAACTTGAGGATGACGGCATTCCCTTGGTCGATGCTTTCGTCGTCAGGGGTATAGTCATAAAGCTCCCGCTTGGATGGAGCAACTTCATCGAGGAGATGCACTACAAGAAGATGGAGGTGGATCTTGAGTGCCTCTTACACTAGATACATGTTAAAGATGAGTTGAGGGCTCAACTCAAAGTGGGCACCTTGTCCAAACAGATGACCAAGGCCAACTTAGTGCAATGAGGAACCCTAGGGGAAGCAGAAGGCTCCCTACTATAAAAAGAATGACGTTCACCATCTGAAGGTGAAGTCGGCTCAGTTCAAGCCCAAGTCTAAAGAACCTGGGACATGTTTTAACTACGGCAAGAAAGGCCACTGGAGGAAGGACTGTAAGGAAAAATATAAATAGAAAGAGCAAGGTGAGGCTAACTTTGTAGCTATGATTGTGCAACTTGACTCAGCTGGTGTTGACACGAACTGGTGTATAGACATTGGGGCATCGTTCCATGTTTGCTCAAAGAAGGAGTGGTTCACCACGTACAAACCTATTTCTGAGAAGGTAATGGTGGTGAACCAGACACAAGCTGAAGTCGTGGGGATCGAGACGGTGGTACTAAAACTGACTTCGGGAAAGTTGCTGACGCTTCAGGAGGTGAAGCATGTATCGACCATAGCAAAGAACCTGGTTTGAGGAAGTCTGCTCTGCAGTACAGGCTTGAAGATGGACATTAACGCTGGTCAGGTTGTTATGTCCGATAAATTAACATACTTCGAAAAGGCTTTTTCTACCGAAAGGATGTTCAAACTTCAACTTGTAACTCCAATGGAGATAATAAATGCAGTCTCTTCTTCTGGTTTTTCTCTTGAGTTGTGGCATAATAGACTAGGATATGTTCATTATAAAAGAATAAACAATATGTCTAGTTTATGGCTTATCTCCAAATATGGGGGTAAGGGGTTGGAGAAGTGTGATATCTGTGCGCAGACGAAGATCACTAGAAAATCGTTCAAGCGGGTAAACCAAAGTACAAATCTTCTGGAGATGGTTCACTCAGATATCTGTGACTTCAATCAATTCTCCACAAAGGCTGGGATGAAGTATTTTATTACTTTTATCGACGATTTCTTAAAGTAGGTATTCGTTTATCTGCTCAAGTCTAAAGATGAAGAGTTTAAGAAATTTAAGGACTTCAAGGCTGAAACCGAACATCAAACCGGACAACAACTCAAGAGACTCAGAAGTAATCGAGGTAGAGAATATAAGTCTTATGAATTTGCATCGTTCTGTAGAGAACATGGAATTATCAATAAGACGACTGCTCCGTACTCTCCTCAATCGAATGATGTTGTAGAAAGAAAGAACAGAACGTTAACAGAGATGATGAACTCTATGTTGTTGACTGCGGTCCTTCCACATTGCTTCTGGGTGAAGCTGTGCTTATGACTACTTCTATTCTGAATAGAGTGTCGCAGGAAACTTCCGAAGTCACTCCTCATGAATTATGGTTCAAGGTCAGACCCAACTTGAATGTCATTCGAGTATCGGGATGTCTAGCGTATATGAAGCTTCCGGATTTGAAGATTCAGAAGCTGGGTACGAGGACTACGAAGATAATATTTCTGGGTTATGCTGAGAAAAGTGATATCGGAGGTTCCTTGATATTGAGTCAAATCATATCATTGAATCTCGCGATGCAGAATTCTTTCAACATAAATTTGCAAGGCACAAGAACATTATTCTGGTGGATGTTCTGAAGAATAGTGTGGGTGCACAGGAGGCTGAAGCTCCTAACAAAATTATAGAAGATATAGTTGTCACGATCCGCTACCCAAATTGTTGGACCAGGCCGAGTCATGTCCAGCATACGCTTGACATAAAGCGTAGTAAGCTGTTCTAAAGATAACAAGGTAAGACTAAAATGTGCTAACAGTTCTATAAGTAATAAGGAGTCATAAATATTTCAAATACAAAAGTCATCTCGTATAATAGTAAGTCCAAGTACAAGTACAAAATATAAAGCTGGATACAGGTCCAGTCACAAAATACATAGTCTAATACATGACTACTCTCAAAGTCCAAAGTAAATAGACAACTAGACGAGTTTTCCCGCAGGTACATCCTCGTAAGATAAAGCCTGGTCCTCAGCAGCAACTCCATAATAGAAATCGCAGAGCAACTCCTCCTCAGTAAGTATACCTACAATGTTATCCTGTCAGGACGGGAGCAAGTACTGATTCTAGCAAACTAAATATACGAAACATAAAATGAACAGGAAAGTAATGAACTGGAATCATGGCACATCATAATCTATCATGGCATGGACACATATGTCATAGAGACAGATGTATATATAATATTTAAAACTGTAGCAGGCACGTGATCGTCAATAGGTGTACAATGTGCAGAGACACATAATGAAATGTACTTCCATATAAGTGATACGGCGATAGATGTACATATGCACAAATTCGTTTTGAGATAAAGCCTACGGCGCAGTAATCATATAAAATGAAACTTTGCTCGGTAAATACATACGGAGAAGGGGGCATGATCACGTACTCTACTAGCAGTTTCCCCATAACCCAGATTCTAATCATGTGAGAGATATATAAAGACTGTCCTAAGCATAGTAGGGACTGAAAATAAATACAACATGTGAAGATTTGACTTGTTACCCCAATGATCAGCATTTAACATGGTTGGAATCGCAGTTCATTGTTGTAACAGTATGTAAAGTTTGTAGAAATACTTGCCTTTAGCAAAGTAAAGCAGCGATAAAAATGCTATAGATGCCTGGTGACTCGTCACTGTAGAAATAACACATAAACTTAATTTTTATACTAAGTTAAATACTAAGACACTAGTTGTATGATACGACTTTCTGACTGGACACCTAGTCAAATGGTGACTTTAGCATAGGAGACCAACGTGAGGTGACACAATACTCTAACTAACTTTCTAGGACCTTTATACTAGTACGGGGTGAGGTCCAATACGTCTATAAATCAAAACAACACAAAACATTGAAAGTCGTAATTATTCAATAAATAAATCAAACTGTACATTGTGTTCCAACAATTTTTGAGATAGACAAAAAGCTCAATTTTACATAAAATAAAGTACCAAAATGATACTTGTTAATTATAGAAATTTATACTAATTTTTCTGGAATTTATAAACCTTCATAAATATTTATTAAAAATCAGCAAACATATGTATCCTGAAAATGAGTTTTGTTTTCCCATTTTTATAAAATACCAAAAGCACTTATTAAATTCTGGAAAATTATAATAAATTAGCTAAATTAACATAGTATTTAAATACAATTTTTCTCAGATTTTTACAGCACTTAAAATATATATAAAAATTCAAAAATAGCAAGTAACACTTTTTGGAAAATAATTAATTAATTATTTACTATTTTGTCCATGTATTCGAAATTGAACCAAAGTCCAGATACAGGACCCAGAGCCATGAATCAAGTCCAATATGACTTGTACAGACTCTGAATGTATTAGACACAATTGGGCCCAAAAATCCATGCTAGACTTGGACATCAATTGGTCATAATCAATAAAATACAGAAATATAAATATAAATAATATATTTTTAAAGTGGTAAAATATGCAAGTCACAAAGTTATATAATAAAGTAACTTGCAAAATTTTACATAATAATATTTTGTACAAAGTAGAATTTGAAATACATATATAAATATACAACAACAATATTTATATATATATTTTTTTTTTCAACAATATATATATATATATATATATATATATATATATATATATATATATATATATATATATATATATATATATATTTTATATAATGGATATATATACATATAATAAATATACATATATATGTAAAAATACTAAATATAGAATATATATATACATATAAAATACTGTATATATATACATATAAAATAGTATATATATAATAATATATATATATACATAAATACATATATATATATATATACATAAATATATATAAACATATATACATATATATATATAATAAAATAAAATAAAAACAAAAACAAAACAAAAAGAAGAGGGAAAGGGGGCTCAAACTCGGGTCAAGGCAGGGGGTGTTAGGCGCGGTCGGGCTGGCCAGGGGGTCAGCCCGAGTCATGTGTTAGGGAATGGGTTAGGGTTAGTTTTAGGTTAGTTTTTAGGTTAATGGGTTTCTATACCCAATAGCACGAATCTAAACCCGTTAACCCAATAGCCTAAATAATAGTTCGGCTTGTGTCCAGACTGTTCAGGACACGAGAAAATAGAATCTGACCCAGTGTCGTGTGTCCGCGCCCAGCACGACACGTACGACACTGCTAACGCGTGTCCAACCCTACTGTTGGGTTCCCCGTGTCCATACGAATAACATACGTGAGCTGGGGACACGCACGACACGATTTTCGAACTATTACCTGCGTGTCCGGCGTTAGGGTTCGAAGTCGAAGTCCTTCCGGTGGCTAGGGGCGTCGTGGTCACGGCGCTCGGGTGGCGCTGCACTCGCCTGGCCTCGGTGAACTCGGTGGTGGCGGTTGTGGGTGGTGAATATAGCTGTGGAGGTGGCGCTACGGGGGTGGCCGGAGTTAGGGTTTCGACGAGGAAGAAGGGATAGAGACGGGCTGGTGATGGTCGGAGATGAACTAGGGTTAGGGTTTCGGTCTGGAGGGTATTTATAGGAAGGAGGAGGTCGGTTTTAGTGGCTAGATCGGTGGTGCGGTGGCAGTCGCCGCTCGTCGACGGTTGTCGGTGGCAGGTAAGAACGTGGGGGGGTGATGGTGGTTTAGCAGCTAGGCCCCTAGGTTTTAGGAAATAACAGATAGGTCCCTCCCATTAGCCAATGCAAAAAATGAATTTGCAAATCCCCTCCCGCTCGGTTTATATACAAAATAAATTTGCATAGAACATTTAGAAAATTGCAAACAACAATTAAACAATCTAAATAATTGTAAAACTAATTTAAAATATTTTGTAAAATTGCAAACTTATATTTTAGTAATTAAAACTCATTTAAAATTATTAAAAAAATTCTAGAAAAATTCTCAATAATTATAATAAATCATTTTAAAGCTAAATAGGTCACTAATATCTAATTAACACTAATTAAACCAAATTTGAAAAACAGGGGCTGACAAATCTTCCCTCCTTAAAAAATTTCGTCCTCGAAATTCACAAGGATAGAAAACTCTACAATCGTTCTAATATAACAAGCAATGCAAAGAATGACTAAGGCTATTATCAAAACTAACCTCTAAGGTATCAAACGGGAACGGGTGGTTCCTCGCAGCTGTTGGGTCGAACAAGTAAGGATATCTCTCCCTCATGTCCGACTCCCTCTTCCGAGTAGATTCACCCGGACAGTGACGGCTCTATAACTTTGTTCTTCAACCTCTTCTCCCTCCTGTCTAATATCTCCACTGGCTGCTCAGTGACTACAAGGCTCGCTCCGATCTCCAACTCTGAATGATCTAGCACATGGCTGGGGTCCGGAACATATCTCCTCAGCTGAGACACATGAAAGACATCATGAATTCCTGCTAGGTAGGGTGGAAGTGCAACCCTGTAAACTACCTCTCCGATCCTGCCAAGTATCTTGAACGGCCCGATATATCTGGGGCCCAACTTGCCTCCTCGTCCGAACCAGATCGTCCCTCTAGTAGGTGATATCTTCACTAGCACCATATCTCCGTCAGCGAACTCCATCGGTCTGCGACTAGCTTCGGTCCAGTATTTCTGCCTGTCCTGAGCGACTCTGAGCCTGTCTCTAATCATCCTGACCTTCTTTGCTGCATCCGTGATCATCTCTGGCCCAAGCATAACTATGTCCCCAACATCACCCCAAAAGAGCGGTGTACGACATCGTCGTCCATATACTGCCTCGAAAGGAGACATACCGATGCTGGCTTGGTAGCTGTTGTTGTATGAAAACTCTACCAAGTGCAGATGGCTCTCCCATGATCCGTCAAAGTCCAGCACACAGGTCCTCAGCATGTCCTCTAGCGTCTATATCGACCTCTCGGACTGTCCATCTGTCTACGGGTGGTATGTCGTATTGAACTTGAGCCGACTGTCCAACTCCTCCTGCAAGCTCCTCCAGTAGTGGGACGTGAATCTGCTGTCTCGGTCTGACACGATGCTCACTGGTACTCCGTGCAAGCGAACTATCTGCGACATGTATAGCTCCGTCAACTTCTCGGTAGAAAGCCCCACCTTGAAGGGTATGAAGTGCGCACACTTCGTCAGCCTGTCCACGATGACCCAAATGGCATCCTTTCCTCCTTGGGAACGAGGAAGCCCTGAGACGAAGTCCATCGTAATGTGTTCCCACTTCCACTCGAAAATGGATAACGGCTGCAATAGACCAGCTGGCCTCTGGCGCTCCGTCTTGACCTGCTGGCAAACTAGGCATCTCGAAATAAAACGGGATACATCTCTCTTCATCCCGTGCCACCAAAGATGTTCTCGCAAGTCACGGTACATCTTGTTAGCACCAGGGTGAATAGAATATCGAGATCTATGTGCCTCCTACAAGACTGCCTCTATCAGCTCTCCCTTTGGCACGCATAACCGGCTGCCATGCCTCAAGGATCCATCCTCTGCTATGGTGAAGTAATCCAGCAATCCAGCTAAAGCCTGGGCTCGAAGTCTGCGAAGGCTCTCATCTGCAGACTGTGCCTCCTTGATTTGCTCCATCAAACCTGACTGAATGTCAAGCGCCATCATCTGTATCACTGATCCCGGCCGAACTATCTCGATACCGAGCTTCTCCAGATCGTCCCGCAAATGCCGATCTATCATCAAATACCATGCCATCGAATGCCTACTCAGCGCATCCGCCACCACATTTGCCTTTCCGGGGTGATACTATAAATCGATGTCGAAGTCCTTCATCAACTCCAACCATCGTCTTTGCCTCATGTTCAGCTCTTTCTGCGTGAACTGTAACTCCCCTCCCCAATATTTTCAAATTTTACTTATTTGATGTGTTGTATTTTTCTTTTTCGTTATAATGTGTCTTGGAATAAGTTATCTTTGAAAAATATAAATATTATATGTTATTTCAAAACCAGTTAAAAATTTATGGTTTGAAAGAATTTAGTTGGTTTTAAAAAATATATATATAATTATTATTTTGTACTCATTAAATTACTTTACAAATATTTGGACAGTGCTAAGGCTTTTTAATAAAAATTGTTGAATTGTGTTGATTGGATATCATCTTGAATTTCCAACATATCTTTTATTTAAAATAATTCTTTTAATAATAATAAATAATTTGAACCCAGTAAGGATTTGTCTATTTACTTTAAAATAGATTTATAAAGATATACATCAAATTATGTTGATGATCATAAATACTATTTCGAATTATTATACTAAATCAGTTAATTGTTTGGGATTTGAATTATATGTTTTAGATCGCTTGATAAAATTTTAAAGTAATACTTTGAATTATATTTTATTCTATTTTTAGTTGAAGTAATTATGCTTTAAAATAATCAATTGGATTTAAATCTATGCCTCATCCATTGGAGTTCAGATTATTTAATAAACTCTAAGGTTGATTTAAAGTAATATTATTATTCTAATTTGATTAGAATTTGATTCATGCAGCTTTGAAAGTATCTGATCGGTTATCTCATTAATAGATTAAACATTTTCTAAAATTGATATCTTTTTTATATTTAATTAATTATTTAGGATAAAACCGATTTCTTTCATATTCTAATTTGGATAGAATTCTCCTGAGCCAAATTCTTATCTCATATCCTATCTCAACCGACTCTTCCATCAGTACCTATACATATACATATAGAGGGAGAGACATCAATATCATATTCAATCCCAACCAATGCATGATCGACCCAATATTGTCGAGCACATTTTTCGTCAGCCATTATCCCCAGCCAACCGCACAGCCTCCTGCCAACAATATCACCGTTGTTCTTCCTCCTCGGCAAGCAGCCTATCCCGGCCTTCCCCAGCCAGTTTGCCGCCAATAGTCACCCTCATCGTCTTACCAACACATAGCCAATACACAAAATTAGGTGCCAAAGTGTCTGTGTCCACCATTACCATCATCGTGTCCACCTCGGGTCCGACCCCGGGCATCCGTGTTCGTTTCCTTCATCCAGTCCCTTACAACCACCGTACAAATCCTCTGTGTCCAACACCTGGACACAGGAACACCAGGAAACAAAATACCTAATCCTAGCGCTAACCTGCGGCCGGCGATGGCGACACTCTTCGAGCCACCACCGGAGACCAGCAGCACTCCCAGACCCGTGCCCTTGCCGGCCGGAGCAAGCCCTGCTGCAAACTGCCTTCAACAACACCGCCCGCCGTGCCTTCCCATGGATTCGTGCCGTGCCTCGTCGACGTCCGTGCCCGACCACCCCGCGGGGTCCACAGTACCACTCGTCGCGCCTGACGCCTCCGTCGATCGCTAGTAAGTGCCGTCGAGCGTCGTTTCTCCTCCGCCCCGTCTCCGACGACATCCTGCGACTCTCCGGCATGTCCGCACCTTCGTCGTCGTGTGTCCGCACTCCAACCGTGCCTGGATGCCACGTCGTCGTGCGACACCTGCCCACCTCTCCGCCCGATCCCGTGGCCGATCCCGCCGCGCTGGCGAACGCGGAACCAGAACCATGCTCCCAGCCTGAGATCGTCGACCCTCCTCCGCAGCTGCTCTCACCGCCGCGTCCATCGGTCGTGTCGGAGGAGCAACACCCCGTCAGAGCACAGCTGCCACGCGTGCAGGACTCCGACCGCCTTCCGTCGCCTCCTCGAGCTTTCGTGGCGTGCCAACCTCAGGTTGTCGGTCCGTCGAAACTTGGTGAGGAAGCTCACCCTCTCACTTTCATTTATTCATCTCAGGAAATGAGCAACCCCTCCTTTTACTTAATAACTAAGGAAACATGGATGGAGCGGTTAGTATTATTTATTAGTGCTAATATAGCTTCTGCATTAATTATTGCTTTTATTATTAGGTATTGATTAACTTGTTATATATATATAGATGTAGTAGATACTGTTATTTATCAATTGTTTTATTACTTTATAAATTGTGATTATTTTATAATATATATATATATAAATAAATATATATTGTTACAGTTGTTATGTGCATTATAGTTATCTATTATAGAATTTTGACAAAATAATATACGTGACAAAAATGTATGGTTTTAGCTTGGCCTAGCAACTATTTTCGAATTGCATTAGAACCCTAAAAATATTATTCCAGTATTTTTAGCTATACTCAAGCTAAAGTATTATTGTGCTATTTTATAATATTTTAATGGAGATTGGACCTAAAAATATTATTGTAATATTTTTCTAATTATATTTTGTTTTAAAAAGGATTTTCTTGATTTTCAAGTATTTATCTAGAATAGTTGACTAGTGAAATATAGTTTCCAAAAATAATAAGTATTTATCTAGAATTATTTTTTGAGTAATAAATATCATTACTATTATTTTGTTTATATATGAATGTTTTAATAATATTGTATTGTATTATGGTGATATTGTATTAATTCAAACTATACATAACTTTCAGATCATTTAGTATTATACTATTATCCATGATTTGTCTACTATAATTTTAATTAAGCTTAGAAGTCTAAACATAGTTATACAACTTTATGTTTTTGGACTAAAAATATACATATATAAGAATTATTTTAGTTTTCAAATATCATAAGTATTTTCTAAAATAATTTCTAAATATATTTTCTAATTAAATGAGTACCTCTTCTCTAAGTTAGGAATCTCTCTCAGATTACCCTTGATCATAGCTAATTGTGTTTCTAATTCTTTTGCCAACGATGGACTCCTTCACATCAGCCCTAGCTAATTGGTATTCTTAAGGCAATGGTATTATTGGTTTCACCAGCTAAGGACCTCAGGCAAGTGCACTTTATGATTACTTTTGATTCATAGTAGTCTTTTCACTTCATGTCTATACATATATCTTGCTGCTTGTTGACACGCTCGTCACACGGAGTAGTCGGAAGGAGAAATATCTTAGTAGACATGTGGACTACCCAGAACTATCCCCATGATGTCTATTCGTGAACAATAGCATCTGCACACGACACGTGCAGGTGCCGGATTTACCCCCTAGCCGTTCACATGTCGAAACGGATATTTCACACCACATAGATAGTTGTTTTTATTTATTTTCCTTGTCCTTTCCACCGTGCCATGTCATCAGTATCTTTCTAATTTTCATCTCTCATATGCTATTTTCATGTCTTGTTAATTCTATTGTGTTTTTCGCATTGTCGTCGGTTTGTGTATTTGTTCCCTTCCTGACTGGAAACCAATATTTTTCAGGTTAGCCATGGATTCACTTAGCTTTAGGAGATACGGGTGTACTTGCAGACATAAACCTAGAAATATATAGCAGTGGTATTATTTTCATTAAATGTGTAAGAACATTGTATTTTCTTTCCAATATAAATCTTGTAATTGTTGTAATAAATCCTAGAAATGTGAATGAGCAATAAAGATGATATTTTGTGATTTTGAGCATTATGGTCGTAACAGTGTTCTACCGCCGACTGTGCGGCGTAGGCTGGCTTGGACACGTCTAGTATTCGAAAAAGCGGGTGCGGGTCGTGACAAGTTTTTGTGGTGGCCCATGCAGGTCCGTTTTTGCAAATTATGCGAACTCGCGGTAGTACCATATTAGTCGTACTGCTGCGAGCCTGGGACTAGTAAATGCTCATTGACAACTAGGAGTAAGTCAATTTTAAGAGAATGGTTAGGACTAGGAGTCCCTAATTTAAATTGACATTTGGGTAGTTAAAGTTGCTACATAGGTCTCATTGAATTCTAAACTCTATTAGATGACCTTCATATAAGGAGGTACTATTGTAATTTGATACGATGGTATTGTAAGTCTATTTTTCGACTTTTTGAAAATTTTCTACTTATTTTATTTTAGTTTTAAGTATTTTCTAGTCAGAGAATAACTTCCATTTCTATTTCTATTTTAGATATTTTGAAAGAAAGGAGATTGCCAAATTTTAGAAGAGAATTTTTCCTAGGATTAACTGATTATTATCAAGTGTTATGTTTAGATTTAAATTATTGCTATATTATTGCAATTATGATAAATGTACATCTATAAATATTTAAATTACTCTTAACAATAATTTGATGATTGAATCTATTTTAAAGACTAGTTAATAATATAGAATAATATTTTGTGATTGATTTGGAATATGGTTGGATCAAACCCAATTTAATTCATGGGAGGATTTGTTTCATAGATTTGATCCTTCCTATTCAGGGCTTCCCATCCCCTATATATAGGGGAGGCTTCCCATTGTTTTCTTCTTAACCCTCTTCTCGAAATTTTAAAAATATTCTCTTTATTTATTTGAATTAAACTATGATATTTGGAATTTTATAAATGTTTAAGGATGCCTTAGTCATGGTTAAACTTTAGAGTGCCAAACGACTAGAAGTGATGGCACGAATGGTGCAGTGGCGTGCTTTGACCAGTGTATTAGCTATGGTAGGGAATACCGAACCATAAGAGTGTCTGAACTGAAAAAACCAGGCGAAGTTGTGACTTTACCTCTATAAATAAATTAATTAGTTATTTAATAATAATACGGCTTTTAGAAGGCCCGGTTGTTCCAAACTAGCCCAAAACCAACCTAAGCCCTGGTAGTCATGTAATGAGACCAATGACGTCCATGTAGATATATAGATGACGTCATGTTGATATGTAGATGTGTATATATATATTGCTAGTCCACTTTTGTCTCGTGAATAATTTCTGTAAATTTTATTTCGAATATAATATATGTATTATTGCTATTTAAATTTATATTTTACTTGGAAATAGTATAATCTTCTCTTAGATTGATTTTTGGGATTTTGCGGATTTATTTAGGATATACATATATACTTGTGTGCAATGTATATTCATAGCAGGTATACGTAGTGCTTTACACATAATTTTCTTTTTCCTCAATCTTGAATGTTAGAGAAACAGAAATTAAAGTTGTATTTCTCCTATCTTCGATCACTCCCTTCCTAATCAATCGTCTGATTTTAGAACAGATACTTTCACTTCAATGACAGATATGTACACTTACCTATCATGATTAATTTATTCGAATTTCTAGCTTCCTCCATCGTAGTCAATTTGTTATAAAAAAAAATAAAAATTTAAGCCCCTTTGGAATTTTATGGACATAGTTGAAAGAATGGTCGGTGAATTACAATGGCAAAACAGAAGCGCACTGTCGCCATTTACTTGACTTATGGAGACCGTGGGTTTACTGCAGCCAGCAGCGCACTGGCGAGGCATGATCCCTAAGTTGAAGTAATTCCAAGTAAGCGTGGGTTATCGTTTTTTATCAAAGCTATGTCTTATTTGTCCTATTTAATCTTTGAATTATTATGCCAACATTGGAAATAGTTAATAAAATATTCGATACCGTATCCTATTTAGAGTCATGTAACTAAGAGTTTACTGCAGCCAGATGTACACTGGCGAGGTATGAATTCTCGGTAAATGATTTCAAGTGTGCTACAGTTTTTGAATACCATAGAGGCTACGTTCTTTATTGGCATGTGACTATTAAGTTTTCAAATTGATTTGTGCCTTATTCCTAGTTACAAGCTTCTCAATAAACTGGTTGTCCTCTTCCTCCATATCTTCCTATTTTTGAATCGTCATCTTTTAAACCTAATTTGATTTCTTTCCCCCAGATTCATAATCACACCTAGATTACGATTCTATGATCATTCTTACAAAATCGATAGTGATTAGAATGGTTTCGTTTTGGACCATCCTTAACGACCTTTCGATCACGACTAGACTATTCGATTCTATTGCAATCGTGCCAATTCGCATGTTATCCTAGAATTCGTTTCTATAATCATGCCTAGATAATTTTGCTTAACTACTTGTTCGTACCACAATGATTCCAATTTTGATCAATCTCAAACAATTTCGGTTCATGACTAAATCATAACGGCGCCTATATTACGACTTAAATTATTACAAGGTTTTTTTTTTCCAATCCAACTATGATCATGACTATTTTGATCATGTTCATGCTCGTGCCAATTTTCTCAGAAGATTGATTACACTGGGATGACTTGTGTAATTAACCTTAATCACGACTACATCTTAGCTACATCATAATGTCTTTAACCATGCCTAGACTTGGTCAGAAGTTGACTGTTGACCAATGCTTATTCCAAACAGTAGTTAATCGTGCCTAACGATTTTTCTAGTTTAGCAAATCATCCTTCAATTATATCCTTGACCTTGGTGACTAGATCCTTTGACTATACTCGTGCCACGTGTTATTTTTTTTTAAGTTCAATTATATTCACAACCTAACCCATTTTGATCAACGATCGCATCATTTCTTATATCATTAATCATGACTAATCGTGTCATTCAAAATTTTGAGAATAATATTTCTAAGGTGGGTAGAGGCTCCTATTGATGAATTGCCTTGAGGTCATTATTAGCTTGTGTCGAACTTTGAGAACACTTAAAACCTTTTATGAATCAAGACCACAAGACTCTAACATCAAACCCTATCTATTTATTTAATTATTATTGCTACTATTTTTTCGCTCCCATCCTTCCTTTGATCAATATTTCTTATTAAGAAAGTTTTTTTTGTTACCCTTGATCGTATCTTATTAACCAATACCAATTTTTATTTTATTTTTTTATTTTTTTTATTTTTTTTTTGCTTTTGTTACTACCGTTTCCTTCGGAACTATCGAGCCTATCTATCCTAGATATTCCTTAAATTCGAGGACGAATTTATTTTTAAGGTGGGTAGATTTGTAACTCCTCTCCCCAATATTTTCAAATTTTACTTATTTGATGTGTTGTATTTTTCTTTTTCGTTAGAATGTGTCTTGGAATAAGTTATCTTTGAAAAATATAAATACTATATGTCATTTCAAAACCAGTTAACAATTTATGGTTTGAAAGAATTTAGTTGGTTTTAAATATATATATATATATATATATATATATATATATATATATATATATATATATATATATATATATATAATTATTATTATTTTGTACTCATTAAATTGCTTTACAAATATTTGGACAGTGCTAAGGCTTTTTAATAAAAATTGTTGAATTGTGTTGATTGGATATCATCTTGAATTTCCAACATATATTTTATTTAAAATAATTCTTTTAATAATAATAAATAATTTGAACCAAGTAAGGATTTGTCTATTTACTTTAAAATAGATTTATAAAGATATACATCAAATTATGTTGATGATCATAAATACTATTTCGAATTATTATACTAAATCAGTTAATTGTTCGGGATTTGAATTATATGTTTTAGATCGCTTGATAAAATTTTAAAGTAATACTTTGAATTATATTTTATTCTATTTTTAGTTGAAGTAATTATGCTTTTAAATAATCAATTAGATTTAAATCTATGCCTCATCCATTGGAGTTCAGATTATTTAATAAACTCTAAGGTTGATTTAAAGTAATATTGTTATTCTAATTTGATTAGAATTTGATTCATGCAGCTTTGAAAGTATCTGATCGGTTATCTCATTAATAGATTATAGGTTTTCTAAAATTGATATCTTTTTTATATTTAATTAATTATTTAGGATAAAACCGATTTCTTTCATATTCTAATTTGGATAGAATTCTCCTGATACAAATTCTTATCTCATATCCTATCTCAACCGACTCTTCCATCAGTACCTATACATATACATATAGACGGAGAGACATATATCAATATCATATTCAATCCCAACCCATGCATGATCGACCCAATATTGTCGAGCACATTTTCCGTCAGCCATTATCCCCAGCCAACCGCACAGCCTCCTGCCAACAATATCACCTTTGCTCTTCCTCCTCGGCAAGCAGCCTATCCCGGCCTTCCCCAGCCAGTTTGCCGCCAATAGTCACCCTCATCGTCTCACCAACACATAGCCAATACACAAAATTAGGTGCCAAAGTGTCCGTGTCCACCATTACCATCATCGTGTCCAACTCGGGTCCGACCCCGGGCATCTGTGTTCGTTTCCTTCATCCAGTCCCTTACAACCACCGTATAAATCCTCTGTGTCCAACACCCAGACACAGGAACACCAGGAAACAAAATACCTAATCCTAGCCCTAAACTGCGGCCGGCGATGGCGACACTCTTCGAGCCACCACCGGAGACCAGCAGCACTCCCAGACCCGTGCCCTAGCCGGCCGGAGCAAGCCCTGCTGCAAACCGCCTTCAACAACACCGCCCGCCGTGCCTCCCCATGGATTCGCGCCGTGCCTCGTCGACGTCCATGCCCGACCATCCCGCGGGGTCCACAGTACCGCTCGTCGCGTCTGACGCCTCCGTCGATCGCTAGTAAGTGCCGTCGAGCGTCGTTTCTCCTCCGCCCCGTCTCCGACGAGATCCTGCGACTCTCCGGCGTGTCCGCACCTTCATCGTCGTGTATCCGCACTCCAACCGCGCCTGGATGCCACGCCGCCGTGCGGCAACTGCCCACCTCGTCGCCCGATCCCGTGGCCGATCCCGCCGCGCTGGCGAACGCGGAACCAGAACCGTGCTCCCAGCCTGAGATCGTCGGCCCTCCTCCGCAGCTGCTCTCACCGCCGTGTCCACCGGTCGTGTCGGAGGAGCAATACCCCGTCCGAGCACAGCTGCCGCGCGTGCAGGACTCCGACCACCTCCCGTCGCCTCCTCGAGCTTTCGTGGCGTGCCAACCTCAGGTTGCCGGTCCGTCGAAACTTGGTGAGGAAGCTCACCCTCCCACTTTCTTTTATTCATCTCAGGAAATGAGCAACCCCTCCTTTTCCTTAATAACTAAGGAAACATGGGTGGAGCGGTTAGTATTATTTATTAGTGCTAATATAGCTTCTGCATTAATTATTGCTTTTATTATTAGGTATTGATTAACTTGTTATATATATATATATGTAGTAGATACTATTATTTATCAATTGTTTTATTACTTTATAAATTGTGATTATTTTATAATATATATATAAATAAATATATATCGTTACGGTTGTTATGAGCATTATAGTTATTACTAGCTAATATTATTATCAACCGTTAGTTATTCTATTATAGAATTTTGACAAAATAATATGTGTGACAAAAATGTATGGTTTTAGCTTGGTCTGGCAACTATTTTCGAATTGCATTAGAACCCTAAAAATATTATTCCAGTATTTTTAGCTATACTCAAGCTAAAGTATTATTGTGCTATTTTAAGATATTTTAATGGAGATTGGACCTAAAAATATTATTGTAATATTTTTCTAATTATATTTTGTTGTAAAAAGGATTTTTTTTGATTTTCAAGTATTTATCTAGAATAGTTGACTAGTGAAATATAGTTTCCAAAAATAATAAGTATTTATCTAGAATTATTTTTTGAGTAATAAATATCATTATTATTTTGTTTATATATGAATGTTTTAATAATATTGTATTGTATTATGGTGATATTGTATTAATTCAAACTATACATAACTTTGAGATCATTTAGTATTATACTATTATCCATGATTTGTCTACTATAATTTTAATTAAGCTTAGAAGTCTAAACATAGTTATACAACTTTATGTTTTTGGACCAAAAATATACATATATAAGAATTATTTTAGTTTTCAAATATCATAAGTATTTTCTAAAATAATTTCTAAATATCTTTTCTAATTAAATGAGTACCTCTTCTCTAAGTTAGGAATCTCTCTCAGATTACCCTTGATCATAGCTAATTGTGTTTCTAATTCTTTTGCCAATGTTGGACTCCTTCACATCAGCCCTAGCTAATCGGTATTCTGAAGGCAATGGTATTATTGGTTTCACCAGCTAAGGACCTCAGGCAAGTGCACTTTCTGATTGCTTTCGATTCATAGTAGTCTTTTCATTTCATGTCTATACATATATCTTGCTGCTTGTTGACACGCTCGTCACACGGAGTAGTCGGGAGGGAAAATATCTTAGTAGACATGTGGACTACCCAGAACTAATTCCATGATGTCTATTCGTGAACAATAGCTTCTGCACACGACACGTGCAGGTGCCGGATTTACCCCCTAGCCGTTCACATGTCGAAACGGATATTTCACACCACATAGATAGTTGTTTTTATTTATTTTTCTTGTCCTTTCCACCGTGCCATGTCATCAGTATCTTTCTACTTTTCATCTCTCATATGCTATTTTTATGTCTTGTTAATTCTATTGTGTTTTTTGCATTGCCGTCGGTTTGTGTACTTGTTCCCTTTCTGACTGGAAACCAACATTTTTCAGGTTAGCCATGGATTCACTTAGCTTTGGGAGATACGGGTGTACTTGCAGACAAAAACCTAGAAATAGATAGCAGTGGTATTATTTTCATTAAATGTGTAAGAATATTGTATTTTCTTTCCAATATAAATCTTGTAATTGTTGTAATAAATCCTAGAAATGAGAATGAGCAATAAAGATGATATTTTGTGATTTTGAGCATCATGGCCGTGACAACGTTCTACCGCCGACTCTGCGGCGTAGACTGGTTTGGACACGTCTCGTATTCGAAAAAGCGGGTGCGGGTCATGACATGAACACATAATTCAAGCTCTTGTGGTCAGTAAAGATTTCCACACGCTCTCCGTATAAGTAATGTTTCCATAACTTGAGTGCAAAGATCACCGTAGCTAACTCTAGGTCATGGGTAGGATAGTTCCGCTCATGAGTCCGTAATTGCCTAGATGCATAAGCAATCACTTACCCATGCTACTGTAGGACACATCCTAGCCCCTTTCTCGAAGCATCGCTGTATATGGTGAAATCTTCAGACCCTGAAGGTAATGTCAGAACTGGAGCGGTCGTCAGCCTCCTCTTCAGCTCCACAAATGCTGCCTGGCAGTCCTCTGACCAGATGTACTCTGCGTCCTTCCGTGTCAGTTTCTTCATGGGTTCAGCTATCCTAGCAAAGTCCTGGACGAACTTCCTATAATAGCCGGCTAAACCCAGAAAGCTCTTGATCTCTGAAACTAACGTCGGAGCCTTCCATGTATCAACGGCAGCAATCTTCCTGGGATCCACCAAGATCCCCTCTCCAGTAACTATATGACCAAGAAACTCCACTCGGTCCAAAAAGAACTCGCACTTCGACAATTTGGCAAACAACCTCTCCTGCCTCAGAATCCCCAAAACTATCCGCAAGTGCTCTGCGTGCTCCTCCGGCGTCTTTGAGTATATCAGGATGTCGTCGATGAATACTACGACGAACTTATCCAGATACTGGTGAAATGTCTTATTCATCAAATTCATAAAGACAGCTGGCGCATTTGTGAGACCAAATGGCATCACAGAAACTCGTACTGCCCGTACTTCGTGTTGAACGCCGTCTTCTCGATGTCTGCAGCCCTAACTTTCACCTGGTGGTAACCGGATCTCAAATCTATCCTGGAAAACACCTTCATCCCACTCAACTAGTCGAACAAATCATTTATCCTGGGCAAAGGATATTTGTTCTTAATGGTGATGGTATTCAAGGCTCGGTAGTCAATACACAACCGAACTGTACCATCGTTCTTAGGCACAAAGAGCAATGGCGCTCCCTATGGAGAAGCACTAGATCGAATGAAACCCTTTTTCAAAAGGTCATCAATCTGCTCCTTCATCTCAACGGCCTCCATAGGGTTCACTCTATAGCAAGCCCGGGGTACTGGTAATGAACCCGGTACTAAATCTATAGTGAACTCCACATCTCTGTCAGACGGAAGTCCTGGAAGATCCGCTGGGAATACATCCATAAACTCCCTAATGATAGGGTGTGGCGGTGCTATCTCCCGAACTGTCGCACAACAGTTCGGCTCTAGGCTGATCTCCGGCCCTATCCTCCTGACACTGAATAGTGTCGTGCCTGGGGGACTGAACAGAATACTACCCTCATGACAGTCTATAGCTGCATGGGCATAGTTAAGCCAGTCCATCCCCAATATGATATCATACCCGGTGAGTGGCATCACAAAGAATCGTCCCCTAAACTCTCTCCCGGCTATAGTAATAGAGCATCTATAGATAGCTCTAATGGCCACTGGTCTGCCTCCCGTCATTACTCTACTCATCTCCTCGGTAGGTGTAGCTACTAAGTGGTAGTTATGCATAAACTCTAATGACAGGAAGCTATGAGATACACCGGAATCAAACAAGCATAGAGTTAGAAAAGTATGCAAATAAACATGACCTGTGATGACGTCAGCCAAATAATCTGGCTCCGAAACCTGCTCCGGCTTCGGCTCAAGAGCCAGACTATAAGCCTTCCCCTGGGGTCCCTTCTGCTGCTGCAGATGTTGCCCAAACCTCTGCTGCTGAGTCGGCAGCGGCGGTCCTCTAGACTGTGGTCCGGCACCTGGTACCCTGGCTACTGGGCACTCCCGAAGCTGGTGGATGGCAAACCCGCAAGCTAAGCACTGCTTCAACCTCTTTCTGCAGATGGAGTAATCATGTCCTGGTCTTCGACAAAATATACACAGAGCTCCCTTCTGCGGCTGAGGTCCCGGGGCTCCAACTGGTGGGGTTGGGTGATGTGATGTAGGGGGACGGTAAGTCTGCTGGTGTGGCGTCGGTGCTCTCGGCTGGAAAGCCTGACGCTTGGACGGTCCCTCGAGGTGTACAGAAGCCGGCCTCTTGCAAGACAGAAGACGCTCCTCTATTCTTCGGGCCAACTCTAGGCTCTGGTAGTAGTCAGTCGTACCATTCGCCAATATAAGAATGCCAATGTCTGGAACTAGCCTATGGCAAAACCTACACGTCATCTCCTCAGGGTCTGCAACTAGACTAGGAGCGAAACGGCTCAGGCGACTAAACTCTGCCTCATACTCCTCAACAGAACTGTTCCCCTGCTGGATGTTCTGAATCGTAGCCCCATGGCTACCCTAGTGGTGGTCGAGAAGAATTTCTCCTTGAACTGGATTTTGAACTGATCCCAAGTGGCCTTCCCTCTCGTGAACATTTCGGAACCAAACTCCTGCCAAGTCTATCAGCAGAAATCCCGCTGCCTCGACCTGGAGGTCATTCGGCAACCTAGCTCCAAGGAGCTTCCTCTCTACCGAGTCTAGCCAGTCATCTGCTACTACTATGCCCTCAGTCCCTAAGAACTCCTTGGGGTTCAGACCCATGAAGTCATTGATTGTCCCTGCTCTCTGTCGTGGCTCTACAAGTGGTGGGACCACGGTACGTTCCTCAGAACGCTACATGCTCTGGCGGAGTAGGGTGGTCCGCTCCTGATGGGTCGTTAGGAACCCCTGGATCAGAGTGAGCAGTTGGTTCCCGTCGAGTGTGACGGAAGCCTGGGTAGGTATAGTGATAGGTGGTGGTGGGAGTATCGGGTCTTGCTGGGACTGTGATGTGGAAGGTGGTGGAGGCATCTGGGTTGGTGGATTTGTGGAGTGGGGGAATATGATAGGTGGAGGTACATCGGTCAACTGGTCAACCGACTGGATAGGGAGTGTGCCATTCTCAGGTGTGACATACTGGGATGAGCGGGTTAGCACCATCTAAATAAATAAAAGGGACTTATAAGGACTCTTTAAAGTAAACAATCATAAATAACAAGAAAATCCAATTTGTAACAACGAACATGTGATACGTTTCCTATGTTGCAATCCTAGTAATCCTCTAGATGTTCTAAGCGTCATTCCTAGTGTTGTCTAATTACCTTAAGTTCCTAATTGCAGGCAAGCTTGGTACAATGACGTAACCAAACAATTTAGTCAGGACCTGCGTGGGCCACCACTAAAAACATGTCACGATCCGCTACCTAAATTGTTGGGCCGGGCCGAGTCATGTCCAGCCTACGCTTGAGATAAAGCGTAGTAAGCTGTTCTAAAGATAACAAGGTAAGACTAAAATGTGCTAACAGTTCTATAAGTAATAGGAGTCATAAATGTTTCAAACATAAAAGTCATCTCATATAATAGTAAGTCCAAGTACAAGTCCAAAATGTAAAGCTGGATACAGGTCCAGTCACAAAATACATAGTCTAATACATGACTACTCTCAAAAGTCCAAAGTAAATAGACAACTAGACGAGTTTTCTCGCAGGTACATCCTCGTAAGATAAAGCCTGGTCCTTGGCAGCAACTCCATAATAGGAATCGCAGAGCAACTCCTCCTCAGTAAGTATACCTACAACGTTATCCTGTCAGGACGGAAGCAAGTACTGATTCTAGCAAACTAAATATACGAAACATGAAATGAACAGGAAAGTAATGAACTGGAATCATGGCACATCATAATCTATCATGGCAAGGACACATATATCATAGAGACAGATGTATATGTAATGTTTAAAACTGTAGCAGGTACGTGATCGTCAATAGGTGTACAATGTGCAGAGGCACATAATGAAATATACTTCCGTACAAGTGATACGGCGATAGATGTACATATGCACAAATCCGCTTTGAGATAAAGCCTACGACGCAGTAATCATATAAAATAAAACTTTGCTCGGTAAATACATACGGAGAAGGGGGCATGATCACGTACTCTACTAGACATCGTGGCACGGATAGTGCAGTGACGTGCTTTGACTAATGTATTAGCCATGCCAAGGAAGGCCAAGCCATAGTAATGCCCTAACTAGGAAAAACTAGGCCAAGTTGTGACATGACCATTATGTTTAGTTTAATTATTTATTATTATTGTAATTGGACAATTAAGTGATCCGCTTGTACCGGACTGGACCCGGACCGGCCCAAGCCCATGTAGTCATGCGGCACGTCCAATGACAGTCGTGTTGGTGGAATTTGGTATGAGGGTGTTGTATTTTCGTTTTAATGGTTTAATGAATATTCCTAAGTAACTCTAATTTAAATATTATAAACATTATTATTAGTTGGCATTAAAAGATATTGTATATAAATAGGTCCTTGCACATTTTGGTAGGTGGTGCATGGTGGTATATACACCATTATTGGTTGGTTGATTTTCGTTATTATTATTACTATTATTATTATCATTATATTATTGAGGATATTATTAAATAATACTAGTTATTATTATTGGTTATATATGTGTGTAAATATATATATATATATATATATATATATATATATATATGTATGGGTATGTATATAAATACTCGTATATATGTATAGATATATATATAGTTTGGTATATATAGAATTGTGTGTATATATAAATATATAATAATATAAATGTGTGTGTGTATATATATATATATATATATATATATATATATATATATATATATATATATATATATTCCTAGTATTTTCTCTTAATGGGTGTATATATATATATATATATATATATATATATATATATATATATATATATATATATATATATATATATATATGAGAACAAAGGCATATATATCTATATATACATTTGAGAGAATGAAAGAAATAAGAAAGGAGCCATGTGCTGACCTTAAAAATCTAGGCATAACAGTTTGGTTGTTGTTTGTATTGCGGTCCTTGTAGCAGAGTTGGCCTTTAACTCCATTTCTCTTTTTAAACCCAAAGCCTTCTGTTTACAGGAACTTAATTCTGATTATAAAATAAATGAGATAATCTCAACCCAACTTTCCAGCCCAAGGCCCGGCCCAAACAAATCCATAGCACCAGGCAACACAACAGCAGCTTAGGCCGAAGGAAAACCCCTCAAACCCGACCTTCTCTGTTCGAAAACGAACAAGTTGAATATATATATTAATGTAGAGAACGAGAGGGAATCATCACGAAACCCTAACCCTCGACTCAAACCGAAGAAGCGCCGACAGCCCCCGACCCTGGACGTGCCACCCGTCGCCGTGCGCCGCCGGCCGGCGAGACGCGGGAGCCGACCACGCGCGCGCGCAGGCGCTGAACCGCGTCAGCAGCGGTGGCCGAACACCCTCATTCGTGCCTCGCGTTCGCGACGTATACTCGACCATTTGAGGAACCGTTTCTTCCGGTACGCTCACTACATAACCCTCTTCAATTCTATGCTTTTAGTTTGCAAGTAGGTGTCATCGATTGTTCGAAAAATCGACTCAAAGTCGAGAAAAATCCTGCCCCGAGACAGAACAGGAATCAGTCCAAACACCCTGTATTTGCGGTCGATTTACGACCCGTGCGTTACGAATTTTGAAAATCTATTTGAATAGAGTTTTAGACCACATAACCAAGTTTCCAACCCTTCTATTAGTTTTATTTTTTGATAAATAGATAGTAAGATAAATTAGTTTGAAATCGGAGAAAAACAGTTTTTAAAAAAGTGAGTTTTTTATGAAAAATGCTCCGATACCACGTCCGTCCCGCCATTCCGAGCAACGTGGTCGCACACTGAAAGCATCAAAAGCTGCGTAACGGCTTCGTAGTCGTGTGGGCTTTGGCGGAATTCAAATTGGTCGCGTGTGCGCGACGAATTTGATGCGTATCCGTCGAAATTCACCGTATCATGTACTTTGTAAATTTCTCAATTACTTTGTGCACGCTCGTCAGATCGAGACGAAACTTACGCCAACAGGATCGTATCATTTTTCTGGTCCTCTATGCCAAGTTTGGTCCAATTCTGAGACAGTTGAATCGTACGTCGTTTTGCGGGCCCCACGGTCCCACTCAACGGGCGATTTTGTGCACGGCCCGCCGGAATCCAACTCTGGACATATGGTTGCGTTCGTATCGGAAAACCGGATCCGTAGACATATAGTTTGATGAATTTAGAGACTGTTGACCCTGGCACGCTTTTCGGTGCAAAGCGGGCCCAACGGCGGACACCGTTTTGGCCCAAAATTACCGTTTTGCCCCTGTATCCAGAATTGGACTTAAGGACAGGCAATCCTTGCTAATTTTACTATTTTGAGATCATTGGTATTGTCTATTTCAGCATCCGAGGACTGTTGTACGAGTTTTGACTATTGTGGCACATTGAGTAGTTCAGATTGTCGGTTTCACCAGCAAAGGACCCCAGGCGAGTACAGTTTATTGTCTGCATTTCAATATTGATCTTTACTATATTTCATTGATTAGTCATTGGTTATGTGATTTTTATACTCTATTATAAATTGTTGAGTCGGGAGTGAGAAGTACCAAGGATGTGTGATCCGACCGTAGACCGTGTTTATTTTCATGCAGTAGACCTCGTAGACATTGTTTATTTTCATGCAGTAGACCTCGTAGACCGTATTTATTTTCATGCAGTAGACCTCGTAGACATTGTTTATTTTCTGCAAGTAGACCTCGGAGACATTGTTTATTTTCTGCAGTAGACCTCGTAGACATTGTTTATTTTCTGCAAGTAGACCTCGTAGACATTGTTTAATTTCTGCAAGTAGACCTCGTAGACCGTGCGGTGTAGCACCCCAGACCGATCACATGTCAAAGGTACTTCTAACAGTTGGGGAAAGTATTTTGTGTCTATTTATTGCTATTGGTTTTTCGTATTTACTGTTTATTTTCAAAAACTCATGAATGATGTCTAACATTTGTTTTATAGTCATTTTCTTTATTTGAAATTGCATTCAGTGGATTGTGTCCGTTCCATTCCTGACTGGAAACCAACATATTCAGGTTAGCCGTGGATTCACTTAGCGTGGGGAGTGACGGGAATACTTGCAGACAAAGGCCTAGAGACTAGCTAGATAGTTGAGTTGTGGTCATTCATTTATTTGCACAAGTTTATATTTTTCTACAAATGTAAAACTTGTGATCATTGTAAGTTAAATTAATGATGTGAATGAGCATTATTTGTGATTTGATCTTCATGGCCGTGACAGCGTTCTACCGCCGACACTGCGGCGTAGGCTGGCTTGGACACGTCTCGTATCCGTTTAAAAAAAAATGGGTGCGGGTCGTGACAGCATACGGCGCAGTAATCATATAAAATGAAACTTTGCCCGGTAAATACATACGGAGAAGGGGGCATGATCACGTACTCTACTAGCAATTTCTCCATAACCCAGATTCTAATCATGTGAGAGATATATAAAGACTGTCCTAAGCATGGTAGGGACTGAAAATAAATACAACATGTGAAGATTTGACTTGCTACCCCAAGGATCAGCATTTAACATGGTTGGAATCGCAGTTCATTGTTATAACAGTATGTAAAGTTTGTAGAAGTACTTGCCTTTAGCAAAGCAAAGCAAAGCAAAGCAGCGATAAAAATGCTACAGATGCCTGGTGACTCGTCACTGTAGAAATAACACATAAACTTAGTTTTTATACTAAGTTAAATACTAAGACACTAGTTGTATGATACGACTTTCTGACTGGACACCTAGCCAAATGGTGACTTTAGCATAGGAGACCAACGTGAGGTGACACAATACTCTAACTAACTTTCTAGGGCCTTTACACTAGTGTGGGGTGAGGTCCAATACGTCTATAACTCAAAACAACACAAAACATTGAAAGTCGTAATTATTCAATAAATAAATCAAATTGTACATGTGTTCCAACAATTTTTGAGATAGACAAAAAGCTCAATTTTACATAAAATAAAGTACCAAAATGATACTTGATAATTATAGAAATTTATACTAATTTTTCTGGAATTTATAAACCTTCATAAATATTTATTAAAAATCAGCAAACATATGTATCCTGAAAATGTGTTCTGTTTTCCCATTTTTATAAAATACCAAAAATACTTATTAAATACTGGAAAATTATAATAAATTAGCTAAATTAACATAGTATTTAAATACAATTTTTTTCAGATTTTTACAGCACTTAAAATATATATAGAAATTCAAAAACAGCAAGTAACACTTTCTGAAAAATAATTAATTAATTATTTACTATTTTGTCCATGTATTCGAAATTGAACCGAAGTCCAGATACAGGAACCAGAGCCATGAATCAAGTCCAATATGACTTGTACAGACTCTGAATATATTAGACATAATTAGGCCCAAAAACCCATGCTAGGCTTGGACATCAATTGGTCATAATCAATAAAATACAGGAATTTAAATATAAATAATATATTTTTAAAGTGGTAAAATATGCAAGTCACAAAGTTATATAATAAAGTAACTTGTGAAATTTTACATAATAATATTTTGTACAAAGTAGAATTTGAAATACATATATAAATATACAACAACAATATTTATATATAGACATATAAATATATAGATATTTATATATATAATGGATATATATACATATAATAAATATACATATATATATATAAATACTAAATATAGAATATATATATATACATATACAAATACTGTATATATATACATATAAAATGGTATATATATAATAATATATATATACATAAATACATATATAAAAATATATATACATATATACATATATAATAAAATAAAATAAAAACAAAAACAAAACAAAAAGAAGAGGGAAAGGGGGCTCGAACTTGGGTCAAGGCAGGGGGGTGTTAGGCGCGGTCAAGCTGGCCAGGGGGTCAGCCCGAGTCATGTGTTAGGGAATGGGTTAGGGTTAGTTTTAGGTTAGTTTTTAGGTTAATGGGTTTCTAAACCCAATAGCACGAATCTAAACCCGTTAACCCAATAGCCTAAATAATAGTTCGGCTCGTGTCCAGACTATTCAGGACACGAGCAAATGGAATCTGACCCAGTGTCGTGTGTCCGCGCCCAGCACGATACGTACGACAATGCTAACGTGTCTCCAACCCTACTGTTGGGTTCCCTGTGTCCAGGCGAATAACATACGTGAGCTGGGGACACGTACGACACGATTTTCAAAATATTACCTGCGTGTCCGGCGTTAGGGTTCGAAGTCGAAGTCCTTTCGGCTAGGGGCGTCGTGGTCGCGGCGCTCGGGTGGCGCTGCACTCGCCTGGCCTCGGTGAACTCGGTGGTGGCGGTTGTGGGTGGTAAATGTAGCTGTGGAGGTGGCGCTAGGGGGTGGCCGGAGTTAGGGTTTCGACGAGGAAGAATAGGTGGAGACGGGCTGGTGGTGGTCGGAGATGAACTAGGGTTAGGGTTTCGGTCTAGGGGGGTATTTATAGGAAGGGGGAGGTCGGTTTTAGTGGCTAGGTCGGTGGTGCGGTGGCAGTCGCCGCTCGTCGACGGTCGTAGGAGGCAGGTAAGAACGTGAGGGGGTGACGGTGGTTTAGCAATTAGGCCCCTAAGTTTTAGGAAATAACAGATAGGTCCCTCCCATTAGCTAATGCAAAAATAAATTTGTAAATCCCCTCCCGCTCGGTTTATATGCAAAATAAATTTGCATAGAACATTTAGAAAATTGCAAACAGCAATTAAACAATCTAAATAATTGCAAAACTAATTTAAAATATTTTATAAAATTGCAAACTGATATTTTTAGTAATTAAAACTCATTTAAAATCATTAAAAAAATTCTAAAAAAATTTCCAATAATTATAATAAATCATTTTAAAGCTAAATAGGTCATTAATATCTAATTAACACTAATTAAACTAAATTTAAAAAATAGGGGCTGACAATAGTCCAAGAAGAAGTTGTTACAGAAATAATGGTCGAACCAGATCTCGCAAAACCAGTATCTAAATGAGTGAGGCGACAAAAAGACTTCGGAGAGGATTTCGTCACTTATCATGTAGACGCATATCCGCTTACCTATGATGAGACGATAAAGACCAGAGATGTTGTCTTCTGAAAGGAGGGTATTAATGATGAGTATGACTCGATAACCTCCAACAACACGTGGTATTGGTCGATTTACCAGAAGAAGCAAAATCAATCGGATGTAAATGGATCTTCAAGAAGAAGTTGAAGGCCGATAGAACTGTTGACAAGTTCAAGGCAAGGTTAGTTGCCAAAGGGTTTTATCAGAAGCAAGGGATCGATTACTTTGACACATATGCTCCAATAGTGCGGATGATGACCATCAGGATGTTGATTGCTCTGAGTATAATTCACAAGCTGGTTATTCATCAGATGGATGTTAAAACAGCATTCCTGAATGGTGAGTTGATCGAAGAGATTTACATGCAACAGCCAGAAGGATTTATCGTCAAGGGCCTTGAAGACAAAGTCTGCAAGTTGGTGAAATCATTATATGGTCTGAAGCAAGCTCCCAAGATGTGGCATGAGAAGTTTGATAAAATCATAAGATCAAATGGCTACAGGGTTAGCGAGACAGACAAGCGTGTGTATACAAAGTTCCCTGATAGGAAAGGAGTTGTCGTTTGTCTGTACGTGGATGACATGCTGATCTTGGGTACAGATCTAGCAAGTGTCACTAAGACAAAGAAGTTTCTCTCTAAGTTCAGCCTAAAGGACTTAGGGGAAGTTGATGTTATCCTAGGGATAAAGATCATCCGGATGAAAACTGGAGTGGTATTGTCACAGTCTCATTATATTGAGATGATGCTCACCTGCTATGGGTATCAGGATCTTCCAGGGATTGATACGCCATATAGGCGTGATAAGAAACTGAAGCCAAATCCAAGGGAAAGCGTCAGATAGCTGGAGTATTCAAGCGTCATCGGGAGTTTGATGTATGCGACTACTGCCACAAGGCCCGACATAGCTTTTGTCGTGGGGATGGTGAGTTGGTTCATGAGTAATCTAGGTATAGAGCACTGGAAAGCTGTGAAGAGGGTAATAAGATACCTCAAGAGGACTCAGAAGTATGCACTGCACTACTGCGAAGATCCAAAAGTAGTAGAAGCTTCAATGATGCAGGCTGGTGATCAAAAGTAGAGAATGAAAGGTCCACAGGAGGATATGTTTTCTCCATGGGTAGGGCTACTATATCATGGAAGTTGAAGAAGCAAACTATGTTTTTACACTTATCTATGGAATCTGAGTTATATGCACTAGCGGCTGCAGCAGATGAAGTAGAATGTCTTCAAAAGCTCATGTATGATCTTCCAATGGTTGATGTGTAGATACTGACGGTACCGATATATTGCGACAACCAGACAACTGCAGCGGTGACATCAAATGACCTCTTCAATAGAAAGAAGAGGACCGTGCGTCTAAGACACAGGACGGTAAATGATCTTTTCAAAAGAGGAGTCATTGTCGTGGTTGGCGTTCGAAGTTAGTAGAATCTGGCAGATCTGTTCACCAAAGGTCTCAAGCGCAAGTTGGTCGAAGATACTGCATGTAAAATAGGCTTGAAGACATGCACTATGATATTGTGTCTTTGTAATTCTACTATAAAGTTTTATGCTATAATTCAAAAAAAAATCTATTAGGCATCTAACTTTTAGTTCAAAAAAGGATCATTGACTGAAAGAATATCAGGAACAGTTGATAATCCTTTAGAAATTACGGGATTATGAACCCAGAACCACTGAATGGGTAATCCTTTAGGAATACGAGGTTATGGACCCAGAACCACTGTTGTCTACTATTTGTTCTTTGTATAGAATGAAGTCCTGTAAGAGGATGTCTTGGAAGCCTTAATGAGTTTTCGAACATTTGGGATATACGACGTACTTTACAAGAAGCACGAGTAGCACAACACTATAAAGGAGTGTAGTACTCCATGCTGCAATGGGGTGACACCATATGAGGTACCTAGTGATGATAAAGCCTCAATTTTGGGCCAGGTCACAGCGGCGCAGTACTGCACATAGGCAAGTGAGTCTAACGTTGTAGAATGAAGAGTGGTAGGTGTAGGCCTCAAAAATGAAAGTCACGCTGAGTTGATCAGAACAAGTCACACAGAGTAATCCAAGAAGCAGCACAAAAGATACGCTAAGTTCTGCCTGGCCATCTCCTTTAGAAGTCACACAGAGACAGCTCAGCCATACGTCAGAATCATAATGACTGACAACACAACAGTCGAGAAACGTCTCCTCGTATGCCACGTATGCACAGAATTCGAGAGATCATCGCCGTCTTTTGCATGATTTTCGAAATCTTCCTTAGTAAGACTCACTCTTCACCAAGTTGGCGTGACTTTGGGTCTTATCTTCATTTAATGCGGCTGATAATATAATCAATGTCAGAGATTTTGTGTCAGACGAAGCGTGCCAAATCAAGACAGCTGGCGGTTTGCGTGGATTCTGAACCTTCTCCTTCTTCAAGTTTGTGTAGATTTTTGAGTTATTCTTCTCAAAGCCTGCATGAATTCTGAAGTATTCTTCTTCAAAGCTTGCGTGGATTTCGCCTTCAACGAGTCTGCGTCAACGAAACTGCATGGATTTTTTGCCTTCAGCAAGACAGCGTGGATTTCATTTCAACTGGAGTACGTGGCAGCCATGCCACCGATCTCTCTCTCGCGTGCCCAGTAACTTGCACACGACTCATGCACTAATGCCATGTGTCCAACAGTTACGGGCCACGTCCAGTAACTACTCACTAACCCTGCGTGTATTTAGAGTCTGCGTGACTTTTCAAATGCACTAGTGGTGAGGTAGTTATCTTTTCAGTTACTGTTTTGACTCTATAAATAGAGTTCTTTTTTTTATTTCATTGTACAGATACATTGATATCTACTGTCAAAATTTTGAGAGCTTTTTTTCTTCGCATAGTCTAAGGGATAAAGCGATCGTCTTCTAGATCGGATTCCTACAGTTATAATTTTCCCAGATACACAACAAATAAAGAGAATTTCTTTATGGAAAATAAATTGGCGACTCTGCTGGGGAACATCATCTCCTCTTCTGAGATGGTAACAACTCAATGCGACACTTCGTCTATCGGCTCGACGAAGAAGGTGATGACGATCAAATTCGATCAACTCGCCTATGAAGAAATACAGCGGGCTAAGGGTGGCAAGCCCATTCCAGCCTCCATTATCACTGCCAAGTCAAAGGGACACTCTGTCTATGTCCCTAAGAATCAGTTGGCAGTCAATGGTGAAGTCTCTGCCACAGTGTCTACTCCTAACACTGGCAAGAACTCCACTGCAAGCACGTACACTCTTGTACGCTCGAAGATGACAGTAACTAAAAGTCACGTTGACAGTACTGGCTCCTTAGCCGAATCTGTTCCAGCGTACAAATTCAATTCTAAAAGTCACGCTGACAGTACTGGCTCTTTAGCCGAATCTGTTCCAGTGTGCAAATTCAATTCTAAAAGTCACGCTGACAGTACTGGCTCTTTAGCCAAATCTGTTCCAGTGTGCAAATTCAACTCTAAAAGTCACGCTGATAGTACTGGCTCCTTAGCCAAATCTATTCCAGTGTGCAATCCCACATTCAAAAGTCACGCTGACAGTATTGGCTCCTTAGCCAAATCTGTTCCAGCGTATAATTCTAAAATCAAAAGTCACGCTAACAGCTCTGGTTCTTTAACCAAGTCTGTTTCAGCGTATATTTCATCAGAGAAGAATAACTCCTTAGTTATCTCTTCTTCTTCACCGAGTTCTACTAGAACTGGGGGTGGTTTTCCACACAAAGTCCCTTCGAAAAGGAACAACTCTTTAGTTGTTTCTTCTGCTCCTGTAGTTTTTACTCCAGGAACAGCTTTGACTGATACTTTTGTTAGTCAAAGGAAAGGAGATGGTCTTTTGACTACTCTTTCTTCTGGACATTCTATGTCTCAACATCTGAATGAGTCTAAGAAGAAACATTCCTTAATGTCTTCTTCTTTGATTTCTTCAAATTGGGCACAGAATCTGTCCATTAAAGAGGGTCTGTTACCAACTCCTAATCAAGGGAGTGGTTTAACTCTTCCTTCTCTGCAAATATCCAGATCAATGGAAGGAAAACTCCATGTTTCCAAAATTAATATGTTACCTTCCACTGATTTAAGAACAAAACTCAGCACTTCTGGTGTTAAGAAACCATACCAATTGGATAGGAAGATAAAAGATCCAGATGCAGAGTATACAAGAAATTATGTGGCTCACATTAATCACTCTTTGTATAATCAAGAGCCATCAAGACCCAAGAACAGGAAGTATATTCCTCAATCTTCACAAACAGATTTACGGGAATATCTTCAACAGAAGAGAAGGAGTAATTCTATATCAAAGGAACATGCTGAATGTGACTTCTATCCAAGAGTCATAATTCAGTGCAGATGTGAATCAACAGTTCAAGACCATGGTGATCATGCTGAATGTGACTTCCAGCCAAGAGTCACAATGCAATGCAGATGTTAAAATAAATGACAGTCTGTCTTTAATAGGATTCAGTATGAACCTATGCCTGATGAAGATGAGCCTTTGTTTGCCTCTGTCAACATGACTTCTCGGGACACCGGGGGTATAGTTGATAGTCCAGATGGAGTATATAAAAACACCAGAGCAAGAGTCCTGGCTTCTAGTCAAAGAAATTTGATCCCTGAAATTGACTCTGAATTTCTTGGAGAATCTAACTTCCCACCTCTTCCTACTGGGGGTAATTCTCCTATAGTTGACTTTGATACACGAAGCAATGATTCAGAGCATACAACATCTACTAGTTCATAATAATCCCTCATACAGTCACGACTTACATGGTTGATGGGAATACTGATGAACCCTCTTCTTCCCTGACTCCTCAAGATCAAAGAATTGCTTCTTTGGAACAGCAAATGAAGTCTATGACTGACACAATGAAGTCAATGTATGAACTCATGACAGCTCAGTTGCAAAATCGACAGACTGTATCAGATGCCATACCAGTTGATACTGATATAAGTCCAATACAAGTTCCTCCAGCAGTACAATCCAATACTCCTGGACCTGCTCAACCAAATCCTAGTCTCTCTGGAGCTGGGGGTAGTGCTTACAATGCTGTTCCTCCTCCTAACTATTCTCTACAAGCCACAACTCCACAATCTTCGGGAGTTGTCTCTGAAGAATTGAAAAATCTCAAAACTCAATTCGAGGCATTCAAACAGAAGGATGGTTTACAAAGGTTAGGCATCAAGCAGCCTTATCCGATATAATGGAAGCAAGTATCATATCCTCCTAAATACAAGCCTCCTACTATCTCATTCTATGATGGAACCACTTCTCCAAGTCAGTTTATCAATCACTTTGAAGTGATGACTGATCAACTACAACCAAGTGATGCCCTCCTTACTCGGGTATTTATTGGATGTCTCAAGGGAACGGCTTATGAATGGTATAGAAGTCTCCCAGATGGGAGTATTACCTCATTTGCTGGTTTCAAACAGATGTTTCTTGAAAGGTTCTATGAAGGGCTTAATGACATGACTATGTCTGCTCTTATTAGAATCAAGCAGAAAAATAATGAATCTACAGAGGAATACATTGAACGGTTTCGAAGAGAAGCTCTGAAGATGCCTCTTGGAACTCCTGATGCTGTCACCATTGACACGTGCAAATCAAACTTGTTGCCAATCATCAGTATGTGGACAGGGTCCACTCAATTTCAAGATTGGCCTTCCTTCATAGTCAGTGCTAAAGCTGCAGAAATCAGTGCTGAAACCTTCAAAGGTTTAGGAGTGCAGATGACTCCTAAAGAAACAGGACAAGGGGCTAACAATAAAAATAATGCTCGCAAAGGAAAAGAAACTCTAGAAGTTAATCTTCAGAGCAAAGATGCATCGAATGTTCAAACTCCTGCCTCTACAACTCAACAATCAAGAACACCTCGCCCCAGAGAAGAATATTCTTTTGATGACGACGATGTCCTTGGTATCTTTGAATGTCTGCTGAAAGGTAATAAAATATAATTACCAGAGATCAAGAAACCTGATGAAACTGGTAAGACAGATCATCCTAAATACTGTCCATATCACAGAATGCTGGGTCATACAATTCGTACATGTTATGTATTGAAAGGAAAGATCCAAGAAATGATTAAATCTGGAGCTATCTCTCTTACTCCAAAAGAGAAGACCGTCACCTCCAACGTCGTCTCTATGCAATTTGGAAATTTCCCTCCCCAACTCCTTGAAAGTGGGATTATTCCTATTCCCAAGGCAACTCTTGACATAGTGAATCTTCCTCCTCCACAGTCTGAAGGATTAGTGCCAATCACTTTGGAAACAGGAGAAATCATGTGGATCCATCCTGATCTAGTGGCAGATTTTGAATCGCCTTCTCCTCAAAAGATTTCTTCTCAAAAATCCAAGAAGGCTGGAAAGATCAAGTCATGTCATATGACTTCTCTTGGGTCTACCTCTGACACAGAGCTAAAAGACAAAGAAGAAGCACTTGTTAGTGCTACTCGAACGGGGAAACCTTACCTAAAGGATTATTCTAAAAATCTTGAAGATCCTACTAATATCCCTTCAGATGCTAAAGATGCTCCTAATGTTCCTCCCGAGGAAGAACCATCTACTGAACCTGTTCCTCCCAAGCCTACGGCTCTGGAGAAAGGCAAACAACTGGTTCGGTTTGATAAGCCAATCAAGAAGTCTTCTCCTCTTGGACTTCAGAAGCCTTACAACTTCTACATTTTGGCTCAGCTTGCTAATACTCCCGCTAGAATATCCCTTTTTGAACTTCTACGTCTTTCCAAAGAGATTCGGGAGACGTTAAGTGAAGCACTTCTACAAGCTGACTCTTGTCTTGCACAATTGAAGAAGCCGGATGCGGAACCTGCCACTTTCTTACATTGCAACAGTGTACTGGAGATTATCCTAAATATCACCTTTACACAAGACGACATGTTACTGGAGGATAATCGACATGATCGACCTCTCTACTACACTGGTTATATTGATACGATGAAGATAGATCGTATTCTCATTGACCCAGGGTCTGCTATAAGCATAATGCCAAAGAGTTTGTTGGATGAACTAAAAATCCCTCTTCACAAACTCTCCAAGACGGTTACTACTATCTTGGGATTCAATCAAAGCCGAAGCGAGCCTTTGGGAAAGATTCATCTGAAGCTTCAGATAGGTGATTTCAGATCTAAAGTCACTTTCTATGTGATCGAGATCGCGGGATCCTATAATCTTCTTCTGGGAAGGCCCTTTCTTCATCAAAATAATGTGGTGCCCTCTACTCTTCATCAATGTTTTAAGTACATTGATAGCAATGGAAGAGTACAAAAAGAAGTTGCTGATATAAATCCCTTCCATGGGGTTGAAGCTTATTTTAATGATTCCCGAATGTATAAAGAAGAATATACAAGGATCATACAAGCTATGGAGAAAGAAGATGCACAAAGTGAGACTTTAATAATCCCTGTTAAATGTCGAACTACTCAGCAACAATCTCCTAAACCCTCTGGAGAAGATTCTTTTATCATTCCAGTGAGTGGACGGATCTCTCCGTTACCTCAGTCATCTACTCAGAATACACTGATCATTCCTGTCAGTGGGCGTACTACAGTTCCTGTACCTTCACAAGATACTCTGCTAATTCCAGTTGGAGGGCGGACTACTCTTCCTACTCAAACTTCAAGGGAGCTCACCTCTTCTGAGCCATTTGTTATCGATCTTAATCAAAACAAAGCTTCTTCTTCTTCTCCCCCTTTAGTCATTGACTTGGCTAAAATCTCTAAGGCTCAGCCTTCTCCCAATGTAAATATTGCTGCTTTTACATTTAATGAAAAGTCTCCACCTTTGCAGTACGTTGATGTGTGTAATTATGTTCATAGTTATTTACATCTGTTAGATGACTTGAACACAATAACCATAGGAGTTGTACAGACTGTTCATACAGATGTATCTCTAGAACCTGTACAATCTTCATACTTTCTAGTTCCTAGCAGAAAGCCAGGAGACATTCCAATATTCTTCTACAAAGGGCCTCAAAATCCTTCTGATCTTGAAGATGATGACAAAAATGATGATACTGGAAGATTACAACTACATCGTTATAGTCAGCAATCTAGAGACATCATCAAAAATATGGGCTATGACTTCAGGACTGGCCTTAATAATGGAAAAGGAAGAAAAATGCCTGTCCGGATTCCTCCTTTGAAATATGGAAGGACGAAATGCGGATTGGATTATACTGCTCCTACTCCTTTCATCAACATTATCCATGAAGATCTTGAGTCTGACGAAGATAAGAGATCTGATTCTTCTAGTACCACTTCTTGGGATTCCGATACGAGTATCGGTGACTTCTATTGCAACCTTCTGTCTTCTAACATGGTTTCCATTGACCATTCTGAAGAAAGTGATGAAGACGAAGAAGAGTTTGAAATTTCACCTGAATCAGAACAGTGGGCCCAAAGATTAGATAATCAATGGGAGTTCCGTTTCGAGCAAAAAGAACCTCCGACTGAAGATAAACTTGTTCAAATAGATGTTGGTGAAGAGGGGTCTCCCAAACCAATATTCATCAGTGAAAGTCTTTCAGAAACTGATAAGAAAGACATGATCAAACTCATTCGTGATTACATCGATGTCTTTGCTTGGAGTTATGAAGATATGCCAGGGCTTGATCCTCAAATTATAACTCACAAGCTCAACATCTTGCCGAATGCTAAACCGGTCAAACAACAACAGCGACGATTTCGTCCGGACATCATGGATGCAATTGAAGCTGAAGTCAATAAACTCATTACATCTGGGTTTATTAGAGAGGAACAACATCCCGATTGGGTGGCTAATATTGTTCCTGTTCTTAAAAAGACTGGCAAGATCAGAGTATGCATAGACTTTTGCGATCTCAATGCGGCATGTCCTAAAGACGAATTCCCTCTCCCAATCACTGATGTCATGGTTGATAATACCTGTGGATTTGAACGAATGTCATTCATGGACGGGTATTCTGGGTATAATCAGATCAAAATGTTCCCAGAAGACGAGAAGCACACTTCTTTCAGAACGCCGATTGGTACATACTGCTATATAGTTATGCCATTCGGTCTCAAGAATGCAGGAGCAACTTATCAACGAGCTATGAGTACTATATTCCGTGAACATTTGCGGAAAACAGTCGAATGCTATGTTGATGATATTGCAGTCAAAAGTCGACAAAAGGAGGATCATATCCAAGATTTGAAGACTATATTTGATCTAATGCGTAAGCATCAATTAAAGATGAACCCTACTAAGTCCTTCTTAGGCATCTCTAGTGGTAAATTTCTCGGCTTCGTCATTACCTCTAAAGGTATACACGTGGATCCCGAGAAGATCAAAGCCATCCAAGAGATGCGTCCTCCATGCACCTTAAAAGAGCTACGAGGATTTCAAGGAAGAATTGCTTATATCAGGAGATTTATCTCTAATTTATCAGGACGCTGCAGACCATTCAACAAACTTATGAAGAAAGGTGTCTCTTTTGTCTGGAATGATGAATGTCAGAAAGCATTCGATGATTTAAAACAATATCTGATGAGCCCTCCAGTATTGGTACCTCCCGTCTCAAGAATACCGTTTCTCCTCTATACTCGAGCAATGAGTCATTCATTGGGTGCATTACTCGCTCAAAAGAATCAAAATGGCCATGAACAGGCCATTTATTATCTCAGCCGCACTATGACCGGAGCTGAACCTCGATATTCACCAGTTGAAAAAGAATGTCTAGCCTTGATGTTTGCTGTCCAAAAGACACGTCATTATATCATTGGCCAGACTATTCATGTCATCTCCAGGATCAATCCTATACGGATCATGATGAAGAAACCCAGTGTTTTGAATTCTCGATTGGCTAACTGGGGAATCCTACTTGCTCAGTATGATATGCACTATATTCCTCAGAAATCAGTCAAGGGACAAGCTTTAGCTGATTTTCTGGCTGCTCACTCAATTCCAGAAAATTCAAAACTCTATGATGAAATCCCAGATGAAGTCCTAGATTCAAATCAAATTGCTGAAGAAGATCCTACTTGGCGTCTATTCTTTGATGGAGCGTCAAGAATTGGTCCTAATGGCGATATTGTTGCTGGAGTTGGAATTGTTCTTGTATCGCCAGAAGGTCTTGCCATCCAAAGAGCTTATTCTCTCGATCAGCCGTGTTCAAACAATGTAGCTGAGTACAACGCATTGCTTATTGGTCTTCAACTCGCTAAACATCTGAATATTCAACATTTGGAGGCGTATGGAGACTCTAAACTTATTGTCAATCAGATCAGGGGTACTTATGAAGTTCGCCATCAAGATCTGGTTCCTTATCATAGAGTGGCCATATCTATGGCCTCATCATTTAAGGAATTCTTCATTGAACATGTTAGGCGAGCATGTAACACAGAAGCTGATACCCTTGCTAATCTTGCAGCGGTGCTGGCTATCCCAATCAAACGGCAACAAATGATCGTTGTTCGTAATCGAGAATTATTTCATCTTGAAAATAACCTGACTCTAGGACTTCCAGTTGACATTGAAGAATCAACATCTCATGACGTCAACACAACAAGAGGATTTGGATTTAGTCGTAAATCGATATCATCTTCATCCGATTCCAGCATGGAATTCATCTTCAGTAACTCGACTGAGAATCAGAATACGGATAAAGATTGGAGACTTCCTTTCTTAGATCTTGTATTGTATGATATTCTTCCGGATGATCCGAGTGAGGCAGCATCTATCTGACAACGATCACTCAGATTCTATTTACAATCATACAACAAAGACCTTATATCGTCGAGCTTATGATGGTTTACTCCTTCGGTGCATTGCCGGTGATGAAGCCCAACAAGTTATTCGTGAAGCACATGATGGAATTTGTGGAGCGCATCAACCTGGGCCAAAACTTCAAGACCGTATTCGATGGATGGGATATTATTGGCCAACTATGGTATCAGATACCATTGAATATGCAAGGAAATGCAAAGCTTGCCAAATCCATGCGGATTTTATACATCAACCTTCGGAATTTCTACATCCGACGGCAGCATCATGGCCCTTCGAAGCTTGGGGCATGGACATTGTCGGCCCGATCAATCCTCCATCATCTAAAGGTCATCGGTTCATTCTCGCAATAACCGATTACTTCTCCAAATGGGCCGAAGCTATTCCTTTATCTGAAGTTAAGACGTCTAATGTCATCAGCTTTATTAAGCACCACGTCATCTACAGATTTGGTGTTCCTCGACGCATTGTTCATGATAATGGACCACAGTTCGTCAGCCAGAAATTTACTCGATTCTGTGACGATCACCGGATCAATAATGTTGCTTCTACCGCATATAATCCAGCAACTAACGGATTGGCAGAAGCTTTCAACAAGACTATCATCAAACTCCTAAAGAAGTTTGTCTCCACTAACAAACGTAATTGGAGTGACAAGCTCGGGGAATGCTTGTGGGCTTATCGTACTACAGTCCGTAATGCTACTAAGTGTACACCTTTCTCTCTGGTGTACGGATCTGAGGCTGTTCTCCCATTAGAGATTCAAATTCCTTCTTTAAGGATAGCAATCGCTAATGAACTCACTGCCGAAAATAATGATCGTCTTCGACTTCAAGAATTGGAGGCTCTGGATGAAAAACGGTTATCTGCTCAACAGAATATTGAATTCTATCAAGCTAGAATTTCAAGGGCTTTTAACAAGAAAGTCAGAATTCGAACATTTCAGAAAGGAGAACTTGTGCTTACTGTCAGACGCCCGATGACTATGACACACATGAATAAGGGCAAGTTTGATGCAAAATGGGAAGGTCCATTCATTGTCAATAAGATCTTTTCTAATGGGGCTTATCAACTCACTACTCTAGATGGTAAAGCCACTATGATGCCCATCAACGGCAAATTCTTGAAGAAGTACTACGTCTGATATTTCTATCAAGATTGTCCTCCCATCACTCTCCAGCTGTTTCATTGTTCTTTCCGAAGAATCATTCTGATATCTATTATCCCCAGTGGAGATAGGTATTCTACTTGGTATCGTTTTCTCAACAAATTTGATATCCAGAAAATCATGTCCACATTACCTCTGAATTTTCTATCTCAATATCATATTTATGAAAATGATATTTAGTCTTTCTGATTTCTGAGTCAAAAGATCAATGAATAAAGGCAAATATAAAGTAGGAAGGATATATCGTAAACAAAGTTTCCTTAAACGGAGTTTATTTGAGACAAATCCCTCAAGGAAAAAAAAAGTACATCATCATGGAAGATCACTATGATCTCTTTCATATTTGGGACGAGGACCACATACATAATCAGCAAAAGAATTGAATACATCTTTTCCTGACCGTACCAAGAATTGACAGGCAGCCAGCCTCATTGCTTCTTCTTCTTCGGTTTCTCCTGGTTCGACCAGGAAGTCCAGGATATCTTTTGGCGACTTGGGAGTAGACGAGCTTTCGCCCATTTCCTTCTTCTGCGGAGGTGGATGTTCTTTAACACCTTCAGTAGCTTCAAGGGCGACTTCAGCCTTCTTTATGTTCTCTTCAAAAGACATTGTGGATAAAATGCGATCCTTCTATTCAAATATATGCTCTATTTATAGGCATATGGTTACAAGGTTCGAAGGGACGTATTCTTTCCCAATACTCAGTTCATCCATTAATTTCTCATATTCATCCGACGTTTTACATGTTCATTAATACTTGACGGTTCGTCCGTTCATTTATTACATTCACTCAACAGTTCATCTGTTCATCGTTTCTTAACGGTTCATCCGTTCATAATCTTCTATCAGTTCATTAAGTGGGGATTCGTTATTTTTCATGTTTTCATAACCTCTGAATCAATTCCGAATCTGCTTACTCATTTGTCATGTTTTGACCTCTGTATAGAAATCAATCTATTTTCTTTCGAGTTCCTATATATTATCATGTCCATAATACCTCTGATAATATCATATACTCTAAAAACAGAAAAGATGATTTTATTATCTATTATGTCCATAATTCATCCACAAATACAAATCATTGAGCATAGAAGAATTGTCATTTCCATTCCCATTTTCACCACAAAAAGTCTATTATATTTTCTTAGACTTTCCTACAAATCATAATGGAAATCTATTACAAATCTTGGATTTTCATTCTATGTACAACTGAGATCTATTTCTTCTTGGATCTTCTCTGGCAATCTCGTTGTTTGTGGCAATTCCTGGGTGTCCAGCAGGAATCAAACTCTGGTCTTATCTCTCAGACGAGAGGAGAACCACAGAGTAGGGCAACACGAAAACGTGCTGCTGCCAATACAACTGGTGGATGGGGGTAACCTCTCAAGAAAGACAGGAATGTATCCAAACCTTGGGATACAATTCCTGGTTCTGCCTTGAAAGGAACTCTACTACCCAATCTCTCGGTAGTAGAGTTAACTCCACCATCCAACTCTCGTGTATAAAGGCTCTTCCTACCATCTAAGGAAGACCCTTCTATCTCACGAAGAGTTCTGAGTTGTCTGATTTACGCGTCAAAAGCGTATGAGCTCCCTGATATAGATATCAGAAGAACATTGTCCACAGCATCCATATCACCAATGCCAGTTCTGAAGAAGGTTTTCAGCCAAAATTCTGTAAGAAACAGTAAAGAAAAATCAGTCAACAGAAACTGGCCAAGCAAAGACGGATGCATTCTGTTCATTTCAGGAAGATGAATTTGTCCTTAGCAAACAAAAAAATTCGATGCGTGTATATTGAACTTACCGCTGAGTTTGCTGCTAAGGATTGACAGATCCATGTCTGGTAGCATGCACAGAGATTTGACATCAGACAACATGGCTTTCCTATTTCCTTCTCATAGAAAATTCATTCTCAGAAGAGAGGAAGAAGAATGGGAAGATGAGTTTGCGTGGAGTTCATCCATCTATTTAAAGGATCAAGTGCAGGTCTATTCTTGGAAAAGATCCGCATAAATAGCGCTCGTAAAATGTGGAATGAGTGTCACGTGTACTTCGGAAGACCGTGCAACATTGGAAACAGTCAAAGAGTGCTAATTAATCTTCTTCAAAAGGCACGCAGATCAAACACAAAAGTTGTACTTCATTCTTTAAACAGGCATTGATGGCCTTACAAAAAGACAAAAAAAAAGTGCAACAAAAGCGTAGAAAGTTACGCCCTATTTTCCAGAGCGGCTAAGTTTGATGCCTAACTCCTCTACGCTCTTAACTCCCAGGCGATGCAATAGAGTCTCGAGCATCTCACGCTTCTCCATAAGACTCCGCCCATCAGAAGAAGACGGCCATTCAATCCAAAGTAGCTCAAGAGGTTCTTGGCTAACTGCGTGGCGTCGTCCTTGAGCTCAATGACGACAGGTTCGGGTTCTTTACCCCCAAAAGTGGGGTCACCATGGGAACAAAAGCCCAACTTGCGTGCTTCCTCTTCAGCTGCTTCCTTTGGGGTCATATTTTCGAGAGATGAAGTCAAAACTGAGAATCACTCCCTGTTTATATAACAGATCTCGTCGACAGTTCATATTCCACCATAAATTGGACGCAATCAGTCTCGAAGAACGAAGAGTCATTATGACATTTAATAAGTTCATTTGGATGTTTTCAAAGAACTTCGAAGTCTTTTCGACTTCCGAAAAATTTTGGAGCCATCTCAGCGTGACTTTAACTCATTTCATCATCTCTATTTCAAAGTATTTCGAAAATATTTTATCATTTTTCGAAAACTTTGAAGGGGGTTTTGTAGGCCTCATAAATGAAAGTCACGCTGAGTTGATCAGAACAAGTCACACGGAGTAATCCAAGAAGCAGCACAAAAGATACGCTAAGTTCTGCCTGGCCATCTCCTTTAGAAGTCACGCAGAGACAGCTCAGCCATACGTCAGAATCATAATGACTGACAACACAACAGTCGAGAAACGTCTCCTCGTATGCCACGTATGCACAGAATTCGAGAGATCATCGCCGTCTTTTGCGTGATTTTCGAAATCTTCCTTAGCAAGACTCACTCTTCACCAAGTTGGCGTGACTTTGGGTCTTATTTTCATTTAATGCGGCTGATAATATAATCAATGTCAGAGATTTTGTGTCAGACGAAGCGTGCCAAATCAAGACAGCTGGCAGTTTGCGTGGATTCTGAACCTTCTCCTTCCTCAAGTTTGCGTAGATTTTTGAGTTATTCTTCTCAAAGCCTGCGTGAATTCTGAAGTATTCTTCTTCAAAGCTTGCGTGGATTTCGCCTTCAACGAGTCTGCGTCAACAAAACTGCGTAGATTTTTTGCCTTCAGCAAGACAGCGTGGATTTCATTTCAACTGGAGTACGTGGCAGCCATGCCACCGACCTCTCTCTCGCGTGCCCAGTAACTTGCACACGACTCATGCACTAATGCCATGTGTCTAACAGTTACGGGCCACGTCCAGTAACTACTCACTAACCCTGCGTGTATTTAGAGTCTGCGTGACTTTTCAAATGCACTAGTGGTGAGGTAGTTATCTTTTCAGTTACTGTTTTGACTCTATAAATAGAGTTCTTTTTTTATTTCATTGTACAGATACATTGATATCTACTGTCAAAATTTTGAGAGCTTTTCTTCTTCGCATAGTCCAAGGGATAAAGCGATCGTCTTCTAGATCGGATTCCTACAGTTGTAATTTTCCCAGATACACAACAAATAAAGAGAATTTCTTTATGGAAAACAGTAGGCAGCACTACAAAGAGGCTGGGCCTCATATTACAGTGGTGTGACACCACATGAGGTACCTAGAAAGGATAAAGCCTCGGTTTCACGAGCCATGTCACAGCGGCGAACCACCGTAAGGAAGTAAAAGACTTCATGTTGGGTAGTTTGGCACTACAAAAAGGTTGGACCTCATGCTACAGTGGTATGACACCACATGAGACATTATCTCGACTTTGGGCCATGTCACCGTGGTGTAGCACCGCAAAGAAGTGAAAGGCTTCATGCCAAGACTCTTTAAAAGAACTCACCCAAAGTGTATGGATAGAGATGTAGGCCGTCTCTTGAGGAAAATTTTGTAGACACCCAATATACATACACCAAAACCAGGCTGGCACAAGGCCTTCAATGTGCAGCCAGAAGCACAATTGATGTTATTATGTGAGTGAAAAAATTACAGTTGTGGTACAAAATTTAAGGCCTAGTCCATTCTTGTATCATGCTGTTATTTAACCCATGAGGGAATATTCAAGTCGTAGCGACATCTATCCTAATGCATGATGTCACTATGGGGAACACTTAACCCATATATATAGAGATATGTGGAAGATTGTTGGTATTTTGCCTTGGTGACTAGAAAGATGGTCCCACATTGCTCATAGCAAATGGTGAATATCTCTATATAAAACTTTGCTTGTGTAGAGATGTGCACATGAGGTGTGGTGAGACACATGGGTGCCATGTGGGGGTATTTTTCTAGTAGGAAGAAGGCTAACTCTACAAAAGAAGCATTTACGTTTTTATCATGCTCATGGGATTATTTACTTTGGAGCTAAGTCCCGAAGGGGCTTAGCGACTTGGACTCGGGCTCAAGGGCGCAAAGTGGCACTTTGTTGGCGCACTTTACACTTAACACGTCAGCATCGGCGCATGGTGCTTTGTGCGCTGTTGTTGCGCTCGTGCGCTCGTCTTATGCACTAGACGCATGGGCTCGACGCATGGACAAGGCACATGGGCAGGCACGGATGCAGGCGCAGAGGCAGGTGCAGGTTCTGGCGCGGGCGTAGGCGTATAGGGGCATGCGCGGTTATGGAAAGATTGAGTCAATATTATAGATCTAATTTTTGTGAGACTTGAATTTGATTCAGTTAAATCTTTCCATGATTCGTTCATATCTTTTCACAGTCAGTGTACGGCCAGAATTAGAGTTAAGGTTTCTGTCCAACTCTATAAATAATCTTTTCGTGTATTCTTTGACGACTTACTCAGAAAAAAGAGACGAAGAAAGTTGTGAGGTCGCTGCCATTGTAGTCCAAGGAGTTCTGCGAGTTCAGTCAGGAGATGACAACGAACGTTCTAGAAGTTTATTTGTTCGAACATGCTGGTTCCTGGGAGCAGATCGTAGTAGGACGAATATTGCTTTGAGTAATGGTGATCTTCATCACCCCATCAGAGTTGCAATTTATTCTTCCTTCGTCTTATACAAAGAGACTATAGGATCTTTAGTAAAGCAAATTCTTTTGGAAGTTTCTCATTTACAGAGTGTGTGAGCAAATTCGTTTGCAGAATCACTCTATCCACTTATGTTCTCTAAGATCTATTTCGAAAATAACATTGTTTTACATTTTTCTATGATCATTAAATTATGATAATTTGTTCACAAATTGTAGGAAATAATAATGCCTTGTTCTTATTGCTAGGATTTGTTACAATATATATAGTGTCTACATTTGGGCTTATGGGCCATATTTATATTATAAATATGATCTAACAATCTAACACCCCCCTCAAGTTGGAGCATGCAAGTCACAAATGCCCAACTTGGGAAGAAAAGAATCAAACACTTGCTTTCCAAGGGACTTAGTGAAGATATCAGCCAGTTGAGTAGAAGTCGGAACAAACAAGGCTATTATGGTGCCATCTCTAACAGCATCGCTAACAAAATGCAAATCCACCTCAATATGCTTACTACGCTCATAAAACACCGGGTTCTGAGCCAGGTGCAGGGCTGACTGACTGTCACAATATACCGACATAGCAGACTCATGGCGAACGCTCAAACACACCAATAACTCCTTCAACCATTTCAACTCACAAACAAGCGCAGCGAGAGATCGGTATTCAGCTTCAGCGGAAGATCGGAAAATAGATGGTTGCTTCTTGGTCTTCCAAGAAATAGGAGACCCCCCCAGAAACACCAACCAGCCTGTAACAGAGCGGCGAGTCAAAGGACAGCTTGCCCAGTCGGAATCACACCAACCAGAAAGACGGAGATCACAATCAGCTTTTAAAAGAATACCCTGTCCCGGTGCATGTTTGAGATAGGTGACAACTCTCAAAGCAGTATGCCAATGATCTTGTCGAGGCTCCTGTAAGAATTGAGACAAGATATGCACAGCATAGGCTAAATCAGGGTGAGTATATGATAGATAAATCAACCTCCCAACCATCCTCCGATAAGGCTCTGCATCCGCCATCTTTGGACTAGTCGATTCTGCCATCTTATGATTGGGCTCCGTGGGAAAGCCAGCAGGTCGAGACCCCATCAAGCTGCATTTTGAAATGATGTCCAAAGCATACTTTCTTTGACACAAGGAAATGCCTTCTGCACTCCGAGCCACCTCTATGCCAAGAAAGTACTTCAACACACAAAGGTCCTTCATGTGAAAGCAAGAACTAAGGTACTTTTTGAAAGCATCTAAAGCACCTGAGTCATTACCAGGCACAATCATATCATCCACGTAGATCAAAACATGCAACTCTACCTTCCCTTTAAAAAGAGAGAAAAGGGAATAATCGGAATGAGATTGAATAAATCCATAGGATATCAGGAAAGCAGTAAGCTTAGCAAACCAACAACGTGGTGCCTGTTTCAATCCATATAGAGACTTACGCAGGCGACACACTTTGTTAGGTTCACTATACGAAAAACCTGGCGGTAACTTCATTTACACTTCTTCTGTCAGATCGCCATGAAGAAAAGCATTGTGCACATCCATCTCGTGTAAAGTCCAGCCTCTCACAGCTGCAACAGCCAAAAATGCCCAAACTGTAGGCATCTTAGCTACCGGGGCAAATGTCTCTGAATAGTCGATCTCCTCGACCTGATGATTACCGAACACAACCAGCCGTGCCTTTAAGCGCTCAACACTGTCGTCGGATTTGTACTTTATTTTGTACGCCCACCTACTTTCCAATGCTTTCTTCCCAGGAGGTAAATCGATAAGACTCCATGTTCCATTATCTTCTAGAGCCTGTATTTTAGTTTGCATAGCCGCGCGCCAGCCCGAATCTCGCGAGGCCTGGCGATATGAAGTAGGCTCAACACCTGCAGTGATAGTTGCAAGAAAATCTCTGTGTCCAGCAGTAAATATGTCATAACTTAGAAATTGTGTTAGAGGATACGAAGTACCTGAGGAAGTGACGGGAACAGATGAACTAAGGTGAAGGAGGGACTTTTACTTCGAACAACATTCGTCACAAAACCCTGTAATCGCACTGGCTGTGATTTTTTTTCTCATTCCTCTTCCCAATACTACCTCGTCGGGCACCTCTGGCAACACTGTATCCCCTGTACCATCAGTAGTATCCATATCACCCCCAGCGGACTCTTCTGTCAATACTTTTGCATCTACCTGTGCATCCTCGCCACTCGGTGCCGAGCCACCATCAACCCTTCCGGCCTCAGCAACCGTAGCCAACACCACCCCAAAAACCTCTATATCGTCTCCCGATACCTCAACAGATGTATGGCGTGTCGCAAAAGACATCTCGCTAGCAGAGCCACACCCAGAAAATTCTTTTTCATAAAAAGTAACATCACGGGACACAAAAAATTTACCAGTCTCCAAATCATACAGTTTCCATCCCTTTTTATCAAGTGGATACCCAACAAAGATACATTTTCTGCTCCTGCTAGCAAATTTATCATGTCGGGATTTCAAATCATACGCATAGCACAGACAACCAAAAATACGTAGATGATCATACGAAGGAGCCGAACCATATAAAACTTCATAAGGAGATAAATGCAAGATACTATAAGAGGTTCTATTTATCAAATAACATGCAGCCAGAACACATTTTCTCCAAAAATCCACAGAAAGAGAACCCTGGAATCTCAATGCCCTGGCTATATTTAAAATATGTCGATGTTTTCTTTCCACCCTTTCATTCTGCTGAGGTGTCCCAACACAGGATGTTTGGAACAATATACCTTGAGATGAAAAATAATCTCGTAAACAATTAAATTCAGTGCCATTGTCACTCCGCACACGACGTATATCAGCCCCAAACTGACGCTTCACCATAGCAATAAATTTAAGAAACATAGAATAAACAGCACACTTATCCGTCAATAAAATAACCCAAACAGCTCTAGAAAAATCATCCACCAAAGTCAAAAAATATCGTGCCCCATTAGATGACGGAACACGATATGGTCCCCACAGATCACAATGTATAAGTTCAAAGCATCTCAAAGCATGACTACTACTATCAGGAAAGGCATCACGAGTCTGTTTAGCTTGATGACAAATATCACAAGCCTTATGAGAAAACACACTAGTACCAGAGAGAAAAGGTAAAGTCTGCATTACTTTATCTGAAGGATGCCCCAGTCTACTATGCCACACCTCGGAATCACTCTCTTTGCTTGCCGGGATCACAGAAGCCAAAGAAGCTGGAACCTCCCCCAAGAAGTAAAGTCCACCCCTTTGTTCACCTGCTCTAATCACTATCCTCGTACTTCGGTCCTGAACAAAACACAAATCAGGAGTAAATAACGTATCACAATTTCTGACATCAATCAATTGGGAGACAGAGATCAAATTGTAAGTCAATGTCGGAACATAAAGAACATCCGTCAATACCAATGAAGCAGTCAAAAATACTTTGCCTCTCAGAACAGCCTCAATAGTGCTTCCATCAGGCAAAATCATAGGACAAACAGGGCCCTCAAAGTAATCAACTAAATAGTCACGAGAGCCTGTCGCATGAAGAGTAGCCTCAGTATCGAATATCCAAGGGACAGAAGAATTCTTACCCATCAGACGATCAGAGTTTGAAGAACCAAGGTTGGAAGAATTGTTGTTACCCAGCAAGCTCATCAGTTTCTGCCATTGTTCACCTGAGAGTGGTAAAGGATACCCTCCATGCATCATATCTGCTGAACTCCCAGCAAGACCAGCAGGGACACCATGACCAGCAGCGGCGACATGATGAACAACCCCTGCGCCACCAGCACCACGACCCCCATCACGTCTCTGCTGTGGTGCCGGGCCTCTGCCACCACCAGCACCACGTCCGCCCTCACGCCGAGGACGAGTCTCCTACCACTCTGGATAGCCAATCTTGGCAAAGCAAGTTTCAACATCATGACCTATTTTCTTGCAATGAGTACAGATCATACCTGATTTGTCCCTGGAATCTGAGGTCCTACTATTAGAAGTAGAAGACAGAAGAGGTGAAGTCTTGATAGCCAGCGTCAACACCTCCTCAGCAGTGGATTGGACCTGAGTTTTTCGCATATCCTCCTCCTCACGGATTGCCTGGTATGCCCGATCTAAACTTGGCTGAGGATCTTGAGCCAGAAGATTAGATCGGGTATGACCATACAACTCAGCATTCAACCCATGCATAAAGTCCTGAAAGTGGTCTTCATCCCTTATAGCCTGTAGCTTTGCAGCAAGTTTACCACAGGTACAAGAAGGCAATGGGAAATAAGCAGCTTGTTCATCCCACAAAGACTGCAAATTTCTAAAGTAGGTTTCCACAGACATCGAAGCCGTCTGTTTACACTCAGCCAAAGCCACCTTAATTTGTTGCTTTCGAGTGCCATTGCTAACAACAAATCTTTTTTTTCAATAAGGTTTACAATGGATAAACCTCCTCAAAGTATGGCAAAGATTTCTTCAGAGACGGATCAATGGTATTAAGAACCCATTGAACCAATAGTGCTTGCACGCATCTCCAATCAAGCAATTTGCTAGCATCATTAACATGTTTGACTTCAGTACCCTCCAGAAAAGTGATCTTTAACCGAGAGATCAGGGAGAGATGTATCGACCGAGACCACTCAACATAGTTCGGTCCACGAAAAACAATAGGAGTAATAATATTTCCTGGTTGATCAGCAGAACTCAGAAAATATGGATCTTTCGTATTAGGATAATTTGGGTTGTGTGCACCGCCACCGCCAGTCGTGATGGAGTAGCTGGACGCAGCATCATCTGCCATGTCGGGTGTACAAAAATTTTGTACAACTCCGACGAATCGGCCGCGGATGGACGTGGTCGGCGGCGAATCGGCCGCGATCAGGGGCGCCGGATCTGGCGCGAAGGGGCGAGCGGATGTCGGGTGTACAAAAATTTGTCCAACTTCTGACGAATCTGCCGCTGATGGACGGGGTCAGGCGCACGAATCGGCACGGTCGGGCACGGATCGGCGCTGTCAGGATCAGCGCGGATCGACGCTGTCGGGATCGGGATCGGGATCGGGCGGGAGCGAATCGGCGCTGTCGGGATCGGGATCGGGCGGGCGCGGATCGGCGATGTCGGGATACGAATATGATCGGCGCTGTTGGGATCGGGCAGGCGCGGGCGCGGTCGGCTTTTGTCACGCCCCAGAACCAGAACACTGAAGAGCGGGGGTGCACATAGCCAGCTACGTATATCGAAATGGCATCCACCTCGCTATACGGTCACGGCTGTCTAGATATGAGGGTTTACTACAAGCCAACAGTCTCTTAAGGTCAAGCCTATTGTCTCAATCTCAAGTAAGTAATATAGTCACAAGATGTTTGACCACCAAATATACAATAAAAGGCATCCCAAATATTACATATCAGCTGATCATGAAGCTAGTCGTACAAAATGCTAGGACTAGCAAGAGTTAAGTCATACATGATCAACCCTAGGATTTGTTAATCATGTTTACAGCCCGTAGGCAGACAGTAAGTAAAGTGCATCGAGCTAACAGGTGCTCGTCGGCTAAACGCCTTAAAAGAATAAATTTACAATAGAGTGAGCGAAACAAAATAGAAAACCCACTCGTAGCCCGGGTTTCTTCTAGTTGCCACCATCGGGCTGGAGGTTCGGTAGATCCTCGGGTGCTGCTCCGAAATCTGGCCACACAAAACCAGCTGGATCAAACCCCAGAAAGAGCAAATGCCACAAAGGAGGCCACGAAATAAGAACAAAAGCCAGCATATCAGATCATAAAAAACTAATTACATAATAAAGACAATTATTAAGGAGAAACCTGGCAGGGGATATACGATGAGATAACCATGGAACTCTTCAGATAACCAGGTTACAACCCGTAAACCAAACAAGGACCGGGGTTGTAACCCTTCGTCTGAACGGAACTTGGTTTCTCCCACCATTTATCGGCAAGATAAAATACAAGAAATCTGGACCTGTAATTAATCATGATTAAGGTAAAGCACGAGTAGTCATGTCATGTCATAACCTTGTACAGGATCAGGACAAGACAAGCGGGAATAGACTCCATCCAATCAATCACGGCCAAGCAAGTACTACGGCTTACTACTTAACTAACTAGGGTTATCACAAGCCTAATTACTAACAAGATACAAGTGAGAATTTTCCAGTCCCAAGCCCTGCAGACTATCCAGTTATCCTTCCGCGGGTTGAGAGTATAGGTGGGTACATCGCCCGGGAGACAAATGTACCCTTAGGTGACTTAGAGGGTGTAACACGCGACGGTGTGCTGGAAATGTGCTCTACTCGTCGGCAAGCTACAAGTCCAATTAAGAGCACCCAGATAACAAGATTGCCTGTGACTGGAAATTCTCCATGAACTACACTTTGATCTAGTCATTAGCCTGATCCATATTCAGTGTGAATCCCTGACCGTGGGAACCAGGGAGTCACGTCCTAGACATGATGCAAGACAAGACAAGTGGATTGCACAAGCAAGCAAGCAGGAACACCCACGGTGTCAAGTTAATTATACAAGTCAAGTTAGCCGTCGCAACAGCATCAAGTCAAGTCAGGATTACAAGTTACAAGTTACAAGTCAAGTCAAGTCAGGTACAAGTCAAGAGTGCGCCGCCACGGGCCACTATCAAGTTATCAAGATAAATCATGTCAAGGTACTTGTCAGGAGTGCGCCACGACGGGCAACTATCAGGTCAGGTTGGTCATGTCAGGAGTGCACCACTACGGGTCACTGTCATGTCAGGTTGGTCATGTCAGGAGTGCACCACTACGGGTCACTGTCATGTCATGCTAGTTCCTTGTCATACCATGCCATGTACAATAGTCATTCTAAACATATTAAGTAAAATCAAGTTCATGACAAAAGGCGTAAGGATATAAAATGGGCATAAAATGTCTAATAAAATATCAATATACAGGACTATAGAAGATCCAGGCCTAAGGAAAATAAAACCCAATCTCCATAATTGGACAGATTGTGCAAGGGTCCCTGGGGTCGGGTTGCGCAGGAGTCAGTGCGCCAGGGGCCAACTGCGCAAGGGTGAGCTACGCAGGGTACCAACTGCGCAGGGGTGGATGGCGCAGCAGATGGATTGCGCTGGATTAGGTTGCGCAGGAATGGATAGCGCAGGGTCAGATTGCGCAGGGACGGACTGCGCATGGATGGATTGCGCAGAAGTGGACTGCGCATGGATGGATTGCGCAAGAACAGACTGCGCAAGAATCCATGCGCACTCAGGTTGAGCGCAGTTCGCCAAGAGGCAAGCTGCACAGTCGGCGCTGCGCTAAAGAGCGCTAGCCAAGGGGGAATGCGCAATCCAGCACTGCGCTAAAGAGCGCAGGCTGCTGTCTTCTTCTCCAGACCGAGATGAAGACTCCAAGAACTCCAAAGTTTAAAACTTCATAACTTGATCAAATCAAAACGAAATTTAGATTTTCAAAGCTCTAACTTGAGTAAAATCGAATTCTCTTCCACATGGAAGCATCAAAACATACAAAAATCAAAGTTTAATAGATCAAAACCAAGGATTTTCGAAAATGGTTAAAACCTAGATCTAGAATAATGAAAGCTCCAAATCACAAAATGTCAAGTTCTAAAGTTAATCTCTATGGCCTAATCTAGCTAATAGACAAATAAAAAGTGGTTCTCATATGGTGGCAAGGTGTACTTGCCTATGGGTGTTGGTGAGTTTTGTAGTGGAAGGAAGAAGAAGGAGATGGAGAAGTAAATAAAAAATAAAGAGGAGAGAGAAAAGTTAGGTGGGATTTATGATGGTGGGTTGTGTTGTTGAGGGTGGAGTGTAGGTTAAAGTGCTCCTCTCATGATAAACCAAACCAAACCAAACCCTCTCCACAAAATAAAACCAAGCCAAGTCAAAACCCAAGTACGAGAACCAAAATCCGCAAGTCAAGCCAATTACAAGTACATGCCAAAATCCAAGAAAATAAAATACAGGTCCGAAATACGTATAAGCCTGATAAAATACATATTCCGAATATGGGTGTTACAACTCTATCTACCTTAAAAGAATTCCGTCCTCGGAATTTAATCAAGGAGCTAGCGATGTAAAAGCCAGCTATACTATCCACAAGGCTACACTAAGCAAACAATCAAACAATCATACATGCAAGCAAGGGATGGAAAAGCATAAGGTATAAGGAAGACATTATACCTTACGAGTCAAACAGGTAGGGATAACGTGATCGGATATCATCCTCACACTCCCACGTTTGACTTTCCCAAGGAGCGATGAACTCAAGCAAAACGAACTAAACTGATAGTCTTGCGCTTGAGGTCTCTCTCTTTGGTCAAATAGGGACACGGGCCTTTCCTCATACGAAAAGGTTGGTACCAATAACCGTTTTTGAATGATCTAGGACATGGCTCGGGCCCGGGATATACCGTTGTAATTAGGACACATGAAACAATGACACGCGTCCCGCATAACAACGGCGGAAAGCAAGACAATAGGACACAGATACCTCTCTGCCGAGTCGGGATCTGGGCTTGGGCCAGGGCGAACTGCTGAGGCCTCTGTTGCTGGAAGACTTGGGTCTGAGGCGACAATGGCCTCGGGGGCTGATACTGCTGCTGTTGCTGTACTGGTGCTGGTGTTGGTCCTCTTACCGAAGGACTAGTCTGGACTGATGAGGAGGGACCGGCTCTATTCGGACAGGACCCTATCATGTGGTCCGGTGCTCCACAAGCCAAGCACAATCCCTGTGCTCTGCGACACTCCGAAATAACGTGCCCTGGCTTCCCACAATGAGTGCAGCCCATTGCGGAAGACTGCTTCTGCTTCTGTTGCTGAGGGAACGTGACCGACGTCACTGAGGCCACCTGCCTCGGAGTTCCAATTGTCAAGGCCCTGACTGCTGGGGCTGGTGCTGTCGACTGGGTCATCTGGCCGTGAGATCGCTTCCGACCTCCGGTCCTGTCCACGATCCTGTGGGAGGTATACTCGTGCCTCCTGGCTGCCCTCAACACTACATCAAAAGTCTGATGTTCAAACTGTTCCACTGCTAACAAAATCTCAAGGTGGAGCCCTTGCTGGAACCGCTGGGCTCTATCAAACTCGGTCGCCACCAAAGTGGGAGCAAACCGACTAAGCCTGGAGAACTCGGCCGCATATCCATCGACCGTCCTGCCTCCTTGCTTCAGATTGGTGAACTTGGTCTGTAGATCGTACCGAGCCACCGCATCGAAGTACTTAGTCTGGAATCTCTCTCTGAATAGTGCCCATGGAATTGGGGCCACTAATCCCATGGCCTGTGCTGTCCACCAGCTGCGGGCAAGATCCAATAACTGTAAACGCACCACGGCCACCTTCTTGTCCTCCGGGGTCTTGGCTGCCTCTAGAATGACTTCAGTATCCTGGAGCCATGCATCAGCAGCAATAGCATCTTCGCTGCCGTCGAAGAATGGAGGGTTCAGACGCTTGAAACTGTTCGCTGCACTATTCCTTGGATGACCGCCTCTGTTTAGAGCATCTTCCACTGCCTGGTGCAAGGCATCTCCTCGGCGATCTTGGGAAGCTAACAATGATCTGATGAGACCCACCAAAGTGCCATCATCAGGCTCTGCAGACTGGGCTGGCTGAACTGGCGGCTCTCCTCCAGTAGGTACGACTCGGGAGGCTACTCTGGAGTGTTGGGCTTGATCTCCGGGCTGCTGATCCACGGGAGGTACTCCACCTTGCTGATCGGCGGGGTCAGGTACAGTGTCGCTGAAGAAGAAGACACAGGGAAAACAATAAGGAAGGACCAGGACAGATCAATGATACAAGCATGTGATCAGGTCAAGATTCTCAGGGATTCAGAGGATATGAACGGAGATCAAGGACGAATAATGATTGAGACATCTATTCGGTAAACCCTCACATTTCTTGATTGACAAGACCTGCATGGGCCACCACTTAAACCATGTCACGCCCCAGAACCAGAATACTGAAGAGCGGGGGTGCACATAGCCAGCTACGTATATCGAAATGGCATCCACCTCGCTATACGGTCACGGCTGTCTAGATATGAGGGTTTACTACAAGCCAACAGTCTCTTAAGGTCAAGCCTATTGTCTCAATCTCAAGTAAGTAATATAGTCACAAGATGTTTGACCACCAAATATACAATAAAAGGCGTCCCAAATATTACATATCAGCTGATCATGAAGCTAGTCGTATAAAATGCTAGGACTAGCAAGAGTTAAGTCATACATGATCAACCCTAGGATTTGTTAATCATGTTTACAGCCCGTAGGCAGACAGTAAGTAAAGTGCATCGAGCTAACAGGTGCTCGTCGGCTAAACGCCTTAAAAGAATAAATTTACAATAGAGTGAGCGAAACAAAATAGAAAACCCACTTGTAGCCCGGGTTTCTTCTAGTTGCCACCATCGGACTGGAGGTTCGGTAGATCCTCGGGTGCTGCTCCGAAATCTGGCCACACAAAACCAGCTGGGTCAAACCCCAGAAAGAGCAAGTGCCACAAAGGAGGCCACGAAATAAGAACAAAAGCCAGCATATCAGATCATAAGAAACTAATTACATAATAAAGACAATTATTAAGGAGAAACCTGGCAGGGGATATACGATAAGATAACCATGGAACTCTTCAGATAACCAGGTTACAACCCGTAAACCAAACAAGGACCGGGGTTGTAACCCTTCGTCTGAACGGAACTTGGTTTCTCCCACCATTTATCGGCAAAATAAAATACAAGAAATCTGGACCTGTAATTAATCATGATTAAGGTAAAGCACGAGTAGTCATGTCATGTCATAACCTTGTACAGGATCAGGACAAGACAAGCGGGAATAGACTCCATCCAATCAATCACGGCCAAGCAAGTACTACGGCTTACTACTTAACTAACTAGGGTTATCACAAGCCTAATTACTAACAAGATGCAAGTGAGAATTTTCCAGTCCCAAGCCCTGCAGACTATCCAGTTATCCTTCCGCGGGTTGAGAGTATAGGTGGGTACATCGTCCGGGAGACAAATGTACCCTTAGGTGACTTAGAGGGTGCAACACGCGACGGTGTGCTGGAAATGTGCTCTACTCGTCAGCAAGCTACAAGTCCAATTAAGAGCGCCCAGATAACAAGATTGCCTGTGACTGGAAATTCTCCATGAACTACACTTTGATCTAGTCATTAGCCTGATCCATATTCAGTGTGAATTCCTGACCGTGGGAACCAGGGAGTCACGTCCTAGACATGATGCAAGACAAGACAAGTGGATTGCACAAGCAAGCAAGCAGGAACACCCACGGTGTCAAGTTGATTATACAAGTCAAGTTAGCCGTCGCAACAACATCAAGTCAAGTCATGATTACAAGTTACAAGTTACAAGTTACAAGTCAAGTAAAGTCAGGTACAAGTCAAGAGTGCGCCGTCACGGGCCACTATCAAGTTATCAAGATAAATCATGTCAAGGTACTTGTCAGGAGTGCGCCATAACGGGCCACTATCAGGTCAGGTTGGTCATGTCAGGAGTGCACCACTACGGGTCACTGTCATGTCAGGTTGGTCATGTCAGGAGTGCACCACTACGGGTCACTGTCATGTCATGCTAGTTCCTTGTCATACCATGCCATGTACAATAGTCATTCTAAACATATTAAGTAAAATCAAGTTCATAACAAAAGGCGTAAGGATATAAAATGGGCATAAAATGTCTAATAAAATATCAATATACAGGACTATGGAAGATCCAGGCCTAAGGAAAATAAAACCCAATCTCCATAATTGGACAGATTGCGCAAGGGTCCCTGGGGTCGGGTTGCGCAGGAGTCAGTGCGCCAGGGGCCAACTGCGCAAGGGTGAGCTGCGCAGGGTACCAACTGCGCATGGGTGGATGGTGCAGCAGATGGATTGCGCTGGATTAGGTTGCACATGAATGGATGGCGCAGGGTCAGATTGCGCAGGGACGGACTGCGCATGGATGGATTGCGCAGAAGTGGACTGCGCATGGATGGATTGCGCAAGAACAGACTGCGCAAGAATCCATGAGCACTCGGGTTGAGCACAGTTCGCCAAGAGGCAAGCTGCGCAGTCGGCGCTGCGCTAAAGAGCGCTAGCCAAGGGGGAATGCGCAATCCAGCACTGCGCTAAAGAGCGCAGGCTGCTGTCTTCTTCTCCAGACCGAGATGAAGACTCCAAGAACTCCAAAGTTCAGAACTTCATAACTTGATCAAATCAAAACAAAATTTAGATTTTTAAAGCTCTAACTTGAGTAAAATCGAATTCTCTTCCACATGGAAGCATCAAAACATACAAAAATTAAAGTTTAATAGATCAAAACCAAGGATTTTCGAAAATGGTTAAAACCTAGATCTAGAAGAATGAAAGCTCCAAATCATAAAATGTCAAGTTCTAAAGTTAATCTCTATGGCCTAATCTAGCTAATAGACAAATAAAAAGTGATTCTCATGTGGTGGCAAGGTGCACTTGCCTATGGGTGTTGGTGAGTTGTGTAGAGGAAGGAAGAAGAAGGAGATGGAGAAGTAAATAAAAAATAAAGAGGAGAGAGAAAAGTTAGGTGGGATTTATGATGGTGGGTTGTGTTGTTGAGGGTGGAGTGTAGGTTAAAGTGCTCCTCTCATGATAAACCAAACCAAACCAAACCCTCTCCACAAAATAAAACCAAGCCAAGTCAAAACCCAATTACGAGAACCAAAATTCGCAAGTCAAGCCAATTACAAGTACATGCCAAAATCCAAGAAAATAAAATACAGGTCCGAAATACGTATAAGCCTGATAAAATACGTATTCCGAATATGGGTGTTACAGCTTTGCTTCAAAAAAACCTAGGTAAAGTCTGCAGTAAATATGTCATAACCCCGAGAGCGTCTGGAGGATGTACTGGTGGAATATAGACACTCGGATCCGGTTGAAGTACTTGTTCATGTGGAAATATGAAGCCAGCACATCCCGAGATCAACGGCACATCCCATGAGAAACCAGTACATCTTCACCAAGAGGGTCTTGACGAGCCAGATCACCGAACCTATCAGCATCGAGATCAACAGCCAAGAGACGAAGCCGAGAACATCCCGGCGACGCCGGATCGGTCAGGCGCGGGGGCGGGGGTTCGATCCGGTGTGAGCGCGGATCGGTCAGGCGCTGGAGGGTCGTCGGCACCGGATGTCGAGTGGCGGAGGCGGACGCGGTCGGCTAGGGTAGGATTTTTCTGGACGGATAGGATTTTTCTGGAGGCTCTGATAACATGTAGGAAATAATAATGCCTTGTTCTTATTGCTATGGTTTGTTACAATATATATAGTGTACATTTGGACTTATGGACCATATTTACATTACAAATATGATCTAACAATCTAACACAAATACATATTACACGGTTAACCATCCTGGATCTGACAGTAGTTGCAACTGAAATGTCTTGATGGACCAGATCAACATGTGCTTTTATCTACACAACCAATGCTAAAGTAAGATTATACTAAAAAGTGGATGGGTCAACATTGGTAGGTTTACTCCATACCAGCAGTGTTCTAATAGAAAGGGGCATATCTGACTACTGAAACAAGCCTGGACAAATGAATGGAAGAACAAACCGATACAACCCCCCTCCCCCTCCCCTCCCGTGTCTTAGACCACAGTCAGGTCAGGGCCGGCCCACAGTATTGGCTTACCCTATTCCAATGTAGTTTTGGTTGTCTCTTAATTTTTATTGTGAGTAGATTCTGGAGGATACCCGTGACCCCGACCGCTTACGGGATAACGCTTAGTCTGAAAGTTACCAAAATCCGAAGTCTTGTCAGAATTATCCTAGGACCGGCCCTTGGTCAGTTGGCACTGGTAGGGACTCTCCAGTTGAGCTTTAGTGCATGCTTCCATCTTTGACATGATCTTTTCCTTACTACTGGACTTGTATGGTTTAACAAATTTCAAAGAATATGTTATGTTTAAACTTTAATTTATGGTTGTTGTGTGATGGAATGCACCATGTATATAACTTTTATCTGTCATACCATTGTGCTTACTCCTGAACATCATTTGTCCCAAACGTTATTTGTCTGAGTTATTTTGTCTGAGATTTTTCTAACAACTATCTTTGTCTTCGGCAGATAAAAGAAGGCTCCTAGGCCATCTCAAATGGAGATTTCTAAAATTGAATTTCTATCCTATTTGGTATTTTATTTTAATTTTTTTTTATTAATTATAGTTGTTGATAGAGTTTCTATATAGAAATTACATATACACAAATACTCTGCAATGGTTGTCCATTTCTATTATTCTAACTGACAACAATGAAAGCATCGATCTAATAGTGTAGAACTTAATATTAATTGTTTTGAGAGATTAAGAATTTCTATAAGAGTTTATAAATGTAGAAATTGTCATAGAAATTATCCATCTTATATCACAGCCGCATATGAAACAAATTGTTATAGAGTATATATTTTCTTAAAAAGATTTCTAACATAGAAACATAGGAAATAGACCGACTAGAGATGGCCTTAGAGGTGTGAAGGTGGAGGTAACACATGGCGGTAACATGCGCAAAAATTACCATACTTCTGGTTTAACGTCACAGTCAACAAGAGATAAGACGTATGCACTCTTCAAGTGCAAACACCATTAGTCTGCTGTCACTGTTTTTGCTTTTACATGTAGTTGAAGTAAAGATTTTAAGTCCCAGTGGCTGTAGCCCGTTGGGAACGGTGGAATACCCCGGCGCAGTGGCACGAGTTAGAGCCCCCTTGGAAGTATGCCTCCAAGCACCATTAAGAAGTGGACACCCTCAAAAACAAAACAAAAAAAGTTTTTAATGCCTTTTTTTTTTTGAAAATGTCCATAGTTTTTCCATGGATGATCGTTGAACCTATCAAGGTTTTCTTTAAGGTGTACTATCAACTATCAAGTCTGATGTATAATACTTTGAAGAAACATTGCTAAAATATACTTTTTATTTGTTATATATGAATTTTCTTATATATATCTTATAGGTGGAAAAGGAAAAAAAACAATAATTTCATAATAATTGTAGCTGTCAAAAAAAAGTTCTCAGTAGCGAACCTTTATAAGAGTACTATTTTTTGATAGAAGGTGATCCCTCAACTTATGAAGAAGCCATATCCTCTCCTGATGCCCCTTTCTGGAAAGAAGCTATTAACAATGAGTACAACTCCATCATGGAGAACAATACTTTGTTTTTAGCAGACCTTCCTTTAGGCAGCAAAACAATAGGTTGTAAGTGGATCTTTAAAAAGAAACTTAGAGCCGATGGTACCATAGAAAATATAAAGCTAGATTGGTGGCCAAAAGATTTACCCAGAAGAAAGGATTAGATTATTTTGATACCTACTCTCCTGTAGCTAGAATATCTTCTATTAGAACCCTTCTAGCTTTAGCATCCATTCATGATATGCTGATCCATCAAATGGATGTAAAGACAGCATTTCTAAATGAAGATTTAGAAGAAGAGATATATATGGAGCAACCTGAAGGTTTTATTGCTAAAGGTCAAGAAAAGAAGGTTTGCAGATTAGTAAAATCTCTTTATGGCCTAAAGCAAGCTCCCAAGCAATGTCACAACAAATTTGATAAAGTCATTATAGAATTTGGTTTTGTGCCAAATGAATATGACAAGTGTTTGTATTCTAAAAATACAAATGAAAGTTGTGTTATTTTATGCTTGTATGTTGATGATATCCTTATTTTAGGATCTTCACTGGAATTTATAAATAATACTAAGAATTATTTATCTAACCAGTTTGATATGAAAGACCTAGGTGAGGCAAACCTGATCCTAGGAATACAAGTGTCAAAATGCAATGAGGGATATACTCTATCTTTAGCACATTCAATTGAGAAAATGCTAAGGAAGTTTGAGTATTTTGACAAAAAACCTGCCCTTACTCCATATGATAGTAATATTGTTCTCAAGAAAAATGAAGGATCTCCTATAGAACAACATAGATATTCACAAATGATAGGGTCCCTTATGTACATAACAAATAGGACCAGACCTGATATTGTATTTGCTATTGGAAGACTAAGTAGGTATACTAGTAACCCAAATCAATCTCATTGGACTGCATTGGACAGAGTATTTAGATATCTTAAGGGAACTCTAGATTATAAACTTTATTATACTAGACATCCTGATATCATAGAAGGTTACTCCGATGCAAATTGGGTAACTGATTCACATGATGTGAAATCCACTACTGGATATGTTTTTACCCTAGCAGGAGCTGCAATCTCCTGGGGATCATGTAAATAAACTATCATAGCCAGAAGTACAATGGACTCTGAAATGATAGCTTTGGATACTACATGTACAGAGGCCGAATGGCTAAGAAATCTTAATATGCATATTCCTATTTATGTTCATCCTATTCCTGTAATTTCTATAAACTGTGATAATAAATCTGTTATTGAACTACTAAAGCATGACTCTGTGAATGCTAAGATGAACAGGCACCTGCAGCTGCGCTTCAAGTCAATAAAGAGCCTATTGGGCAAATATGTGGTTCTTGACTATATAAAGTCAGAAAAGAACCTTGCAGACCACTTGACGAAGGGTCTGTCTAGGACATTGATCCTAGAATCATCGAGGGGGATGGGGTTAAGCCTATAGTATAGTCACCAGCAGTGGCACCGAGTCTGACTGGAGATCCCAATAAGCCAGTTCAATGGGTAGGAACAAGCTGGACTAGGTGACTATTATGGAACACTGACCTGAGATTAAATTTTTTTAAAATAAAAGCCCAGGAGGCTGTACATGTGTACATTCATACCTCATCCCTATAGTGACAGTGTTCCTTTTGTGATATGGATAGGTTGAGTTTAAACTCTTAATAAGTCCAAGCATGATATACAGGGTTGATTCCTATCACCAACCCTTAAGGACTTACCTATATGAGAGGTCGTGAGGGCCGCGACTATAGGACAGGGCGATCCTAGACAACTCTCATGAATGTGTAAAAGTGCGCATGGCCAACCAAACGCGCCATCCGATAGACCCAAATACCTCTAGCGTACTATGTGTGGTATTTTCTGAGTCTGGTTCAAGAAGAATGATTCAAGGCGTAGTCCATCAAGCTCTTCTTCAGACAAAGACAATAGTCACTACGTGAGATTCAAGGCTGTAGTCCATCTCATTTATGCATAGTATACAACTGTCCAAAAATTCTCTTACTCTTCTTTTATCTTTCTGTCTTCAATTACCCTGGAACTTGAGCTTTTGGGGGGGGGGGATTGTTAGCTCAGCTTTAGCTTTTTGAGCAAAAGCTCAACTCCCACCTAAAGTTATTAGTCCCACATCGGTTGCACAGTTGCTTTTCAATGTGCATATATACACTCCTCCCATCTTGCTTCATTAAACCATTGAGTGGGAGCCCCATGGGCCATATGCATGCGCCGCCGCCGCCGCCCGGCCCGGCTCGGCTTGGTTCAGTTCGGCGCGCGTAACGGGTACGGGTACGTGTCCACGTCTGCGGGCGCTGAATGCCGATTCGATTTTCTCTTCGGGTTCGGACCGAGACCCTAAAATATTTAACACCCGATTAAATTCTCTTTTAATTTCTATCTGTTGGTGTTACTACCCAACAACCTATATATACAGACCCCATCTCCTTCTTCTAAACACATAAAATATTTTTCTCAAACCTATCTACAATTTTCGTCTCCTTCGTACTGTTGCTGTTATTCGTCGTTGCGTTGCTCTGGGCAGAGCTAAGTTGGGGTCATTCTCTCATCGTCGTGTGCGATAACGAGATTACGGTAGAGCGGGGATTTTACCACTAGGAGCGTTCGGATACCGTCTGCACATAGACCCGGACTATCTCTTAGGGCAGTGCTACGTGCGCGACTTCCCCGGAGGCCGGTAACATTTAATCATTTTTTTCAATTTTCAAAACGAAGAATTGTGAAAAAAATCTAACAATCTAAGAGATAGTCCGGTTTACAAGATTCTGTTAAAACTCTATCTGTTAAGAAATTTTGGACCAGAACCCCTTTCTGACTACTTAACAAACTGTTCTTAAACTTTTGAACAAACTTTTGCTGAACAAAAGTTTTATGTAACCATCCCTTTCGGACCAGAACCTTTTTTGGCAACTAAACAAAATCTTGTTAAACTTTGTTAAACAAACTTTTCTTATACAAACTTTTGTTTAACCCGTCCATTTTGGACCAGAACCTTTTCTGGCAACTTAACAAAATCTTGTTAAACAAACTTTTGTTAAACCCATCCATTTCGGACCAGAACCTTAATCTGCCTACTTAATAAACTTTTGTTAAATACTAATTGTTAAGGAAATTCTGTTAACACAAAATTCTGAACTTTTCTTAAACTTTTGCTACTAAAACCTGTTACACAAAATTCTTAACAAATTATTACTGTAGCAAATTGTGTTAGCAACCACTTGTCATTTAATATTGTCACGCCCCAGAACCAGAATACTGGAGAGCGGGGGAATGACTCAGCCAGCTACGTATTATGGGTAGATGAATACCGTATAATACGATCAATGCTGTCTACAACACGAGGGGGTGCATACTACATGAAAGTCTCTCTATGGTCACTTCACATCTATTGTCTCAATCATTCGAACAAGAAACAGAAATAGAGAACATGTAAGATGAAGCAGTAAGGCGTCCCAAACGCTTAATCAAAATATTCTTGATATCTGGCTTTACAAAATATAGCCAGATGATGTAGAAAATATACACAATTATTTATCAGCTGCAGCCTGACTTTAGTTACAATCATGTAAAAGTAAGTACAAGACAATCCGACTAACATGTCGGTGCCAAACGGCAAAGTTTTAAGTAAATAACAAAACGAGTGGGGAAGTAAGAAACCCGCTCGAGTCCTCCTGCGATCATCCCTCTAGTGTTGACCATCCTGGAGGTAGAAGTAAGTTGGATCCTCGGGAACTAGCTCTAAATCTGGCCATGCAAAATGTCACGACCCGCACCCACTGTTAGGGTACGAGAACGTAACAACGCCCAGCCTACGCCGCAGTGTCGGCGGTAGAACGCTGTCCTAGGTCAATCATCTAACAATACCAAAGTACCTGTACAGTTTATACTCTCCGAATGGAGGTGACATAACAATATTATCTCAATCACATCTAGGGTAGAAGAACGAAAGACAGATAGATAGATAGTAACTCAAGAGAACAGTATCATAGATGAATAAGTCTAAGTGTCTAGTACAACATAATATCCAGAATGTCAACTCATAACACAAAAGTCTAAGAGTCTATACATCTCCACATCTCAAAATACAACTCAGAATATGAGACAAAAAGTAAATATAGAAAAGACTGCCTAGACTAAACTGGTCTAGACTACTGGAACAACATCCTCAGCTGCAGGTGGATCCTGCTGGGGGTCCACAACATAAGTATCATCTAGTCCTGCTCCAAAATAGGGAGACACCAGGCCTCATCCTCATCCTCTGTAATATTTTCAACAGGTCCAATCAGGACGGGAACAAGCACAATACATCTCACGCAGTGCATAGCAGGTTAGGAAATACGATACAGGCAATAGAGTAAGATACATGAACTGCTGAAAGGAAATATACACTGTAAAAGAGATAGCTGTAATGAAATATCTACTGTATATAGAGAACTATAAGTGACTAGTGATGTAGGGCACAAGATAGGCATGTGAATGGCTAGAATTTATACATGATTACACTACTGAGTTTGTACATGATTACACTACTTTGGAATTATTCACATGTCCACTTCTACTCCCCCGTTACCCCAATCAATACACAAGGATCTATACAAGTTACGTTATTGTACATGATATCACATGGGGCCCATGAAAGGGTGTACATGATAGTATACATGAGGGCTCAGTAAACATGAGAGTACATGATCACATGAGTGCACATGAATGATGGAAGCATAGGAGTACATGATGATAGTGAAACACACATAACATGAAGTACCCGATGCTCCCGAGAGGGATAACATCTCATGTAAAGATCCATATAGTACCAATCCGTGTTACCAATGTGACAGCAACAAGTAAAGTAATCTAGAGCGAGAAGTAAAGCCTGAACAAGTATGAAACGGTCAGAGAATGTACTCGCCTGATAACTGAATATCTGAAGAGGATATACTGTCTGAGGAGAGGTGTATGGCTCCTAATCAGAGCAATACAAGTCACAATGTATCCACAATGGTAAAAATAAAGTGTACAATGCATACTACATGATTCTAGGTCAACCTGGTCAAAAGTCAACTCTGGGTCAACTCTAATAGTCAAACTAGGTCACAGGAAGTCATACTAGATCACAGGGAATCAAACTAAGTCAAATAGAGTCAAACAAGGTCAAACAAGTCAAATACTAGTCAACATGATCAATCTGGGTCAAGTCTAGGTCAAACTTAGACCAACTAAGGTATTGGTCAAACAAAGACCAGTCAGTAAGGTAATTAGGTCAAACAAAGACCAGTCATTAAGGTAATTGGGTCAAACATGGTCAGACTAGTTGAACTAGTCATTTTTAGGTCAATTAGGTCATGGTTTGACCAATAGTTGACTTTAGTCAACCTTTAGTCAACAAGGGTTAACTAGTAGGGTTTTGGGTCATTATGGCTAGCCCCAACCATAGGCCAATAACCTTGGCCATAGGCCATAGTCTAGGTTTTCATATAAACCTATAACAAAAAGTATCATATATATATATATATATATATATATCTATATATATATATAGATATACACTATCTAACCACCACCCAATATCCATATACCCAATATATGAATAACATATATAATACAACCCATATACTTATAATACACTATACATACATAAAGAGACCTAATACAATATACATATATATCAATATATATATATATACCTATATACATAACTCATACATATACTATATATATATAGAGAGAGACAAAGGGAAAGGGAGAGAGAGACTGAATGAGAGAGAGAGTGAGACAGTGAGAGAGAGAAATGATACTGCTGAACAGCAGGGGGGGGATTCCAGGTTCCTGGAACCAAATTCCAGTCCAAAACACACACACACACAGGAACATATATACATAATATGTATATATATACATAACTACCAATATATATAACCAAATACTCCCAAAATTGACCCACACTCATACATACATATATACTACACATATACATACTAAAATACACTAATACAATGTATAATTTATATCAAAATTAAGTTTGAAATTCATTTTTACAAAATTGGAAAATAATACAAAACTGGAAAAATGGACTGTTTAGGTAAATATAGGTAAACTTGATTTCTCATACAAAACCGAGCTAAGGCTCGATTCGAAGGGTTGGTAACTGAGCCCCTAGGTGTCCTCTAGTGTCTAGGGGGCCTGACACGACACCACGACACATTTCGATGTGTCCACGACTCACAAAACCCAATCGGGTAAACCTGATACACACGCACACACACAGTATCGTGCACGCGTGCAACTCACCCTAGGACACGACACAGACACTCTCGTGTCTCGTGCTCGTACACGAATGTTCACCTAGGGGTAGGGTACGTGTCCAACACCCTGCACTGTGTCCACGTGTATCACAGTGTCGACACGAGAGCCGTATCAGTCGTGAAAACACGACTGATACGCGCGAGTTCGACAGCGTCGTGCACGCTGTCACAAGCCTCGTGCTCGTGACACAGGACACGAGACACCACGAAATTGTGTCCACGTGTTCGCCTAAGGATAGGCTTCCTGTCATGACACTGCGAAGTGTCCACGTGTCGTGTACAGTGGACACGACACGCTCAAAGTTAGGTGTCTGTGTGTGTATACTGTGCACTGAACGACCCTTGCGGGGACGATTCCGTGTCCGATACGACACGAGGTCATCCCAAACTTTGGGGATGACCTGTCAGTCATTGCCCCGTATCGTATGTCAAGTTTGACGTGTCCAAGTGGCGTGTAGAGTGAAAACTGACACAGTGGTAGCAGGGCATTTTCCCTGTGTACTGTGCAGTGTGTCCCGAGGGCTTTGTGTCCAGTTTTGGACACGACACAAGGCCAACTTGTGCTCAGTGAGTAGGGGTTAGGGTTAGCTAGGTCTAGGCTTCATTTTGGTTCAAAAAGATTTGGAAAACAGTGAGTAATTTACACTATGACAGAACACAAAATACATTAAATTTCAAATAGGATACGTGTCCGATACGACACCAAACCAACTCAAACCTTCACCAAATTTGTCCTACAGTACCCTAGTACCTAGATGCATGCAATTATGAAGAAAAATCAGAGTTTTAACTAAGTTTGAGAGCATTTACCTATTTGGTGAAAAATCAAGAAAACACCCAAGTAGGGGGGTGTTCTTCCACTTGGTGATGCCCAAAGCCCTTCAAATTCCTTGATAGCAGGCCCTAACTAGTACCCTCTAGTGTAGGGGAGTCCAATGCAAAAGACTAGAGTGAATTTGGTTCAAATTTGAGGAAGTTATCAAGGTTTGAAGAAATGGGATTTTCTAGGTTTAATTTCATGTAAAATTGTTCATAAATGATACCATGGGTTAATATAGGATGGTGTGTAGTGGTAGGGGTACCCTATGGCTGGCCATAGCAAGGGGGGGGATGTCCTTGCCCTTCCTTCTTGGCTAAGGCATGGACTTCCATGGTAAAGGCTTGATATTTTGCATAAATCAAGCAAAATATCATATGTAAAATATCTAGATATTTTCCCTACTTTAACCCATGACTAATATCTATCCCCTTGTCATTCTAGGTTAGTAGCTAACCTCTAGATTAGTGCTAAACTAGGTTAGGGACTAACATGACACTAATCAATAATTAAACAATAATAAAAACACATGGATCTAAATAATTCCAAATAATTTCTAGAAAATTACCAAAATACCCTTTTAGGCTAAAATCACTAATTTGGTGTTCTAAGCCTATGGCTAAGCTCTCATGGTCATGGCAACTTCTAGGTTAGAGAAAACTAGGGTTTACACTAAGTTATACTAACCAAAATCACAAAGTCGTAAGTCATGCCTTAGAAAATGGTTTAATTTAACTAAAATCACCAGAAAATCATACCATGACTAAAATACCACTAATAAATAATAAAAATAATAAATTTTTAAAAATCCCCAATTTCAGAAAACAGGGTGTTACAAGTCTACCCACCTTAAAATAATTTCGTCCTCGAAATTTAGATGGTCGTACTCCTCCTAGGTCAAACCTCCAACAATCAGGGACGAAGCCACTACCTAGGCAACATACAAGGTCAACAAGCAAAATATGGGTAGTAGACCTATACTGGGTCATGTCCAAAAATTGGCTGGCAGTTTTAGGTCATGAGGTGTCCTTAAATCAAATCGGAGCCAAAAGTAACTCCATGGGGTAAATCAGGATGGAGCCTCGGGTCAGAAAAATCGTACTAAGCAATGAAGCATACAATGGTATGCCTGAGTGGGACACTAAGGTCATAGGTGTAGTATGTCATGTCTAGGTCACGTATGTGAAATTAGTTTTGAGAAAACAACTAGTCTTGTGTTCCAAATTTAAAAGTCACGGTAACGTGTCTACGGTGATCACAATTTAGAGTGGGAAGGGTCTATGGCCTAAATTGAACCAAAATCATGATGAATAGTGGTACCAGGGGGACAGGTTAAATGGAACAGTCTGTGGTCTCATCTAGGTGCACTAGTCATTCTAGATCAATACTGTCCTATGGTATCAAAACGTTCAAGCAATCTAAGGTGTCCAAATTTGGGAAGGTAAGGAAACAACAATCATCAAGACTATAGGGTCGTCTACCCTCCTATATGAAAATGGGTCATTAATAAGTGAGAAATCATTAAAGTTACCATTCCATAAAAAGAAAATTGAAAATTTAGGTACAACAATCATAATAGATTTTAGTCTTGACACGATCTAAGTTGATCAATTTTAGGATAAATCGAGATTGGGCAAGATGGGAAATTAATGAAATCAAGTATGAGCACGAGCATCCAATGATGAAGATCCAGGTCATGATTAAATTTAATCCAACTGGGTATGAATACGAGGTTCATAGGTGATAAAATAATTCTAAGGAGAATTGTCAAGGCTGTTGTGGATAAGATTCTAGGGTAAGTTTAACGGTGTCTCTATCCACGTAGATTAATATATGAAAAAGCGAACCAAAACGTAATAGGTTGATCAGACCATCATGCGCCGATTCTGATTAGATAATATATTAGTGGGTGTACACCCAATAAAATATATCATGATCAAGCTCGAAAGGATAAGCTTGTAAAACTTAAGGATAAATTTATAGCATAAGATATAAGTAAGGGTGGAAATGATGAAAGAAGATACATAGTCCAAGATTCTTAACCAATCGGGTCAAGCATTCAAGGTAAGGTACAAGGTTAAGTATTTGAGGGTTTAAGCAGAATACCATCACATACCAGGTCGAAAGGATTGAGCCAAGGTGGATCTCTAATTGAAATAAGAACCAATTTGGTATCATGGTAGAGGTTATGGTTTAGCCATTTGACCAGAAAATCATATCAAGAAAATAGAGCACAAGGGGACGGGTTTTAGTGGGACATGGAATACCTACATGAAGGTAGGCTAGTCTAGGTCTTACATGTGAAGTTTATTGGGAGGTAACAGCTAGTATTATACTCTGAATATCTAGGTCACGGTAAAGGACGTCCAAGGATCTAGAATAGAAAGTGGGAGTTCGAGACGTGACAAATTGATGCAAAAATTGAAGAAGATCAAATTAACTCATGAAATCAGGAATCTAGTAAATAATTTAGCAACACAGCCCTAGGGATAGATAGGCTACTAGATGAATATAGTTAGGGTTCGATCAATCAAGGTCAAGGTTAGAAGGTCTCAATAAAGTCTTGATTTGAGGAAATGTCGAGTAAGTCAGGTTTGGGATACAGTCACATAGATTAGTAGAAAGAGTTTAAGCAAGATGCAAAATAGAGAGGACAGTTCATTTTAATGAAAGGCAATTAGCGAGAGGATTAGATGGCAAGAAACAAATAAGAGTTTTCTCATAATTGTGAATGAGTACCCCAAAATAAAAGATATTAATCTAACACTAAGAAATTAAAATCAACAACTACAAAAATTTGAAAATCATCAACTAACACCAGGATTCAAAGTTCTACAGTGAATCCTCCAAAATCAAATTCAATCAAGGGAAAAGGAGTTTAAATCGTAATTTCAAATGAGATTCTCAAGGGTCATCCCAGGAATCTCTCAAAGTATCCTAGCAGTGATTGAGTATCCACTCTCTCTAAGCCTATTCCTCAAATCCTATCGCAGGCTGTAGTGATACTCTAGTTCGAATACCACTACATAAACTCGACCTGCATGGGCCACCACTAAAAACGTGTCACGACCCGCACCCACTGTTAGGGTACGAGAACGTAACAACGCCCAGCCTACGCCGCAGTGTCGGCGGTAGAACGCTGTCCTAGGTCAATCATCTAACAATACCAAAGTACCTGTACAGTTTATACTCTCCGAATGGAGGTGACATAACAATATTATCTCAATCACATCTAGGATAGAAGAACGAAAGACAGATAGATAGATAGTAACTCAAGAGAACAGTATCATAGATGAATAAGTCTAAGTGTCTAGTACAACATAATATCCAGAATGTCAACTCATAACACAAAAGTCTAAGAGTCTATACATCTCCACATCTCAAAATACAACTCAGAATATGAGACAAAAAGTAAATATAGAAAAGACTGCCTAGACTAAACTGGTCTAGACTACTGGAACAACATCCTCAGCTGCAGGTGGATCCTGCTGGGGGTCCACAACATAAGTATCATCTAGTCCTGCTCCAAAATAGGTAGACACCAGGCCTCATCCTCATCCTCTGTAATATTTTCAACAGGTCCAATCAGGACGGGAACGAGCACAATACATCTCACGCAGTGCATAGCAGGTTAGGAAATACGATACAGGCAATAGAGTAAGATACATGAACTGCTGAAAGGAAATATACGCTGTAAAAGAGATAGCTGTAATGAAATATCTACTGTATATAGAGAACTATAAGTGACTAGTGATGTAGGGTACAAGATAGGCATGTGAATGGCTAGAATTTATACATGATTACACTACTGAGTTTGTACATGATTACACTACTTTGGAATTATTCACATGTCCACTTCTACTCCCCCGTTACCCCAATCAATACACAAGGATCTATACAAGTTACGTTATTGTACATGATATCACATGGGGCCCATGAAAGGGTGCACATGATAGTATACATGAGGGCTCAGTAAATATGAGAGTACATGATCACATGAGTGCACATGAATGATGGAAGCATAGGAGTACATGATGATAGTGAAACACACATAACATGAAGTACCCGATGCTCCCGAGAGGGATAACATCTCATGTAAAGATCCATATAGTACCAATCCGTGTTACCAATGTGACAGCAACAAGTAAAGTAATCTAGAGCGAGAAGTAAAGCCTGAACAAGTATGAAACGGTCAGAGAATGTACTCGCCTGATAACTGAATGTCTGAAGAGGATATACTGTCTGAGGAGAGGTGTATGGCTCCTAATCAGAGCAATACAAGTCACAATGTATCCACAATGGTAAAAATAAAGTGTACAATGCATACTACATGATTCTAGGTCAATCTGGTCAAAAGTCAACTCTGGGTCAACTCTAATAGTCAAACTAGGTCACAGGAAGTCATACTAGATCACAGGAAATCAAACTAAGTCAAATAGAGTCAAACAAGGTCAAACAAGTCAAATACTAGTCAACATGATCAATCTGGGTCAAGTTTAGGTCAAACTTAGACCAACTAAGGTATTGGTCAAACAAAGACCAGTCAGTAAGGTAATTAGGTCAAACAAAGACCAGTCATTAATGTAATTGGGTCAAACATGGTCAGACTAGTTGAACTAGTCATTTTTAGGTCAATTAGGTCATGGTTTGACCAATAGTTGACTTTAGTCAACCTTTAGTCAACAAGGGTTAACTAGTAGGGTTTTGGGTCATTATGGCTAGCCCCAACCATAGGCCAATAACCTTGGCCATAGGCCATAGTCTAGGTTTTCATATAAACCTATAACTAAAAGTCTCATATATATATATATATATCTATATATATATAGATATACACTATCTAACCACCACCCAATATCCATATACCCAATATATGAATAACATATATAATACAACCCATATACTTATAATACACTATACATACATAAAGAGACCTAATACAATATACATATATATCAATATATATATATATATATACCTATATACATAACTCATACATATACTATATATATATATAGAGAGACAAAGGGAAAGAGAGAGAGAGAGACTGAATGAGAGAGAGAGTGAGACAGTGAGAGAGAGAAATGATACTGCTGAATAGCAGGGGGGGAATTCCAGGTTCCTGGAACCAAATTCCAGTCCAAAACACACACACACACAGGAACATATATACATAATATGTATATATATACATAACTACCAATATATATAACCAAATACTCCCAAAATTGACCCACACTCACACATACATATATACTACACATATACATACTAAAATACACTAATACAATGTATAATTTATATCAAAATTAAGTTTGAAATTCATTTTTACAAAACTGGAAAATAATACAAAACTGGAAAAATGGACTGTTTAGGTAAATATAGGTAAACTTGATTTCTCATACAAAACCGAGCTAAGGCTCGATTCGAAGGGTTGGTAACTGAGCCCCTAGGTGTCCTCTAGTGTCTAGGGGGCCTGACACGATACCACGACACATTTCGACGTGTCCATGACTCACAAAACCCAATTGGGTAAACCTGATACACACGCACACACACAGTATCGTACACGCGTGCAACTCACCCAAGGACACGACACAGACACTCTTGTGTCTCGTGCTCGTGCACGAATGTTCACCTAGGGGTAGGGTACGTGTCCAACACCCTGCACTGTGTCCACGTGTCTCACAGTGTCGACACGAGAGCCGTATCAGTCGTGAAAACACGACTGATACGCGCGAGTTCGACAGCGTCGTGCACGCTGTCACAAGCCTCGTGCTCGTGACACAGGACACGAGACACCACGAAATTGTGTCCACGTGTTTGCCTAAGGATAGGCTTCGTGTCCATGACACTACGAAGTGTCCACGTGTCGTGTACAGTGGACACGACACGCTCAAAGTTAGGTGTCTGTGTGTGTATACTGTGCACTGAACGACCCTTGCGGGGACGATTCTGTGTCCGATACGACACGAGGTCATCCCAAACATTGGGGATGACCTGTCAGTCATTGCCCCGTGTCGTATGTCAAGTTTGACGTGTCCAAGTGGCGTGTAGAGTGAGAACTGACACAGTGGTAGCAGGGCATTTTCCCTGTGTACTGTGCAGTGTGTCCCGAGGGCTTTGTGTCCAGTTTTGGACACGACACAAGGCCAACTTGTGCTCAGTGAGTAGGGGTTAGGGTTAGCTAGGTCTAGGCTTCATTTTGGTTCAAAAAGATTTGGAAAACAGTGAGTAATTTACACTATGACAGAACACAAAATACATTAAATTTCAAATAGGATACGTGTCCGATACGACACCAAACCAACTCAAACCTTCACCAAATTTGTCCTACAGTACCCTAGTACCTAGATGCATGCAATTATGAAGAAAAATCAGAGTTTTAACTAAGTTTGAGAGCATTTACCTATTTGGTGAAAAATTAAGAAAACACCCAAGTAGGGGGGTGTTCTTCCACTTGGTGATGCCCAAAGCCCTTCAAATTCCTTGATAGCCGGCCCTAACTAGTACCCTCTAGTGTAGGGGAGTCCAATGCAAAAGACTAGAGTGAATTTGGTTCAAATTTGAGGAAGTTATCAAGGTTTGAAGAAATGGGATTTTCTAGGTTTAATTTCATGTGAAATTGTTCATGAATGATACCATGGGTTAATATAGGATGGTGTGTAGTGGTAGGGGTACCCTATGGCCGGCCATAGCAAGGGGGGGATGTCCTTGCCCTTCCTTCTTGGCTAAGGCATGGACTTCCATGGTAAAGGCTTGATATTTTGCATAAATCAAGCAAAATATCATATGTAAAATATCTAGATATTTTCCCTACTTTAACCCATGACTAATATCTATCCCCTTGTCATTCTAGGTTAGTAGCTAACCTCTAGATTAGTGCTAAACTAGGTTAGGGACTAACATGACACTAATCAATAATTAAACAATAATAAAAACACATGGATCTAAATAATTCCAAATAATTTCTAGAAAATTACTAAAATACCCTTTTAGGCTAAAATCACTAATTTGGTGTTCTAAGCCTATGGCTAAGCTCTCATGGTCATGGCAACTTCTAGGTTAGAGAAAACTAGGGTTTACACTAAGTTATACTAACCAAAATCACAAAGTCATAAGTCATGCCTTAGAAAATGGTTTAACTTAACTAAAATCACCAGAAAATCATACCATGACTAAAATACCACTAATAAATAATAAAAATAATAAATTTTTAAAAATCCCCAATTTCAGAAAACAGGGTGTTACACAAAACCAGAGAGGTTAGACCTCTAATAGCAAGTACCGCAAGAAAGCACGATATGAGGAATAAACCAGTAATAGGAAACATAATAAATAGATCTCTGCTGGCTACTGGGATTCACATCACATCACGACACTTCGAACCAACCTCCCAACCAAACAAGGACAGAAGTTGACCCGCCATGTCCTGATATTTCGATCATCTTAGTTAGTCATCAGAGTAGAGACAGTACACAAACAAATCAATTTAAACGGCCATGCAACTACTACGGCTTGCTACTGTGAGTTCCAAGTTATCCTGGAACTATGCAATAGGGATTCCTCAGTTCTTACTATGTGCAAGCAAGGCTAGTTTACCCAGTCAATCAATTGCGCCAATCATGAATTAGACGAGTCCCAGCGGGACGCCCGTCATCAATATACAATAAATAATATAACCAGATACCGCTCCCTGCCCGTGTGGCAGATTTGTAGTATCTGTGGGGACCAGTCGGCCTGTTGGGCACTACTAGTCCCAAGAGGGATGCCATGTAAGAACTCAGGAATCCATTCTCTCTATGTAATCATTAATTTATTTAACTTAATAGTCTCTATGTTGAGCGAAATCCCATGCCGTAGATCATGGTCATTCAGAATGAGTACTTGTGTACGGGATACGATATGCACAACTCTATAACGATACCCGTGCGGCTAGGTTGTAGGTCTTACATAGCGTAATGCAACAATCAAAACTAACCACGAAATAATCATGCCTTGACCATAAAGTACACATGCTGCCGTTGTAAAATAAATAAATAAACAAATTAAAACCTGCATGTGTCCGTATGCCAATATTCAGGATCAACTAGTCGATTACAATAGTTCATGATATGAATGTGTCTCAATCATTTAATTCAATAAGACGACTAGCCAGTCTTTTAGTTCCAACTAGGAACGCATGATCAATTATTAAATTAAGATGACAACCCTTGTTTATTAATGTCAAGACAATAATTAATGTTAATAAATGCTAAGTCAATCAATCAATGGTAATATATGTCAATCAATGTCAATTAAGGCCGAAATAACAATTTATGTTTAATTAATGCCAACTCGGGACAGAATCAGCGAAAAGGGCATTATGGGCTATAGTCCATGCGGCCGGGGAGTTATTGATCCATGCGGCTGAATAAAACATGCATATACGATTAATAAATTACATACGGCTCAAAAAGGCAAGCCTATGGAGCTAAATGACAATTCTCATGCGGTCGGGGTGATAAGTCTTTATGCGACTGGAATTGAGACGAGTCCTATGCGGCTCAAGATACCATGCGGCCAAAGGTCGCCAAGGTCCATGCGGCTAGTATTACCAAGCTTTATGCGGCTTGGGGGAAAGTCTCATGCGGCTGCGGGTAAACTAAATCCATGCGGCTGGAACTGACCAAGCCTATGCGGCCCAAATGACGAGCCTCATGCGGCTGAACAGTGCCATGCAGACAGAGTTAAGTCATGTGTGGCCAGAAGGACTCGGGTCCTTTATGCGGCCAGGATGTAATGCTCATGCGGGTAAAATTGGACGGGACATATGCGGTTGGGAATCATCGGGTTTATGCGGCTCAAAATTATATACGGCCGAAACTCTTCATGCGGCCAGCTCCTCTTCATGCGGCTCAAGAAGACTTGCCGCATGAAAAACTCATGCGGTCAGTCTGTCATGCGGCCAGGATCTGTTCTTCTTCTCTGAATTTTCTAAGGACAGAACCATGGAAACCATTGCTTCCAAGCTCTCTAAATCCTTCATTCCAAGCCCAAATCTGAACTTTCATAGGTCAAAATGGGGTAGATCGAAATTCTCTACAACATGGAACCATCAAAACTTAAGGATAACAAAGTTTACTAGATCAAAACCTAAGGAATCCGAAAAATGCTACAAAACTTAGATCTACAAGAAATGAACCATGGAAATTGAAAATGTTAAGTACTAAAGAGGCTCAAAATCAAGTAAGGAAGATGATGAAACAATAATAATGGTGATCCATCAAGAAGCAAGTTTGGCACTTGCCTTGGCGACTGGAAGGTGGAGGAGGAGTTATGGAAGAAGAAGAAGAAGTGTAAGAAGAGTAATGGTGAAGTAATGAAGAGAGAGAAAGGGAATGGCTTTAAATGAAGGGGTGGTGGTAGGTGGGGGTTTGTTTCGGTTCATGCTGAACCAACATACTTAATCCAATCCAAGCCGAACCCAAAGCATAGCTAAAGCAGAGTATAAAAGCAGGAAATAAAATACAGAAATAAAATTAGAGAAAATTAATTAACATAAAATTAAAGGGGGTTTTAATTACAGAACAATACATGATAAATAGTAAAAATATATTAAAGCAATACATGGATTAAAAATACATATTCTGGGAACGGGAAGTGACAAATATTATTTGTTACATATTTAATATTTGTTCATTGTTATTATTTGACATATCTATTATATTTCACATATCAATTAATATCCATTCATTGTCATTATTTGTTAAATTGGCATCTTAGACAAATACTATTGTGTTAGTATTATTTTTTGTCAATACTAGCTTTCATTTTACTCAATATTTTTTAATTTAAGCAAAATCAAACAATTAAATAATTTAGTAAAAATAATCCTTTATTTTTAAAGTTCTAAAGTCAAGATTTGTTTGGGAACAAGCCGAAAGGGCCCTTCTGTCAACAAGGCAAAATATCGTCTAAGCGACCGGTACTTAAGAGTTCCTAGTGAACCTCCACTTGCTGGGATCCGGCCCCTACAGCTAACCCAACCTTATCAAAACTTAAAAACTAAAAATTTAAGGGTTTATTACTAAAATTAGTTTAATTGTTAATTTTAGTTTGAAGCCATCTTATTGAGTAAATATAATTTTTCAGACTTTAGAAAATATGACTTCCAAGGAAGAGACCTTTTCTGCAAAGCCTGCAAAATTCAATAGCACCTACTTCAAGAGGTGGCAGAGCCAGATGAAATTTTGGCTTACCACCTTAGGTCTGATTTCTGCCATTGATGGGTCCACACCCATCTCAAATGATTCTGATGAGACTGAGTCTGACGTAGGGGTTTCCAAGTCCTCCTCTTCTACCAAGCCTAAGACCCCTAAGGAAATTGACTACCACTGCTTCCACAGAATCTTAAGCGCTATGTCGGAGTCACTCTACGATATATTTTTTGAGTATAAAAGCGCTAAAGAACTCTGGGAAGCTTTGGAAGATGAGTATGGTTGTGATGATGCTGGAATTGATAGATTCAATTCTACCACATTCAACCAATATGTCATGGTAGATAACAAACCTATCAATGACCAAATCCATGAGTTCCAAGAACACCTTAGGCAGATTCAAGCCAAGGGAACTGTCTTTTCTACTGAGCACAAAATAGGATGCTTGATAGATAAACTCCCTCCTTCCTGGTCTAAAGTGGCAAAGGACCTTCTACATCTACAAGGATCTATTACATACTCTCAAGCTCTACAGAGAATTAGAACAGAAGAGAAATATAGGTCCAAGACCAAAGCTAGGTCAAATACCACAGCTAAGGTAAACCTTGTAGAAAATCATGCAAAACCTAAGTCAAACAACCATCTCAAATCCAAGAAAAACTCTTTCAAAAAGAAGCAAAGTTTTCAACCTCCTCACCAAAATCACCAAAACCAAAACCATCACCACCAAAACCCTCAACCCCAAAAATCTAGAAACTTTGGTCAGACTCAGGATCAAAGAAGATTTTGTTTTGTGTGTGGTAGAACCAACCATACAGCCATCAACTGCTTCCAAAGGAAGAAAGAACCTATCCAGAACTCCTTCAAGGGAAAAGGCAAGCAAGAGGCTAACATGATTCTGAATGGGTCTTCCAGCTCCTTCAGGTCTGTAAGCTTTCAACCTGTAGTAAACCTGTCTTTCTATTCTGATGATTGGTGGTTGGATTCTGGAGCTAATGTTCACGTTTCATTTGATCGCTCCTGTTTTTCAACCTATCAGGAATCAGGTGGAGGAGGCGTGACCCTAGAAAATGGTTCAACAGCACAAGTTATGGGAAGAGGAAGAATAGATCTGAAGATGACATCAGAAAAAATTCTACCTCTCTATGATGTGCTTCATGTGCCGTCTGTCAGGAGAAATCTTGTTAGTGGATCTCTCCTTGTAGCCTCAGGATACAAAAATGTAATAGAGGCCAATAAAGTAGTTTTCTCTAAGAATGATTTGTTTGTGGGGAAAGGATTTATGAAAGATGGACTCTTTATTTTAAGTACTATGAATAAAAGTTCTAATCCTTCTTTTGTTGCAAATATTGAATCATCAAATATTTGGCATGGTAGACTAGGTCATGTGAACTTAGGATCTATCAAAAGGATGATGAACTTAGGATCTTATTCCTAAGACTCCTATAGATGATGAACACAAATGTGAGATTTGTGTTCAAACCAAACACACTAGATTGCCTTTCAAATCTGTCTATAGAGATTCTGAACTCCTAGAACTTATCCATAGTGATGTTTATGATTCCAATAGGGTTTTGACCCGAGGTGGTAGGAAATACTTTGTTACTTTTATAGATGATCATTCAAAGTATTGTTATACCTACCTCCTTAAGACCAAAGATAAAGTTCTAGACAGATTCAAGGTCTATAAATCTGAAGCTAAGAACCAGTTGGATAGGAAGATTAAGATCCTTAGATCAGATCGTGGTGGAGAGTATACCTCAAATGAAATGACTAACTTCTGTGAAGAGCACAGAATTATTCATGAGGTAACTGCTCCTTATTCACCACAATCCAATGGAGTTGCTGAAAGGAAGAATCGCACTCTTTTAGATATGGTCAATGCCATGCTTCTCAGCTCAGGTGCCCCTGATAATCTTTGGGGAGAAGCCTTATTGTCAGCATGTTCTATTCTTAATAGGATACCCAGTAAAACTAATGATAAGACACCATATGAGTTATGGAAAGGTCGGACCCCTAGGATTAATTACCTCAAAGTTTGGAGATGTCTAGCTAAAGTAGAAATTCCTGAACCCAAAAAGAGGAAAATAGGACCTAAGACTGTAGATGCTGTATTCATAGGATATGCCCTAGATAGTAATGCCAATAGATTTCTTGTAATCCATTCTGAAGTAAATGAAATCTCTAATAACACAATCATTGAAGCTAGAGATGCAGTTTACTTTGAGAATATTTTTTCCTTCAAGGATAGAACCCCTTCATCTTCATCTAACCCTTCTATTACTCCGTCTACTAGTTCTCATAACCAAATGCATAATTCTCAAACTGAACAAGTCATAGAACCTAGAAGGAGTAAAAGAGAAAGGATTGAAAAGAATTTAGGAGAAGGATTCTTCACGTTTTTGATAGAAGGTGATCCCTCAACTTATGAAGAAGCCATATCCTCTCCCGATGCCCCTTTCTGGAAAGAAGCTATTAACAATGAGTACAACTCCATCATGGAGAACAATACTTAGTTTTTAGCAGACCTTCCTTTAGGCAGCAAACCAATAGGTTGTAAGTGGATCTTTAAGAAGAAACTTAGAGCCGATGGTACCATAGAAAAATATAAGGCTAGATTGGTGGCCAAAGGATTTACCCAGACGAACGGATTAGATTATTTTGATACCTACTCTCCTGTAGCTAGAATATCTTCTATTAGAATCCTTCTAGCTTTAGCATCCATTCATGATATGCTGATCCATCAAATGGATGTAAAGACAGCATTTCTAAATGGAGATTTAGAAGAAGAGATATATATGGAGCAACCTGAAGGTTTTATTGCTAAAGGTCAAGAAAAGAAGGTTTGCAGATTAGTAAAATCTCTTTATGGCCTAAAGCAAGCTCCCAAGCAATGGAACAACAAATTTGATAAAGTTATTATAGAATTTGGTTTTGTGCCAAATGAATATGACAAGTGTTTGTATTCTAAAAATACAAATGAAAGTTGTGTTATTTTATGCTTGTATGTTGATGATATCCTTATTTTAGGATCTTCACTGGAATTGATAAATAATACTAAGAATTATTTATCTAACCAGTTTGATATGAAAGACCTAGGTGAGGCAAACCTGATCCTAGGAATGCAAGTGTCCAAATACAATGAGGGATATACTCTATCTTTAGCACATTCAATTGAGAAAATGCTAAGGAAGTTTGAATATTTTGACAAAAAACCTGCCCTTACTCCATATGATAGTAATGTTGTTCTCAAGAAAAATGAAGGATCTCCTATAGAACAACATAAATATTCACAGATGATAGGGTCCCTTATGTACATAACAAATAGGACCAGACCTGATATTGCATTTGCTATTGGGAGACTAAGTAGGTATACTAGTAACCCAAATCAATCTCATTGGACTGCATTAGACAGAGTATTTAGATATCTTAAGGGAACTCTAGATTATAAACTTCATTATACTAGACACCTTGATATCATAGAAGGTTACTCCGATGTAAATTGGGTAACTGATTCACATGATGTGAAATCCACTACTGGATATATTTTTATCCTAGCAGGAGCTGCAATCTCCTGGGGATCATGTAAACAAACTATCATAGCCAGAAGTACAATGGACTCTGAAATGATAGCTTTGGATACCACATGTACAGAGGTCGAATGGCTAAGAAATCTTATTATGCATATACCTATTTATGTTCATCATATTCCTGCAATTTCTATAAACTGTGATAATAAATCTGTTATTGAACTACTAAAGCATGACTCTGTGAATGCTAAGATGAACAGGCACCTGCAGCTGCGCTTCAAGTCAATAAAGAGCCTATTGGGCAAATATGTGGTTCTTGACTATATAAAGTCAGAAAAGAACCTTGTAGACCACTTGACGAATGGTCTGTCTAGGACATTGATCCTAGAATCATCAAGGGGGATGGGGTTAAGCCCATAGTATAGTCACGAGCAGTGGCAACCCAACCGAGTCTGACTGGAGATCCCAAGAAGCCGGTTCAATGGATAGGAACAAGCTGGACTAGGTGACTATTATGGAACACTGACCTGAGATTAAATTCTCTTTAAAATATAAGCCCAAGAGGCTGTACATGTGTACATTCATACCTCATCCCTATGGTGACAGTGTTCCTTTTGTGATATGGATAGGTTGAGTTTAAACTCTTAATAAGTCCAAGCATGATATGCAGGGTTGATTCCTATCACCAACCCTTAAGGACTTACCTATATGAGAGGTCGTGAGGGCCGCGACTATAGGACAGGGCGATCCTAGACAACTCTCATGAATGTGTAAAAGTGCGCATGGCCAACAAAACGCTTCACCCGATAGACCCAAGTATCTCTAGCGTAGTATGTGTGGTATTTTCTGAGTCTGGTTCAAGAAGAATGATTCAAGGCGTAGTCCATCAAGCTCTTCTTCAGACAAAGACAATAGTCACTACGTGAGATTCAAGGCTGTAGTCCATCTCATTTATGCATAGTATACAACTGTCCAGAAATTCTCTTACTCTTCTTTTATCTTTCTGTCTTCAATTACCCTGGAACTTGAGCTTTTGGGGGGGGATTGTTAGCTCAGCTTTAGCTTTTTGAGCAAAAGCTCAACTCCCACCTAAAGTTATTAGTCCCACATCGGCTGCACAGTTGCTTTTCAATGTGCATATATACACTCCTCCCATCTTGCTTCATTAAACCATTGAGTGGGAGCCCCATGGGCCACACGCACGCGCCGCCGCCGCCGCCCGGCTCGGCTCGGCTCGTTTCGGTTCGGCTTGCGTAACGGGTGCGAGTACGTGTCCACGTCTGCGGGCGCCGAATGCCGATTCGATTTCCTCTTCGGGTTCGGGCCGAGACCCTAAAAGATTTAACACCCGATTAAATTCTCTTTTAATTTCTGTCCGTTGGTGTTACTACCCAACAGCCTATATGTACAGACCCCATCTCCTTCTTCTAAACACAGAAAATATTCTTCTCAAACCTATCTACAATTTTCGTCTCCTTCGTACTGTTGCTGCTATTCGTCGTTGCGTTGCTCTGGGTAGAGCTAAGTCGGGGTCATTCTCTCAACGTCGTGTGCGACAACGAGATTACGGTAGAGCGAAGATTTTACCACTAGGAGCGTTCGGATACCGTCTGCACATAGACCCGGACTATCTCTTAGGGCAGTGCTATGTGCGCGACTTTCCCGGAGGCCGGTAACATTTAATCATTTTTTTTGCAGTTTTCAAAACGAAGAATTGTGAAGAAAATCTAACATGAAGCGCCATCTTAGATGGCGCCAAGTATCATTCTAGGATCCGACGCCATCTTAGATGGGGCCTAATTTTTCTTTATTCTTTTTAGGATCCGGCAAAGATGGCGCCAAATTTGTTTTAATTTTTTTGTTGTGTGACATGAAAAAGTTAATTTTCTCATCTCCTTATATAATATTTTATCTTTTATTTTTTCCTTCAAATTTTAGGTATTTTTTAAAATCTATTATTAGAAAAAATATCTTAAATATAAATTTTAAAAAATAATTTAAAATCTTAAATTTTTTTCTCAAATCTTATATATAATTTGAAATCTTAGATAATTTTATGAAATACAATTTAAAATATCTTTAAAGATAAGTCTCTTATATATTTTTTCAAATCTAATATTAGGAAAAAAAAAATCATCTTAGGTGTTTGAAATCGTATATAATTTTTTCAAACAAATTTTTGTTCCTACTAAATTAGTTCCGTAAAATTATTAATTTTTTACTAAAATAAGCACAATTCCGTAAAATTAATTTTTTTCTTAGTAAAATTAGCACATTGAAAAAATTTCACAGAATTAATTTAGGTGTTTGATTTTCGTTATTTTTTTCCTTAAAAAAATTATTTTTTCATGAAAATTGATATCTTCCTATGGGTAGACCATTTTATTTTAAATCTAGGTTAAATTGACATGATTTTCAAAGATTAAAAAAATAAATATTATGAAAATAAAACAAAAATATTATATTTGATACTAAATTATAAGATATTTTAAGATTCTCATCTGATAAATTATTATATATTTTTGTATTCTCATCAGATAAATTATTAAATATTTTTATATTCTCATCTAATAAATTATAAGATATTTTTTTATCACAAATATAGTCTTTTATGTTTTATTTTTATATATTTTAATTTATATTATGTCATTCTAATCTAATTTAACTCGATAGAATTTTAAATTGTTACCAATTTTAGATAACTTTTGTCTTGAATATATTTTTCAAAGTTATAATATTTTAAATTATTAGCATTTTTTAATTTATAATTTAGTTTATTGTTACATCTTTTGTACTATTTTTTTCTAATTTGATTTAATTTTCAAACTTATGTCTAATATTTTTTTTAATATTAGATTTAAAACCATATCTAAGAACTTATCTCCTAAGGATATTTTAAATTTTATTTAAAAAAAATTATCTATGATTTCAAATTATATCTAAAATTTGAGAAAAAATATATATAAGATTTTAAATTATTGTTTTTAAACTTATCTCTAACATATTTTTCTAATAGATTTTAACAAATATCTATGATTTTTGTAACTTATCTTTAAGATTTTTTTTTATAATATTAGATTTTAAAAAAATATCTAAAATTTGAAAAATGAATTAAAGATAAAATTCTATATAAGGAGACGAGAAAATCGACTCTCATGTCACATAATAAAAAAAGAAGAAAAAATTTTGGGTGCTGAATCCTAGAATAAATAAATAAAAAAATTGGATGCCATCTAAGATGGTGCCAGATCCTAGAATGGTACTGGACGCGCCATCTAAGATGTGCTCCATACCTCTTTGATGGCGCCAGATCCTAGAAAGGTATTGGACGCATCATCTAAGATGCGTCCCATCCCTCTTCCCTAATAACCCAAGCCTCTCCTCTTTTAAGTAAATATATCAAATTTTATATCTCGATATAAAATTGTCTGTAAAAATAATTAGTTATTTTCGTTCCTTAAATTTTTGCTTTTGACAAGTGGATAGTTCAGCGTTGGTGGGTTTACCCCATTGCAGCAGTGTTCTAAGAGCATCTCCAACCCTATTGTCTTGTTAAGTGTTGTGAGTCTTAGGTGGCTCCTATGTGGCATGAGCCACAAGACAATGTCTTGTTTATGTGGCAAAATTATATCTCAAAAGACAATGAGATGGAAAAACTCTCTCCAATGCAAAAGTATTGAGAAGACAATAAAAAATATTTTTTCCAACTTTTAAGACAACTACTCATCTTCTTTCTTTTTTCTAATATTTTTAATTCATAATTGATGACATGGAAGAGAAGACATTGTCAAGTGCATTGTCTAGAACAAGACAATCAATCACAATGTCTTCTTTAATTTTTGTCACATAAACTTTACAATTGACTTGACAATTGCATTGGAAAAGAACTTTTGAATAAAATTTTGTCATCCTATGTGGCAACAACGTTTTTCCAAAGTCATAATAGGGTTGGAGATGCTCTAATAGAAAGGGGCATATCTGGCTACTGAAACAAGCCTGGACTAAAGACCAACTGATAAAAAAGCAATTATGCTTTGCTTGACCCCTCTTCCTCCCGTGTCTCAGACACCCAGGTGGTAGGGACCCTCCTATTGAGCTGCAATGCATGCTTCCAACCTTTGACATGATTGCTTTTTTACTACTGGACTTATATGGTTTAACAAATTTCACAGAATATATCATGTTTAACCATCAATTTATGGTGGTTGTGTGATGGAATTTCACCATATATAATTTTTATCTGTCAGACCATTGTCTTTACTCCTGAACATCATTTGTCTGAGTTATTTTGACTAAGGGGGTTGAGCTGACGTGGCGGTCTCCATTGGCTCCATCCATCTTCTGCTATCACCGAATTCTACCGGAGGTGGGTGGAGCCAATAGGGGCAGCCACGTTAGTGCAGGCAGACGTGCGTGGTCTTCCGTCGATTCGGCAAGCAACATTGTTTTTTTTACAATTCTCTTTGTCTTCGGCAGATAAAAAAAAGCTCTCAGGGGGTGTTTCGTTCACTAAACTCTCAGGAACTGTCCAAGATTTGGAAGTGGGCGGCTGCTGCTCCATTTACGTTGTTTGGTTCACGGAGAGAGATGTTGGCTGTGTTAGAAACATTTGTTTTCTCCTTTAATAATCTGTAAACAAAATAAATAAAATTAAAGGTTACCGGTCTCCGTGCAAGTCGTGCACGAAACACTGTCCTATAAGTTAATCCGGATATATGTGCAGACTTTTTAAATGCTCCTAGTAGTAAAATATCCGTAAAATCGATATTCCGTCGTCGCACACAACTCGAAAAGATTGACCCGAACTTATCTTTGTCCAGAGTAAGAATGTGAATGACAGAAATGTTAGCCCAGTGATCTATGTTTTTATTGTGATTATTTGATTAAGTTTAACATTATGATATTACTAATATTTATATCATCACTATAATATTGATACATAAACTTAGCATAGTCCTAATGTGCATTAAATTTATCATACTTGTTTCTATGTATATTGGTTTCTTCGTCTGACATGTATTTGTACAAAAGCAATAAGCAAGATCAACATGGACATATGCAATGAAGAAATCATGATTGGCCAAAGACAACGTTTTCCCACAAGATTTCTCTGAACTATCCGACGACATCTCCAGAGCCACTCAATGGGAGAAGCATTATCTATCAAATTAAGAAGCCAAGTCAAGTCATGCCATCATCATTTCATGACTCTGAAGAAGCCTGCACCTGCTAAAGTATATCTGGAATCTGTAATGAGTCTTAGAAATAATTGTAAACACAAAAAATGGATGACAAAATTGAAAGCTAGAGTAAAAAATAATCCAAAATTATTCTCGACTGAAAATCGGCATACCGAAAATATACTGCAATATACCGATGATATACCCATTTATATAAAATCTGCTCTCGGCCATTTGGATTGGCATACCGACGATATATCGTAGTATAACGACGGTATATGATTTTATATATACATTGCTCTCTGTCGTTTGGATCGGCATACCGGCAGTACACTATAGTATACTGACGGTAAATTATAAAAATATTTTCTTAAAAAGATTTCTAACATAGAAATAGGAGAAATAGAAACCCGATTGGAGATGGCCTTAGAGGTGTGAAGGCAGAGGTCACACATGGCGGTAACATGCGCAGAAAGAAAAATGCTAAGTCTACAACCAAAGACTTACAGCCTCTCTCTTCTACCCCTTATACATGGGTCCCACCGGGTCCCATTTTTTCTCTTATTTCTCTACTAAATGGGCTTCACCTGATTCCATCATCCCATCACTTTTTTCTCTACTTCAATCGAAATTCAATACATGACGGTTGTAAAAAATTGTAAGCATTTGGTTATAGACATAGCTAAGCTCGCGCAAAAATTACCATAATTCTGGTTTAACGCCACAGTCAACAAGAGATAAGACGTATGCACTCTTCAAGTGCACACACCATTAGTCTGCTGTCAATGTTTTTGCTTTTAGATGGAGTAAAGATTTTAATGTCTTTTTCTCTTTCTTTTTTTTTTTTGTTTGAAAATGTCCATAGTTTTTCCATGGATGATCGTTGTACCTATCACGTCTTTTTTTTATGTGTACTATCAAGTCTGTTGTACAATACTTTGAAGAAACATTGCTAAAATATATTTTTTATTTGTTATATATGAATTTTTCTTCTCCATATCTTATAGGTGGAACAGAGAAAACATTAATTTTATAATAACTGTATCTGTAAAAAAAAAGTTCCTAGTTGTGAACCTTTATAAGAGTGTACTATTTTTTAACAGTCCTAAGAGTAAAATACATCCTTCGGTGATTTTTCTTAATCTGTACCTAACAAATTGCTGCCAAATCATTACGAAAGTTTTAAACTTTTATAAATAATTACATTTTGCGACTGCTTACTGAAACGTTACATTTGTGAAAATTTGTAAAATTTTAAGAAAATTAGTTTAACTATTACTTAAAAATAATTAGTTATTTTCGTTCCTTCAATTTTTTGCTTTTAACAAGTGGATAAGTCAACGTTGGTAGGTTTACTCCATAGCAGTGTTCTCATAGAAAGGGGCATATCTGTCTACTGAAACAAGCCTGGACAAATGAATAGAAGACAAACCGATACAACACTCCGCGTCTTAGACCCCCAGTAGGGACCCTCCTATTGTGCTGCAGTGCATGCTTCCATCTTTGACATTATCGTTTTTTTACTCCTGGACTTGTGTGATGGAATTTCACCATATATCTAATTTTTATGTGTCAGACCATTAGGGGTGCAACTCGGGCGGGTTGGGTCGGGCTTGAGGTCAACCCGAGCCCAACTCGATGAATCATAAGCTTAGCCCGAGCCCAAGTCCGGCCCGACCTCGGGTTAAACATATGAAGCCCAAGACCAAGTCCGGAGGATCGGATTTGGCTCGGGTTGAACACGGGTTTGGTCGGGTCCATTGAGTTTATCGAACTTTAACATAATATTTGAAATAATTTTAAACAAAAGTAATATTAAACACATAATCAAATAGCAATCAAGTCTTGATCATTACAAAATACAAACTGAAATAAGATTTAAAATAAGGAGCTGAAAAGTTTGGGTGGAAAAATTTAGGATTAAACTTTTTATGAAACTATATATATATATATATATATATATATATATATATATATATATATATATATATATATAAGTCGGATTTCGGGTTCTTCGGGTAACCCGACACATGAACCCGAGCCCAACCCAATTTTTGATCGGGTTCAAATAATTTAACCCATACCCGAGCCCGAACCCGTATATCTTCAACCCTAACCCAACCCATTAACGGGTTTACCCGATCGGGCTCGGGTTTAGCCCGCCCAAGTTGCACCCCTACAGACCATTGTCTTACTCCCGAACAGCATTTGTCTGTTATTTTGACTAAGGGCTTGTTTGGTAACCGGATTTTACTATTTGGATTTGGATTTGAAAATCCTCCAAATCCAAATCATGGATTTCAAGATTCAAATCCAACTCCAACCAAACATAGAATTTTGATTTAAAAAAAACCTTGGTATACAATTAATAATTAATAATAAATAATTAACAATTGATAATTTTTTATTAACGATTAATAATTATAAATTATAATTATTGATTAATAATTAATAATTAACAATTAACGATTAATTAACTATAAATTAAATATTTTAAAAATAGTAATTATAAATTAATATTATTATGATTAGTAAATTATTAATTAAATTATTATAAAATATGATTCTAATTGTGACTAAAATATTATTAATTAAGGTAATTATAGTTATTATTATTTATAAAATTAATCATTAACGATTAGTAACTAATAATTGACGATTAGTTATTATTAATTATAAAATGAATAATTAATGATTAGTTAATTTTAAAAAAAATAACGATTAATAATTAAAGATTAATAATTAATAATTAACGATTAATAATTAATAACTATAAATTATAATTAACGACTAATAATTAATAATTAACAATTGATAATTTTTTATTAACGATTAATAATTATAAATTATAATTATTGATTAATAATTAATAATTAACGTTTAATTAACTATAAATTAAATATTTTAAAATTATTAACGTTTAATATTATTATGATTAGTAAATTATTAATTAAATTATTAGAAAATATGATTCTAATTGTGATTAAAATATTATTAATTAAGATTATAATAAAATAGTTATTAACAAATTATTAATTAATATTATAATAATACTAATAAATTATTAATATGATTATAACAAAATTAACTAATTAACTAATTTTTTAATTAATAATGCTAAACATAGGATATGATTATTAATTAATATTATAATAATACTAATAAATTATTAATTCATATTATAATAATAATATAATAATAATATAATAATACTAGTAAATTATGATTATTAACTAATTAAAAATTAATTAATATTATAATAATACTAATAAATTATTAATTATGATTATAACAAAATTACCTAACTAACTAATTTTTTTAATTAATAATACTATTTTTTTTATTAATTAATAATACTAATAAAATAGTTAGTTTTTTTATTAATTAACTAATTTTTAACGAAATTATTAAAGCATAAATATTTTTAACGAAATTATTAAAGATTAACTAATTTTTAACAAAATTATTAAATAATAAATATTTTAACGAAATTATTAAAGATTAACTAATTTTTAACAAAATTATTAAATAATAAATATTTTAACGAAATTATTAAAGAATAGTTACTTTTTCCCTCCAAAATCCAACCAAGTCCAAGTTTTGGATTTTGTTATACTTTCCATATCCAAATCCATCTCCAGCCAAACATAGGATTCCATGGATTTGTCTCCAAATCCATAAAAATCTAAATCCCACCTCCAAATACGGTTTACCAAACACACCCTATGATTCGAGAAGGGGGTTGTGCTGGCGAGGCAGCTCCTATTGGCTCAATTCATTTTCTGCTAGCACCGGATGCCATCGGGGGTAGTTGGAGCCAATGGGGGACAGTTACGTCAGTGCGGTCAGACGTGCGTGGTTTTCCGTCGATTTGACAAGCAGTATCGTTTTCTTACAATTCTCTTTCTCTTCGGCACATAAAGAAGGCCCTTAGGGGGTGTTTGGTTCACAAGATTTTGAAGTGGGCGGAGGCTGCTCCACTTACGCTGTTTGGTTCGCGAAGAGAGGTGTTGGCTGTGTCAGAAACATTTGTTTTTTATCCTTTAATAATCAGTAAACAAAATAAACAACATTGAAGGTTGTCGGCCTCCAAGGAAGTCGCGTACGAAGCTCTACTCTAAGAGTTAATTTGGGTATATGTGTAGACTTTTCTGAATGCTCCTAGTAGTAAAATATCCGTTCTAGCAGTATCCCGTTTTCGCACACAACTCGGAGAGATTGACCCGAACTTAGCTCTGCCCAGAGCAAGAATGTAAAGGACAGACATAGCTTCGTTAAGACAAGAATTTAAGAGATATTTTACGTAGAAAGTTTCTATGTAGAGAAGAATAGGAAGAAAACTCAATACATAAGCATAATTGAGCTTCTCCGAAGGAAAAAATAATGACTAATAAAACCAGAAGTTACAAATAAACAAATCAATTGGAAAACGTAGTTCAAAGAACCTGAACAAAATTAAGTGTGTCCAACTTTCAAAAATATTAATGAGCAGCAAAAAGATTTTTTGGGTCTCAAACCAAACCCGAAGAAGGAATCGAATTGGCAGTCGACGCCCGCAGATGTGGACACGTATCGCACCAATTATGCACGTCGAACCGAAGTAAGCTGGACGGTGGAGGTGGCATGCGCGTATGGCCCACGAGCTACCTACACAAGAATTCAAAGAGGCAAAGTGGAAAAAGTATCACTACAAAAATCTGTCAAATTAACGACGTATTAGCTGTTGGAGTGGGTGGGGTTCCCACCTATGTGGATAATACCCCGGAGAGTGACGAGCGCCATCCGTGTGTCAGAGAAGCTTGGGGAGTGCATGGATTTTATTTTGGTACATATATGGTAAGAAAATATATGATTGGTTTTCCATATTTACTTTGATTATATATTTATGATTGGACCCTTCATATAGTAGCTTTCCATATTATTGGGTTTCCAATTATGGTAAGCTAATTATGATTGGATTTCCATTAAATATATGATTGATTTATATTGGAAGTTTTCATATATATTGGCTGTAACGCCCCAGTCCCAAAATACATAGAACTAGAAACGTATCATGCCAGCTGTATACATACGAAGTCTACTCCAATATATGGAAACTTGTATGTATACATAAGCTGTAAAATGCAGTAAACCAAGACAAACTAAATCTCATCCACAATAAAAAGAATAATAGTATAAAATCAACTTGAATATTTATGGTACAATCGTTGGACGGAGACAAAGTCCACTACCAACTATCAAAAGGAGATAAAGTACACAAAAAAATGATCCATGAAAGTATCAAGACGAACTAAGAGCGATAATCTTCGAAGAAATGGAGACGACCACAATCTTGGCTAGAACACCTGCAGTAAACCATGAAAGCACACACCTGGAGAGATAACCAGGTCCACAGAGGGACGTAGCAAGATACAAGAAGAACATGCCATTATAACTGCATAAGTAAAAAAAATACTATAAAACTACGACACGACTGGGTCCTTAACCATCTATGTGATATGCATTGAGGACAACGTTCTACGCAGGGGCTGTAACGGATTCACGCAAGCAAGTAATAAAGAGTGGCCGTCAAGTAGCGCTCATACGAGATACTATCGGCCCGGGGCAGTAAGTGACGCTCATCCGAGTCACTATCGGCCCAAAATGTGTGTAAAAATAAATGTAGCCCCTACACTTATAGCTGTCCCCTCCCCCCAATGATACTGTATATGCATCGTAACCACGACACACCAACACGTGTCGTTTCCACAACACTGTTTTATAATAGATAACCGTCAAGTCTTCTAATATGCATCTATTGACAGTTATTCCTACGCATGCGCACGGATGATCAGCCAACACGCAAGTGACCACTACATGATACTCACAACTCACACACAACTCGTGATACAATCGTGACAAAGTCAATGACATACATCCTATTGACGGAAGTCTCTTAACTCTAGGTCCACAAGCAAGAAGAAAATAATAACAAAAAAAATATAGATACAATAACTGAAATAAAGTGCAACTAAATGTAAGCAGTAAAGATGGCAAGGTATCTTGCCTGAGGTTATGTGCAAAAGAGAATAATCCAGTAGCTCGAACCGACAAATAAAGGAAGCAAGAAAAAGCCAAATCCCACAGATGACTCCGGATGCTGCAACAAATATCACGAACGAGTTTGGAATATAAGATATGTCTAGGAAACGCCTGTCCAAAAGTTAAATTCTGTAACAGGGGCAAAATCATAATTTTGGGTCAAAATGATGTCCGCCGTTGGACCCACTTTGTACCGAAATACGCACAAGAACCTACGGTCTCTAAAGTCGTTAAACTATATGTCTAGGAATTTGTTTTGATAAGACAAACCCAACGGTATGTCCCATTTTGGATTCCGGTGGACCGTGCACAAAATCGTCCGTTGAGTGGGATTGTGGGCCCGCCAAAAATGGCGTCCCAGTCAACCTTCTCAGAATTGAACCAAACTTGGCTCACAGGACCAAAAATATATTTCGAGTCCAATGGCGCAAGTTTCGTCGCGATTTGATGAGTGTGCACAAAGTTGTGACTTAATTTGCAAAGGGTCGATATGGGGTATCTCGACGGATACGCACTGATTTTGTCGCGCACATGCAACAAAATTGGGTCCCGTCAATTTCTACACGTCGACAATATCCATACGTGCCTTTCGATGCGTATAGTGCACGACCATGTCGCCCGGTTTGTTGGGACGGACGCCGTATCGGGGTATTTTTTTACTTTTTGAAAACAGAATTTACAAGTTTTCGTGAAACTTTAACAACGTGTAACTTTCTACATACTAGATGAAAAGTGAATCCAGAAGGTGTGTTACAATCTCGGTTATGTTGTCTTTGACTGTCTTTAATTAGTTTCTACAAGTTTTTAATGTAAAACATGAAAATTGGCCGACAAGTTGTCGTTTAGAATTGGTTTTAACAGTCCATAAAATCTGATTTTTTTTGCTAACTTCGGTTCGATTTTTCGAACCAGTTAGATAGTCATGTCGAAATCCATCCAGAGGATCTCGAAGAGGGTCAAGTCTACTTTCCAGAAAATCTTACGGATCAAAAATTGGTGTTACGAGTAAAAAGTTACGTCGTCGGGAAGTAGGGTACCTTGAGTGGGAAAACTGCTCCGTAGATGACGAGGGGCTGACTTTCGATGCTCCGTTTGTCGTGCACACAACTCCGTTGCTGGTGAAACAAACTCGTAGACGAAGAGGGTATGTTCTTCCACAATTTTCGTTTTGGGAGTTTAGGATTTTGAGGTCTGTGGAGGAAGATATATATATATATATCTTCCTCCAATAAAGCCTAGTACTACTAGGATTACCAATAAAGCCTAGGAAAGTCCCACGGGTTGGGCGCTGCTTATAGCAGCTTAGGTTTGTGGGAGGGCCCGCCCACTTTAGTGGGTGGCTGACTTTTTTTTTTTTGTTATTTTATTTTTTTATTCTTTTCCCTTTTTCATTTCTTTTTCTTTTTCTTATCTTTAAAACTTTTATATATATAACTATATATATCCAAAAATCTATCTAAATCCAAATAACACTTTAAATGACACATATCCAAATATTTAGTATATTTAAATATATCTACATATATATATAAATTCCATTCACAATAAACCAACTCAACATACTAATAATAATATTTAAATAGAATAAACATGTTTAATAAACCTCCAAAAATAACTTTAATAATAATAAATTAATAAAATCATCCCAATGGGTGCACTTATTCCGCACACACTTTTTCGGGTCCACAAATTGTACTATTTTATAAAATATTATTTAAATAATAAAATACCAATAATTGCACCAATAATTAAATAATTTGAAATTGTACATGAAATTCTAAAATAATTTAGAAATTATTTTTACGTACATAAAATATGTCTACATGGCCACCTTGGTCACACCACATGTCTACTTGGGCTTGGGTTTGGTCCAGGCCCAGTTCGGACTGGTTGGACAAACCGGGTCATCTAAAAAAATCAATCTATAAAATAATATCTTATTAAAATAATTTAAATGAGTCAATTCACAACTTGGCCTGGTTTTCCTAGTTTGGACAGAATTATGGCTAAACCTCCCACGACATGGCTAATATACTGGTCAAAGCACACTGCTATATCTTCCGTGCCAAAATTCATGGTCGTCTAGTGCTCCAAAACTCAAAAATGGCTAAGGTCATTTCTACTAATAAAAAAAAAATCATAAATTGCATAAATTTATTTTTAAGTCTTTTTAAATAACAAAAAAAAAATACTTCAAAAAATTTAGGAATTTTACATTCTACCAACTTACAAGAATTTCGTCCTCGAAATTTAGGAATAATATGGTAGGTAGGATTGAGGGATATAAAGAATTCATCGTTAACAAAATGCGCTTAAATTTGGAGGAGGCGAGGAAACGATGTTCAACACACCCATGCATTAAAAAATTGTGAAGCTGATATATACAAGAATATATCATGATTATGGAATTGAATAAGGGTTGCTATTGAAGGTAGCAACATTTTTTTTACACGAATTAAAGAGTAGCAAAGAATTCGATAGTTCAAGGAAAATAATTTAACGATTGGGATATGTGGTTCCCTGAGAGAAAAATGGATACTAATCGTCTTGGCTGAGAGTTGGATTTAAGTGAACGGTTGGAATCATTCTCGAGTGCTCAAGAATAATTGGGAGGGCACGATAACAATTCTAGGGTTGAGGAATAAGGAGTAGTTAAAGGCGAGGATATAGCCACATGAGTCGGTCGATAGTTATCTACATTTTGTGTATAAATAACTGATAGGGCAACTAAAGATGATATCTTGGGTCTATCTATCAAGTACCGTGTGTGGTCTTTCTAAAGTAAGTAAAGACAAGAACAACAAAGGTTTCAAAGATGATGCTATTGAGTACGAACACGAGGTTCATAGGCGACGAAAAATAATTCAAAAGAGAATTGCCAAGGTTGTCGCGGATGAGACTCTAAGGCAAGTTTAACTATATATATGTCTCCATCCATGTTGAATAATATACGAAGGCGAACCAAAATGCAATAGGTTGATCAGACCATCATGCACCAGTTCTGATTAGACAATATGTTAGCGGGTGCACCCAATAAAATATGTCATGATCAAGCTTGGTAAAGAAATAAGCTTGCAAAACTAAGGCTAAATTAGCAGCATCAGATTGTTGAACTATAGGTAAGGGAGGTAATGTTGAAGGAATTTAAATAGTCCAAGATCTTTTAAAATCAAGTCTTGTCCGATAGGTGGGCCTATACAGTTGTCCTAGTTTTCTTCACTTACGGTTTGGTTGTCTAGATAAGTTAAAGTCCTCAAAATTTCTAGTCTAAGTGAACTCATCAACATGATTCAATAGGATAAAGGTTTTGTTAGGTTGTGAGGTATTCTACCCAACTTACAAGAGTTAAACCAGTAGTGTGATGGAACAATGGGTCATGCAATCAAGGTAAACACAAAGTTAGGCATTTAATGAATGAAGTAGAACACAATCACCTATCAGGTTGAAAGAAATGAGTCAACGTTGGACCTCTAATTCAAGTCCGAAAGTAACTGGTGTCATGGTAGAGGTTATAGCTTAGCCATTTGACTGGAAAGTCATATCAAGAAAATAGAGTACAAGGAGACGTGTTTTAGTGGGACATGATATATCTACATTAAGGTGGGCTCGTCTAAGTCTAACATATGAAGTTTGTTGGAAGGAAAAGTCTAGTGTTGTGCTCCAATATTCAAGTCTTGGTAAGGGATGCCAAAATATCCAAAATAGAAAGTGGGAGTTCATGAGGTGGATAGTAATGCTCCAAAAATAAAGGGAATCAAGTTAAAGCATGCAATAAAAATTAATTAAAAATCCAGCAAAATAATTTAGGATCACAGTTCTAAAGAGAAGATAGCCTCTTAAATGAATACAGTCAATGAATAATTAAATCGTTATTCAAATTGCAACTGGGTTAGTATGTTACCATAAAAGATCGAGATTCAAGGAAAAATCGAGTAAGTAAAGATTGAGATACAATATAGTTTAGTAGATGACTAGCAACGCTTGTGTATATACTACTATCATGGTCATGAGTGACATGGCATTTAGTATGGAATACTTCCAATTTATTAGGGCTATCTTGGTGGCCTAATATTAAAATTGAAAATTCAAGTTTCCTCAAAAGTTCCTTAATAAATTTCTCTAAAATGAATTATCCAAATTTCGTATTCACTCCAAGCCGTCAAATTTAATCATGACCAAATCAAATCCCTTTCCAAGTAAACTTCCATCACATTACTACTAACCCTACCAAAATTTAACATTTTTACTCCAACTTTTAAACTCAAGAAACTCATGAATCAAAAAAATTATATCACTTCATAACTTCAAAACTCCAAAATTTCTCCAATAACCCTCAAGATAAACTTTTAACATATCACGAATAATCTAAAATTTACAGCTCAATATTTTAACGCACTCATCACATAAAACTTCTATCTCTAAGTCATTCAAACAAAATTACAACTTTTAAATGGTAAATTCCTTTAATCAATTAAAATAACTTTTCACCACATCTTTAGTAACTTTTCTCAAAGATTGTAATATTAGCAATCTAACTGTAAACTCAATATTCAAATGATCTTATCAGTCATCCAATCAATTTTTTTCCAAAATTTCCAATCAATCTCGAATAACCTTTATTGTGTCACAAATCAAATCTATATATTTGTCTTCTTCTATCATTAATCCAAAGCTTAAACTCAAAATTTAAATAGGAGTTATCAATCGTAATTTATACAAGAGTTTAAAGTAGATCCTAAATTTGATTATATATCCTTCAAAATATTTTTAACCAAAACTCTTAATAACCTTACTCCAAACTTAAAATTCAAAATTTTACGAACTTATTAATTGGGAACCATACAACCCAATTTAAAACCGAGCTTTATCAACCGCCTTCATAATCTTACAGCAGCATTTAAATTTCAACAAAAAATTCAACTAACTTTATATCTATTCAAGGACGTATAGCTATAATTCACTGAATCATAAGTATTTTTCAAAGACCTTCAAAAATCAAAACTCAAAATCAATTCAATTTCCTTTCTCAATTGTATATAGATTTCTCTATCATTTTGTAGATAAAAATAAAGTTCTAAAATCCTTCGAAGTTATTAATGTTGCTACTACCCAACTTGGAATTAACTAATCCCTAAGTTCATACTTCTTGAAAATATATGGCCCCTCTATCCTCATAGCTTTATAACTCAATTAGGATCTCAAGGCATACTAGTTGTCAATGTAATCATTCTAGCCATGTGGTTGACCGATGAGCATATATTAGTGTAGTCATCTTCCTATCAAGTATGGAAATAAGGATTACGGTAGGAAGAGCTCAAGCAAGATGCAAATCAAGGAGGTCGAACGAGAGTTTAGAATTTGAAGTCAAGAAAGTGTGTCAAGTAGGTGGATGAGATTCTAGACTCTAATCCTATATTGCAGGTCCGTTTGGTACAGTCATGTAACCGAATCAGCAACTCGACCTGCATGGGCCACCACAAAAATATGTAACGCCCCAGTCCCAAAATACGTAGGACTAGAAACGTATCATGCCAGCTGTATACATACGAAGTCTACTCCAATATATGGAAACTTGTATGTATACATAAGCTGTAAAATACAGTAAACCAAGACAAACTAAATCTCATCCACAATAAAAAGAATAATAGTATAAAATCAACTTGAATATTTATGGTACAATCGTTGGGCGGAGACAAAGTCCACTACCAACTATCAAAAGGAGATAAAGTACACAAGAAAATATTCCATGAAAGTATCAAGACGAACCAAGAGCGATCATCTTCGAAGAAATGGAGACGACCACAATCTTGGCTAGAACACCTGCAGCAAACCATGAAAGCACACACCTGGAGAGATAACCAGGTCCTCAGAGGGACGTAGCAAGATACAAGAAGAACATGCCATTATAACTGCATAAGTAAGAAAAATACTATAAAACTACGATACGACTGGGTCCTTAACCATCTATGTGATATGCACTTTGAGGACAACGTTCTACGCAGGGGTGTAACGGATTCACGCAAGCAAGTAATAAAGAGTGGCCGTCAAGTAGCGCTCATACGAGACACTATCGGCCCGGGGCAGTAAGTAGCGCTCATCCGAGTCACTATCGGCCCAAAATATGTGTAAAAATAAATGTAGCCCCTACGCTAATAGCTGTCCCCTCCCTCCAATGATACTGTATATGCATCGTAACCACGACACACCAACACGTGTCGTTTCCACAACACTGTTTTATAATAGATAAATGTCAAGTCTTCTAATATGCATCTATTGACAGTTACTCCTACGCATGCATACGGGTGATCAGCCAACACGCAAGTGACCACTACATGATACTCATAACTCACACACAACTCGTGATACAATCGTGACAAAGTCAATGACATGCATCCTATTGACGGAAGTCTCTTAACTCGAGGTCCACAAGCAAGAAGAAAATAATAACAAAAAAATATAGATATAATAACTGAAATAAAGTGCAACTAAATATAAGCAGTAAAGATGGCAAGGTATCTTGCCTGAGGTTATTTGCAAAAGAGAATAATCCAGTAACTCGAACCGACAAATAAACGAAGCAAGAAAAAGCCAAATCCCGCTGATGACTCCGGATGCTGCAGCAAATATCACGAACGAGTTTGGAATATAGGATATGCCTAGGAAACGCCTGTCCAAAAGTTAAATTCTTGAACATGGACAAAATCATAATTTTGGGTCAAAATGATGTCCGTCGTTGGACCCGCTTTACACCAAACTGCGTGCCGGAACCTACGATCTCTAAAGTCGTTAAACTATATGTCTACAAATTTGTTTTGATGAGACGAACCCAACGGTATGTCCTATTTTGAATTCCGGTGGGCCGTGCACAAAATTACCCGTTGAGTAGGATTGTGGGCCCGCCAAAAATGGCGTCCCAGTCAACCTTTTCAGAATTGAACCAAACTTGGCTCACAGGACCAGAAAAATATTTTGAGTCCAATGGCGCAAGTTTCGTCGCGAGTTGATGAGTGTGCACAAAGTTGTGACTTAATTTGCAAATGGTCGATATGGGGTATCTCGACGGATACGCACTGATTTCGTCGCGCACATGCAACAAAATCGGGTCCCGTCAATTTCTACACGTCGACAACATCCATATGCGCCTTTCGATGCATATAGTGCGTGACCATGTCGCCCGGTTTGTCGGGACGGACGCCGTATCGGGATATTTTTCTACTTTTTGAAAACAGAATTTACAAGTTTTCGTGAAACTTTAACAACGTGTAACTTTCTACATATTAGATAAAAAGTAAATCCAGAAGGTGCGTCACAATCTCGGTTATGTTGTCTTTGACTGTCTTTAATTAGTTTCTACAAGTTTTTAATGTACAACATGAAAATTGGCCGACAAGTTGTCGTTTAGAATTGGTTTTAACAGTCCATAAAATCTGATTTTTTTTGCTAACTTCGGTTTGATTTTTTGTACCAATTAGATAGTCATGTTGAAATCCATATAGAGGATCTCGAAGATGGTCAAGTCTACTTTCCAGAAAATCTTACGGATCGAAAATCGGTGTTACGAGTAAAAAGTTACGTCGTCGGGAAGTAGGGTACCTTGAGTGGGAAAACTGCTCCGTAGATGACGAGGGGCTGACTTTCGATGCTCCATTTGTCGCGCACACAACTCCGTTGCTGGTGAAACAAACTCTTAGACGAAGAGGGTATGTTCTTCCATAATTTTCGTTTTGGGAGTTTAGGGTTTTGAGGTCTGTGGAGGAAGATATATATATAACAAGTTTGCACAAAACCTAGTACTACTAGGATTACCAATAAAGCCTAGGAAAGTCCCACAGGTTGGGCGCTGCTTATAGCAGCTTAGGTTTGTGGGAGGGCCCGCCCACTTTAGTGGGTGGCTGACTTTGTTTTTTTTTTCTTTTTTTTAATTTTCTTATTCTTTTCCCTTTTTCATTTCTTTTTCTTTATCTTATCTTTAAAAATTTTATATATATAACTATATATATCCAAAAATCTATCTAAATCCAAATAACAATTTAAATGGCACATATCCAAATGTTTAGTATATTTAAATATATATATATATATATATATATATATATATATATATATATATATATATATATATATATATATATATATATATATATAAATTCTATTCACAATAAACCAACTCAACATACTAATAATAATATTTAAATAGAATAAACATGTTTAATAAACCTCCAAAAATAACTTTAATAATAATAAATTAATAAAATCATCCCAATGGGTGCAATTATTCTGCACACACTTTTCCGGGTCCACAAAATGTACTATTTTATAAAATATTATTTAAATAATAAAATACCAATAATTGCACCAATAATTAAATAATTTGAAATTGTACATGAAATTCTAAAATAATTTAGAAATTATTTTTACGTACATAAAATATGTCTACATGGCCACCTTAGTCACACCACATGTCAACTTGGGCTTGGGTTTGGTCCAGGCCCAGTTCGGACTGGTTTGGACAAACCGGGTCATCTAAAAAATTAATCTATAAAATAATATCTTATTAAAATAATTTAAATGAGTCAATTCACAACTTGGCCTGGTTTTCCTAGTTTGGACAGAATTATGGCTAAACCTCCCACGACATGGCTAATATACTGGTCAAAGCACACTGCTACATCTTCCGTGCCAAAGTTCATGGTCGTCTAGTGCTCCAAAACTCAAAAATGGCTAAGGTCATTTCTACTAATAAAAAAAATCAAAAATTTCATAAATTCATTTTTAAGTCTTTTTAAATAACAAAAAAAAATACTTCCAAAAATTTAGGGATTTTACATTGGCCTTCCATGTATGGGTTACCAAGGGCTTATAAAAGGGTGATGCATACTAGTTGTAAAATCATATCAAAACAAAGAGTGCTTTACAATCTGTGAGAGAGAGAGGATTAAGGACTATTGTGAAGGAGAGATTGCTTCGAATAATTTTTCGGCATCTCTTGTTCTTCGGAGTCCGCAATCAAAAAATTTCTTCTTTCAAGTGAGTTGTGGTGATCCACGTTGGATCGGGAGGAGCTTGTAGAGGGTGTATTCTCTTTATTCTATTAGTGGAGGTTCTTCAGGGTTGGACTCCGATCGTCCCGTGGTTTTTCCCGCAAGGGTTTTCCACGTCAAAAATCTGTGTCTGCGATTGTGTTTGGCATTTTTGGTTTGTGTGCTTTTGCTCGGTTCTCTCGCAGGACTTTCTGGTTTGGGGGAACGGTTTCCGCGCTTCATTCCCAACAGAGTTGTATCAGAGCTTTGGTTCAAAGAAGTGTCAGGAGTTGACAGTCAAACCAGGAAGCAGAGATGGACGCGAAGCCGGTGTGCATGGTGAACCTGAACGGTACCAACTACTATTATTGGCGGAGCAAGATAAAGGATTTGCTGTTCGTCAAGAAGCTACATCTTCCAGTATTTGCATCCGAGAAGCCCAGTGACAAATCCGATGAGGACTGGAACTCCGAGCATATACAGGTGTGTAGGTACATGCGGCAGTTCGTTGACGAGAACGTGTACAACCACGTTGCCAATATTGAGCATGCGAAGACGTTGTGGAAGAAGCTGGAATCTTTGTACGTAAAAAAGACCGAGGTAAACAAATTTTTCCTGATCCGGACGATGATGGGTCTGCGGTACAAAGATGGTGCATCCATTACGGATCACTTGAGTGAGTTCCAGGGCGTGGTGGACCAGCTATCCGCGATGGGAGTCAAGTTCGACGACGAGGTTCAAGGACTTTGGTTGCTATGTACATTGTCAGACTCGTGGGAGACCGTACGAGTATCTATGATCGCTTCTGCTCCGGAAGGCATGGTCAGTCTGGAGTTTGCCAAGAGCGGGGTACTGAGTGAAGAGATACGAAGACGTTCTCAGGGCACTTCATCCACATCCCATCACTCAGAGGCACTAGTTTCGGAGAGCCACGGAAGGGGCAAAAGCATGGGTCCAGGTGGTGGCAGAGACAAGAGCAGGGAAAAGTCCAAGGGTCAGTACGAGGACTCGAAGTGTTACCATTGTGGCAAGAAGGGCCACATCAAGCAGAACTATTTCGTTTGGAAGAGAGAGAAGAAGGGCGACAAGGGGAAGCAAGATGAGAACACTACAACGGCAGCTTCGATACATGGAGGCGATGTGATCATCGTAGGTGATGAGGTTATCACAAACCTTGCCTGCGATGACAATTCTTGGCTGGTGGACTCAGGGGCTTCAGCACATGTATCTCATAACAGGACACTATTTTCCACTTATACGACAGGCGACTGTGGAGTGTTGAAGATGGGCAATGGAGATGTGTCAAAGGCGGTTGCCGTTGGAGATGTGCATTTGAGGACGAAGACGGGTGCAGTTCTTGTTCTCAAAGATGTTCGTCATGTCCCTGATATCCGTTTCAACCTGGTGTCGGTTGGAAGGTTGGATGATGAGGGATTCTTCAGTCTCTTCAAAAATAGTCAGTGGAAGCTTTCCAGAGGTTCGATGGTGATTGCCAGAGGAAGCAAGAAGTCCGATCTCTACTATATGGAGGGGAGCGCACAGGGGGCACATGAGGTGAACGCAGTCAATAATGCGTCTACCGAGTTGTGGCACAGGCGGCTCGGCCATATCAACGAGAAGGGAATGAGCTACTTGGTGAACAGGAAGGTGATTCCAGGGCTCAAGTCTACAAAGTTGGAGAAGTGCACGCACTGCTTAGCTTGGGAAGCAAAATAGGGTGTCTTTCCAAAGTTACCCAAGTTCAAGGAAGTCAGCGTTGCTCGAGTTGATTCACTCGGATGTCTGCGGTCCTATGAAGGTAAAATCTATTGGTCGTGTTTCTTACTTTATAACTTTTATTGATGACTGTTCCAGGAAGGTTTGGGTCTATGTCTTAAAGACCAAGGATCAGGTGCTGCCTACTTTCAAAAAGTTTCAGGCCTCTGTTGAAAGAGAGACGGGCAAGAAGTTATTGTGTGTTCGGTCTGACAATGGCGGCAAATACATCGGTCCCTTTGATGCTTATTACAGAGAGCAAGGGATACGACACCAGAAGACTCCGCCAAAGACACCTCAGCTCAATGGTGTAGCGGAGCGCATGAACAGGATACTGATGGAGAGGGTGCGATGTTTGCTGTCAGAAGCAAACTTGTCGGACAGTTATTGGGGTGAGGCTCTTCTCACAGCCGCTTATGTTATTAATTTGTCTTCTAGTACTCCTTTGTAGGGTGATGTGCCTGACAAAGTATGGTACGGTAAAGAGCCGTCATACAATCACCTACGAGTGTTTGGCTGTAAGTCCTTCGTGCATGTACCGAAGGACGAAAGGACCAAACTTGAGCCGAAGACGAGACGATGCGTCTTTGTCGGCTATGATCGAAATGAGTTTGGCTATAGACTCTACGACCCGGTGGAAAGAAAGCTCTACAGAAGCAGGGACGTGGTGTTCGTCGAGGATCAGATCATGACCAACACTCAGGATTCCGAGACGCCTTCTGAGGCTGAGGAATTGCCTGAGTTAGAGTCATTTCGCTTCGAGCAGTTTCCAGAGGACATCGCAGAGGATCCCATTATGGGGGAGCCAGTACATAGAGTTGCTCCCAACCTTGATCATCAGCCTGCTGATGGTGGTCAGGGTGTCCCTCAGGAGGATGAGCATGCCGGGAAGGCAGTTCCTGAATGAGAGGAGGCTGTTGGTATACAGCCAGCACCAGTGGCTCCACTGAGAAGGAGTGACAGAGATCGTCGACCATCTACGAGATACTCACCGGATGAGTATGTGCTATTGACTGACGGAGGAGAGCCTGAAAGCTTTACAGAGGCTATGGAAGACGAACACAGGCAGGAGTGGATAGAGGCCATGCAGGAGGAGATGAGTTCCTTGCACACTAATTCCACTTATGAGCTGGTACGGTTCCCAAAGGACAAGAAGGCTTTGAAGAATCGATGGGTGTTTAGAGTGAAGCAGACGGATGATGCTACTCGCCCTCGATACAAAGCGAGGCTGGTAGTCAAAGGCTACGGTCAGTAGAAAGGCGTAGATTATGATGAGATCTTTTGGCCTGTCATCAAGCATTCGTCTATTCGGGTGGTGCTAGCATTAGCAGCCAGTCTCGACTTGGAGGTCGAGCAGATGGATGTGAAGACGGCATTCCTTCACGGTGATCTTGAGGAGGAGTTGTACATGGAGCAGCCAGAGGGATTCTGTGAGAAGGGCAAGTCATATTTGGTCTGTCGGTTGAGAAAGAGCTTGTATGGTCTGAAGCAGGCTCCGAGGCAGTGGTACAAGACGTTTGAGTCATTTATGGGAGAGCATGGTTATGCACGGACGACGTCGGACCATTGTGCAATTGTGAGGTATTTTGCCGGGGATGATTTTATTATTTTATTGCTCTATGTAGATGATATGCTATTAGTGGATCGGAATGCCACTAGTATAGCGGAGTTGAAGCGCCAACTGGGTGTAGCCTTCTCTATGAAGGATTTGGGCACAGAGAAGACTATTATTGGGATGGAGATCAGTCGAGAGAGAGAGTCCAAGCTGCTACATTTGTCCCAAAAGAAGTACATTCACTGGGTACTTCAGCGTTTCGGTATGGACGGGTCAAAGAAAGTGAGTTGCCCCCTTGCGGCTCACTTTAAGCTCATTGAGGAGCAGTGTCCATCTATGGAGGACGAAAAGGAAGATATGGAGCGGGTTCCATATGCCTCAGCTGTGGAAAGTCTTATGTATGCTATGGTGTGTACGAGGCCAGACATCGCTCATGCAGTTGGCACAGTTAGCAGGTACCTTTTAAATCCTGGAAGGGTACATTAGAGTACGGTCAAGTGGATTCTACGATACCTTCAGGGCACTGTCGATTGGAGACTTTCTTTTGGTGGTGACGAGCCGAAGCTGGCTGGGTATACTGACGCTGATATGGCTGGAGATGTAGACACGAGGCGATCGACTTCGGGCTATGTGATGATATTTACTGGAGGAGCGGTATCGTGGCAGTCGCGGTTGCAGAAATGTGTTGCCTTGTCGAGGACAGAGACAGAGTACATTACGGCGACAGAGGCTTGCAAGGAGTTGCTGTGGATGAAGAAGCTGCTGCAGGAAATAGGACTAAAACAAGAGCAGTATACTTTGCTTTGCGACAGTCAAAGTGCTATTCACCTTGTGAAGAACTAGACATTTTATTGTCGGTCCAAGCACATCGAGACTCGGTATCATTGGATACGGGATGTGGTTGAGAAGAAGGATGCGGCGCTTGAGAAGGTTTATACTGATGACAATGGAGCGGACATGCTCACGAAGATTCTTTCGAGGGAGAAGTTTGAGTACTGCAGGCAGATCGTCGGGATGACGACCTCCTCCACATAGTTATGAAGGGGGAGATTTGTTGGAGTGGGTGGGGTTCCCACCTATGTGGAGAATACCCCGGAGAGCGACGAGCACCATCCGTGTGTCGGAGAAGCTTGGAGAGTGCATAGATTTTATTTTGGTACATATATTGTAAGGAAATATATGATTGGATTTCCATATTTACTTTGATTATATATTTATGATTGGACCCTTCATATAGTAGCTTTCCATATTATTGGGTTTCCAATTATAGTAAGCTAATTATGATTGGATTTTTATTAAATATATGATTGATTTATATTAGAAGTTTCTATATATATTGGCCTTCCATATATGGGTTACCAAGGGCTTATAAAAGGGTGATGCATGCTAGTTGTAAAATCATCTAAAAAAAAGAGTGCTTTACAATCTTTGAGAGAGAGAGAGAGAGGATTAAGGACTATTGTGAAGGAGAGATTGCTTCGAATAATTTTTCGGCATCTCTTGTTCTTCAGAGTCCGCAATCAAAAAATTTCTTCTTTCAAGTGAGTTGTGGTGATCCGTGTTGGATCGGGAGGAGCTTGTAGAGGGTGTATTCTCTTTATTCCATTAGTGGAGGTTCTTCAGGGTTGGACTCCGATCGTCCCGTGGTTTTTTCTGCAAGGGTTTTCCACATCGAAAATCTTTGTGTCTGCGATTGTGTTTGGCGTTTTTGGTTTGTGTGCTTTTGCTTGATTCTCTCGCAGGACTTTCTGGTTTGGGGGAACGGTTTTCGCGCTTCGTTCCCAACATTAGCGACGTCAGAAGAAAACGTTACGAAGTAATAGGAATCTAGTGACGTCCTATTAAAACGTCACAAGACATCGCTGATAGGAGATGTTACGCGACATTCAGCGACTATAAATAAAATTACATCATGTCAAATCGCTCGAAGTCGCTGAATGTCGCTGGATTTTTAACTTTAGCGATGTTGAGCAACGTCATTAACTTTTACGTCGATGTATATTAAAATATCAGTGATGTTTAGCGATGTATTTTTGAGACGTTGCTAATTTCTTTAATATAGGGTTCCGATTTTTCATTTGCCCCTATATTGATCCCTAAATTTTTTTGCGCGTGCTCAAGTCCAAGTCCTCCTCGGCCCCCCTTCGCCTCCGACGACCTCCTCCGCCCCCGACGACTACCTGCGCGCTCCAGCCCTCCTCCTCCACTCTCCGACCCCCCCGATCCGCCCCCTCCACTCTCCGGCCACCCCCTTCACTCTCCTGCCCCCCTCCCCCTTCGACGACCCCCGATGACACAGATGCCGCTCGGTAAACCCAAACCCTGACCCGGACACGATCAGGACATATACACACACAGGACACACACACATAAGAAACACACACGATGGGAGTGGTGTTGCTGCCTTCGCGAAGACGGCTAGAGATGTCGGAGATAGTTTGGTAACCGATCCTTTTGGGCTGCCGGGGATAGTTTGGGGACGGGGATAGTTTGTACTGCTGCGTTCGCGACGACGGCTGGCACACACACATGACACAATTTTTTTAAGAATTTTTTAAAATAAAATTATATATATTATCTATTTATTATGGACACACACACACACAGACATGGACAGACATACACATGGATCTTGATTATCAAATTATATTCTCTATTTGATTGTCACTATGCTATATAGTTGTTTAATAGAATTTTTATTATGAATTTAGTAACATATGGTATTAAGTATCATATAATTGGCTTGGTAGTATGGAATTGAGTATTGGTATCATTGAGAGTTAGTTTATATGTGTCAAATTGGACATGTGTTGATAGAAGAGTGCCAATATTCATATTTATAAGTAATTAAGTATGTGATATCCACATGATACACAATTAACTACCTAGAGTGTTATGAACATTATATTGGACACTCCCAGGTCAGTGTTCCTTGTGGTCAAGTGTCCATGTCAACCCTTCTCTTAAAAGTAAATTTACATCTGTAAGCCTTTTTTGGTCTTTTAGAGTTATACCAGATTTTTGAAAAATCGTAGAAAAGACAGAACGAAAGGATTGAAAATCGCAAAAAAACAAAGAAAGAAAAAATCGTAAGATTTTTTTAATTTCTCAAAAATCTGCTATAACTCCAAAAGTCTTAAAAGACTTTCAAGAGTAAAATTTATTTTTTTAGTATACCCATAGGTGAGGGTATACAAGGATATGAAGGTAAGGATAGTGGTCAAGGCATGAGTTAAGATACTAGGTACCAAGTGTTGGTACCAAGATACCAAGGTTTGAAATCGGAGTGTTAAGAGTGAGTGGCCCAGAGTGAGTGGCCTATATTGAGTGGTCTTTTGATGAAATATGTATCAATCTATGTATCCATTTGGACAATATACTCGAATAATGTGCATCCATCTTTGTAATGTATATGAATTACTATCTGCGCCATCATTTATAAATGTACAATCGTCATCCTGATGACATGTGTGGTGTGCGAGATGAATTTATACATGGGGTAGAGCAGTTTCTGTAGTTCGCCAAGGCGTTCCCTCAGTACATGGACCACACAAAAATTAAGTGTCTATGTGTGAGACGTCGTAACTTAAAATATCATCCAAAAATGGACGGGACATATCATTTGTACTGAAGGGGTTTCATGCTGAATTACTATCAGTGGACCTCACCCGAAGAACTTGTACCTTTAAAGTGATTCAGATGTTGACGGAATCGAAGAGCCTCTCCCGTCGAAGGGAATGATGGTCAGAGGTTTGTATTTAGGGGGATAGACCACCTTATTCCATTCAACGGAAAAATGTTGATTGAGTCCCAACTTCCGCCGAGAATCTTGTTTATCTTTGGCATCTGCTCAGGCTCGAAGATCTCGGATGGCTTCGAGAACTTCTTCCGACATTGCTGGCGTAGATGCTTACGACAATGTATGATTACTGGCCGTGGGCGGTAGCACCACATGATGACGTATAGTCGGGTGATTGGGGACGTTGGATTCCCCATTATTTCTCAATTTCAGAACCAGAACTTGTGGTTGTGACGAGGTTTAGGCCACTTTTAGCTGAGCAACCATCTTTGTTAAAAGTACCAGGCTAGCATTCATAGTATGCATCATTCTTCGAGCATTTTGAAGCGTCGGGTGTCCTAGGATCTCTGTTCGTCACTTGCCATGTATGACAGCATGACAGCATGACACGGGTATGAGCTGATCGCTCCCTTTCCGTCCTTAACTCCCACGCTTCGCTGTCAGTGGTATAAGCAATCATCTGGGAGTAGTCATGAAAATCGGTATTCCGATCGTCCTCGGTCCCTAAGACTTCAGAAGCATACTGGGGGTGGGTACCCTCGCCACTTTCCTTTTCGGTTCTACGGGAATCACTGTCCCTTTGGAATGTAGGGTTATGGTGCAGTACTGGGAGTTGACTACCCCCTGCGTTTGGGACGTGTCGAAGGTCGGTACCCCCAACTAGATCAGTGTCTGGTTTGGTATACTAGCTACCCCCAGCTTTCGAGGTTTCGGGTAAGAGTTTGGATTTGGAGCGGGTGCTTTGGAACACCCCGGTGTTGGGCACAACCAACTTGCTGCTCTTGAATCATGTGAGCACCCTGAATTTCGTATTGATTTTTTTTTAATTTTTCTGATTGAATTAGTTTCGATAAATAAATTATTCTATTTAATTATCTTTAAGTGTACTTTTCCGTGCCTTTGATATTTGGAGTGTCAGGGATGTTCAACTCTGGAAACCTTCTTCATGAGTTTTGTAGTGGACAAGATTACCTTCGTTTTGGTATATAGTATCCCACTCAAACTTGTTCCTTTGTACACTTTTTGCTTCGTACAACTTCGGGTCGATTTAGACCATTTGATCATTCATTAATTTTTCCACTCTTTTCCTTGATCATCGTATGCACGTTACCGTGACTTTTGAATTGGGAGCACCAGACCAGTCATTTTCTTGAAACCAACTTATCATGCATGATCTACTCGAGACGCTCTTCACCTATGACCTTCGTGTCCCACTCAGACACACCATCTTGTGCTTCGTTTGCTTCGCACAACTTTTGGGTCAATTTAGGCCAATTAATTATCTACCGTAATTTGTGACTTGACTTCCAATTTAATTTCCGGACTCGACATCGGTCCAACCTAGCCGACCCCAAATATGGACATGGCCCATATTGAGCCTACTACCCGCATGATACTTGTGTCCCATTTATTAGAATTTTCACATGCTACTTATTTACCCATGATTATCAACACCTATTTTAATTCGATTATTGTGCCATGTCCGATTTTGATCCAACCCGGCTCGACTGAACCCAACCCCTGCTTCATGTTTCTCTCTTTCATGACACCCTCACTTTCCTCGTCCAAAAAAAATAATATTGAATACCATGTCCATCTATTTTTTATATTTAATACAAATTTCTGTTTATAAAAAATTCCTTGGAATGACCAAATTCCCTACATTCAATCCTAGCCTTTGGATTCTCCAAATAAATCCTCACCATTAATTTTCCTGCAACCCCATAGCAGCCAACAACACCCCAAAACTCCACATGGCCGGCCCTAAAATTGAGGAGGAATATTTTTTCTCTTTCTCATTAACTATTCACTCACACCTCTTTCTCTCTCTCTCTAACTCATTTATTTCCTACACCATCACACAGCACCAACACCAGCTCATCCCTGAGCTCACTCGCTGGCCAGACCTCCCTCCTCATGGCCGAGCTTGGCCGACCACCCTGGCCAGCAACCGAGCGCCATGCCACAGCCTCCCCTCCTCTTCTCTAATACCACAACCATCATCATCTCCTCCTCCACCACAATCACCGCCCGCCACCACCTCCAGTGCACGTCTGCCGTGCCTCCGCCGCTGTGCATTGCACGCCGCCACGCCTTCGCCGGCCGGGACAGGCGCGCAGCCGTGCACAGCTGCTACGGCAGCAGCAACGAGCTTGCTGTCGGCCTTGGTCGCGCGTGCGGGCGTGGCGGCCGCCGGCGTGGCCGCCGTGGCAGGACCCCCCTTGGCCGGGCACACCCCCGGGCAGGCCCCGTGGCCTTTGCTCCTCTCTACGACGCGTATCGAAGGCGATTCGTGCGTTTGGCACGGGTTCCCGTCGTGACGAGCCCGGAAACGAAGCTGAGATGCCGCCCCGTCATAGCAACTTCGTACGCGATTTCCAAGAAATTTGACCGTTGGATCGACAATTTCTTCGCTCCGTCACAATCTCGGTATATCCACCTTCACTTCTGTCAATTTTCGTCCGTTAATTTTATCGTCTGACACATCAAAACCGGCCACCAAGTTGACCGTTTAAATTGTATAAATTTGGACAGTTTTAAGGACCCAACTTCGTCAGCTTGTACCTCCTCCACCGCAGCTCCATTTGGCATGCTACCAGTTCCTGTGCGAAGCTAGTATAACCCTCTTACTACCCCTCCAGTTTCGTTTCATTGTGAGCTTGTTTGATTGGTTGAATTCGACGCCAAAGTTGGCCGTCCGAATTCGTAATTTCCAACTTGTAAAATTCTATTTTTGAACACGGGACTCCAGATTTCATTTCTGACACCACCAGTAGACTCGTGGCATCGTTCTGACATGTTTTCATATAAAATTTGTTAGATTTGGAGGACGCGGGCCCATGCATGCATTTCGGTGCAAAGTGGATCCCACAGTCCGGGTCAACGGGTCATTTTGAGATCGGCTCATCGGAATTCAATTTCGGATATACCGTTGAGTTCGTATCGTCATTCTGGACTCGTTGACATATAACTTACTAGGTTTTAGTTGACATTAGTTCCGACACGCATTTCGGTACAAGTCGGATACCAATATCCGGGTCAACGGGTCATTTTGAGATTGGCTCATCGGAATCCAATTCTGGATATACCGTTGAGTTCGTATCGTCATTCTAGACTCGTTGACATGTAGTTTGCTGAGTTTTGAGAATATTGGCTCCGGCACACATTTCCGTGCAAACCAGAATTCCAATGTTCTGGTCAACGGACCAAATTGAGATCGGGTCAACGGAATCCAATTCTGGATATACCGTTGGGTTCGTACCTTCATTCTGGTTTCGTGGACATATAATTTATTATATTTTGTAGACTTGTTTTCTTGCACGTTTTTCGGTACAAAACGGCTCCGACACGGTTACCATTTTTGATCCGAAATTACCTTTTTGCCCTTGTATCCAAATTGGACCGATGGATAGGCTATCCTAGCTAATTTGACTATTCTGGACACGTTGGCGATGTTTATTTCATCATCCGACAATGTTTGTAGATAGTTTCTCTATGTATCACCCTTTTATTATAATTAATTCTTATAATATTCGTATTTTAGGATTAGTACAACGAAACTGAGATCAGTCAATTTCAGTGATCTCACATCGCTGAAATTGACAAGATAGACACGTGGATCACTATAATAAGATTATTAACCTTATCATTGATCTTCTTATCTCGATTTGCGTGTCGTAAGTTTCGACGTACGAATAACGAAGTACACTTTATATCCTTAATAATTAGACTAGAATTGACCCTGTTGACCAGAGTTGACCAGTTGACCAAAAGTCAACTGTAAGTCAACACTTGACCTAGTTTGACTAGATTGTTGACCGGAGTTGACCTAGAGTTGATTTGACTTACAAGAGCCTAGAATAATATAGATTGCTTGTAGAGATTCATTTATTACAACTTGAACACCTTTTAACCTGTGTTGCTTTAAATAGGACTCTGTGGCTTCAGTTGGACCCCTATACCTATCAGCTGTTCAGGTTATCAGGCGAGTACATTCTCTGATCATTTCATATCCTGTTTAGGATTATATTTCATGCTTTAGATTACTTTACATGATGCTAACACATTGGAAACACGGATTAGTACTATATGGATCTTGTCGTACGATGTTATCCCCTTAGCGGATACATCGGGTATTTTGTGTTCGTGTACTTTATCATGAGCATCGTGTACTCCGTGTATTCGTGACATTCGTGTACGAAACATGTGAAATCGTGTATATTCATGTATTCATATGACCTTCGTGTACAATAACATAACTTGGCTAGATCCTTGTGTATTGATTGGGGCGGGGGAGTAGAAGTGGTTATGTAATTAATCCAGTAGATTACTCGTGTACGCCCTCTTTAGATTACTCGTGTACAACATCATGTCGTTTACATAACCATCTTGTGCTCTGAATCACTAGTCACTGTTAGTTCTCTATATACTGTAGCTATTTCCTTACAATCTCTCTCTTTTTACATCATATTATTCTTTCAGTTTCCTGTATCTTACTCTCTAGCATGTTTATATTTTCTAGCCTGTTATGATTTGTTGAGATGTACTGTACTCGCTCCTGTCCTGACTGGACCTGTTGATAAATTTTACAGATAGCCTGGAGGTTGCCTACTAGCCTAGAGGAGACACAGTAGATGTTGTATAGATAGTTATTTTAGTTGTCTTGAGTTATATTTATTCTATGGATTACTGTATTGAGCTTTGAGATGTTTTCTGGGTTTGTGTATCTTAGACACTTAGACTTCTATCTGCTGTATCTCTTTGTGGATTTCATGTTATATCTATCTTTTATCATGCCCTACCTTAGATATGATTGAGACTGTATCTGCTATGTCACTTTCATTCGGAGAGTATATACTGTACAGGTACCTTTATATTGTTAGATGTTTGACCTAGGACAGCGTTCTACCACCGACACTGCGGCATAGGCTGGACGTACCCACGTCTCGTGCCCTTACTCTAGGGTGCGGGTCGTGACACATTTTTAGTGGTGGCCCATGCAGGTCGAGTTTGTGTAGTGGTATTCGAACTAGAGTACCACTACAGCCTGCAGTAGGATTAGGATATATTTTTGAAGGTACTCAATCACAGTTAGGATCCCTTGAGAGATTCCTAGGACGACCCTTGAGAATCTTATTTTAACTTCGATTTGAAAACTCTTCTTCCCTTGATTTGATTTATCTTTACTTTCTGTTGTTGAACTTGATTTTGATGGATTATTGTTGAAATTGAGTTGTATTTATTGATTTTGATGGATGATTCTTGAATTTTGAATCTTGATGTTAGCTGTTGCATCCGAGTTTGTATTTATATGATTTGATGGATTATTGTTCAGTTTTGAATCTTGATGTTCGTTGATAAATTTGATTTTTGGGTATCCATTGTTGATTTAATTTAATTTTGTCAAGATGAAATTATATGGGCTAGGTCATCTAAGTTATAGAATCTAGTCTTCTACAGTCACATTAGCCAGCATGGTGAGGACATATAGTCTGACTTTGGATATATTTCTCGGGTGTGGAAATTTAAGGTTTTCGCAGCCAAGCTAGCGGCATCGCGAAAATTTTAAATACCATAATTCTAGAGGTATGTGCCTAAGTCGAGGATTTTATGATTATCGTAGCCTTGCTTACTAGTTTGACGAGGATTTAGAGTACCATGATTTTGGATAGACGCATATGATTATCAGATTGTACCTTAAATATTCTTGAACATGTTTTCTCTACTTTTGTTTCAGTCATTCTAAAAAAAAAGAGAATTATTGTTTGTTTTGTTTTGTTTTGCTTCTCATTATTTAACTTAGAAGTAGCTTTAGCTGTTTTTATAAGCCTTGTGTAACTTCTTACTATGAATTTCTTCTTAATACAATGAATCGATGATTTCGCTAGACCTTATCCTGGATTTGATATTATAGCTCTGGTTTCAAAATGGTTCTTCTTTTAAACCGATAAGCAGAACAGATTTTATCGTTATTTTCTTCTTGCTATTATTCTTGTATTAAATAATAATAATAATAATAATAAAACTGTCTTGATTACATCAATCACCTACTTTACAATCTTGGTAGGAATCTAAATGTTGGTCTTGATATGGAATTTAATTTTTATATTAGGATATGAGAATATATATATATAGTGGACACAGACACTTTGCCTGACACGTATGCATGCTACACTTTGATTACCAACCCATCTAAATGCATATTAATATGTTGTTGATGTTTAAATTCTCAAAACCCCAATATTTCTGATACAGTACAGTATCAGAGACTGGTTCTCTGCTTTTTCCAGTTTAAATTCGTAATTTAAATATAAAATTCATGTTATTAGTTTTGTTTACATCACTGCACATGTATGTTATATACAGGATTTCAATTCTTAAGAAAATTGGTTGAGTTTTGTGTTTGAATTTGTCAAATCTGAGACTGTGTGCATATTAACCCTTAATACTGGATTTTAAATATTTAGTTCAATTTGCTATTTTTAAATGTAATATTTAGAGCTGTGTACATTGTTGTATGTAGGGATATAATGCTAGGTTTCATATTCTTACTTGTTAGGTTGTGATAAACATTAGGTTGGTTTGATGTTCGAATTTCTCCAAAATCCTAAAACTGAATACATGTTAACATTTCCACATTGATTTCAAATGTTAGTTCAATTTCAGATTAATATGTAATATTGAACTGTATGCATAGATAAATGTATATATGGTGTGTTAGGGTTCATCTCCATCATGTTAGGATATGTTGGAAGCATTGAGTTGGTTGTGATATTTCAAACCCCTAAAATCTGAAACTGTATTATGTTAATATTGTACTGGTTTAAATGTTAGCTTATTTTCAGATTTTGTATGTAAATGCTGAACTAAAACTGGATTTAACCTTTCAATACTAAGCTATAACCCTGTACAAGAACACACACACACACCCTAACTTAGTATACGCTGCCATGTAAATCTAACCCTTCCTCTCTATGTTATGTTCATATATCTATGTAGATATATATAGAGTTTACGCATACATGTTATAATGTATATAGATACATAACTAAATCTCTACCTCTTTATATATATATGTATATGGTTAGCCATGCATGTCATGAGTAAATAGGTTGTATATTGTAGATTGTTAACCAATATGCCATGAGTAGTGTAACTGGATAGCTATTGTTTTGAAATCCAAATCCTCCTATACACTTTCATGTATAATTCACATACACACATGCCTACTATCTAACCATTTGAACATGTCCACATACACCCATACACACACGAACCACATAACTTTTACATAATGCTAGTTTTTCCTCTCTAACACAATCTCTATTTGTGAATGGATTTCCATGCAATTGACTTTCATTCTTTAACTTTTGATTTTAATTTTCTTGAATAGTATCCCTTAATAGATAATTGGTGGTTATCTTTATTTTTATTTTTGATAAGTACCAGTTTTCATGTAGGATGGTAGACTGCCTTACAGTTTTGATGATTTGTTATTTCTGTAACTTTTCTAGTTAGCACCCTAGATTGCTTGTGTGTTTTGATACCCTATGACCGTTTTGGTTAGCATGACTATTATACCTAGATGAGACTTCACTACCACCATATGCCATGACCCTGTATGCCGTCCTTTTTAATCATATGATTTGTTTAAGTTCTGGGACTTTGATTGTGGGGGTTTGACCTAGAAGGAGTATAAACATTTTAATTTCGAGGACGAAATTTTTATAAGGTGGGTAGGATGTGAGCACCCTGAATTTTGGGTTGATTTTTTTTTAATTTTTCTGATTGAATTAGTTTCGATAAATAAATTATTCTGTTTAATTATCTTTAAGTGTACTTTTCCGTACCTTTGATATCTGGAGTGTCAGGGATGTTCAACTATGGAAACCTTCTTTATGAGTTTTGTAGTGGACAGGATTACCTTCGTTTTGGTATATAGTATCCCACTCAAACTTGTTCCTTTGTACTCTTTTTGCTTCGCACAACTTCGGGTCGATTTAGACCGTTTGATCATTAATTAATTTTCCCACTATTTTCCTTGATCATCGTATGCACGTTACCGTGACTTTTGAATTGGAGCACCAGACCAGTCATTTTCTTGAAACCAACTTATCATGCATGATCTACTCGAGACGCTCTTCACCCATGACCTTCGTGTCCCACTCAGACACACCATCTTGTGCTTCGTTTGCTTTACACAACTTTTGGGTCAATTTAGGCCAATTAATTATCCACCGTAATTTATGACTTGACTTCCAATTTAATTTCAGGACTCGACATCGGTCCAACCTAGCCGACCCCAAATATGGACATGGCCCACATTGAGCCTACTACCCGCATGACACTTGTGTTCCATTTATTGGAATTCCCACATGCTACTTATTTACCCATGATTATCAACACCTATTTTAATTCGATTATTGCGCCATGTCCGGTTTTGATCCAACCCGGCTCGACTGAACCCAACCCCAGCTTCATGTTTCTCTCTCTCATGACACCCTTACTTTTCTCGTCCAAAAAAATAATATTGAATACCCTGTCCATCTATTTTTTATATTTAATAGAAATTTATGTTTATAAAAAATTCCTTGGAATGACCAAATTCCCTACATTCAATCCTAGCCTTTGGATTCTCCAAATAAATCCTCACCATTAATTTCCCACCAACCCCATAGCAGCCAATAATACCCCAAAACTCCACATGGCCGGCCCTAAAATTGAGGAGGAATATTTTCTCTCTTTCTCTCATTAACTATTCACTCACACCTCTTTCTCTCTCTCCAACTCATTTATTTCCCACACCATCACACAGCACCAACACCAGCTCATCCCTGAGCTCACTCGATGGCCGGACCTCCCTCCTCCTGGCCGAGCTCGGCCGGCCACTCTGGCCAGCAACCGAGCGCCACGCTACAGCCTCCCCTCCTCTTCTCCAATACCACAACCATCATCATCTCCTCCTCCACCACAATCACCGCCCGCCACCACCTCTACCGCACGTTCGTCGTGCCCCGCCGCGCCTTCGCCGGCCGGGCCAGGCGCGCAGCCGTGCACAGCTGCTGCGGTAGCAGCAGCGAGCTTGCTGCCGGCCTTGGCCGCGCGTGCGGGCTTCGCCGCCGCCGGCGTGGCCGTCGTGGCCACTGTGGCTGGACCTCCCTTGGCCGGACGCACCCCCGGGGCAGGCCCCTTGGCCTTTGCTCCTCTCTCCGACGCGTATCGGAGGCGATCCGTGCGTTTGGCACGGGTTCCCGTCGTGACGAGCCCAGAAACGAAGCTGAGATGTCGCCCCGTCGTAGCAAGTTCGTGTGCGATTTTCGAGAAATCTGACCATTGGATCGTTGATTTCTTCGCTCCGTCACAATCTCGGTATATCTACCTTCACTCTTGTCAATTTTTGTCCGTTAATTTTATCGTTTGATACATCAAAACCGGCCACCAAGTTGACCGTTTTAATTGTATAAATTTGGACAGTTTCGCAGACCCAACTTCGTCAGCTTGTACCTCCTCCACCATAGCTCCATTTGGCGTGCTATCTATTCCTGTGCGAAGCTGGTATAACACTCTTACTACCCCTCCAATTTCGTTTCATTGTGAGCTTGTTTGATTGGTTGAATTCGACGCCAAAGTTGGCCGTCCGAATTCGTAATTTCCAACTTGTAAAATTCTATTTTTGAACACGGGACTCCAGATTTTATTTCTGACACCATCAGTAGACTCGTGGCATCATTTTGGCAAGTTTTTATATAAAATTTGTTAGATTTGGTGGACGTGGGCCTTGACACGCATTTCGGTACAAAGTGGGTCCCACAGTCTGGGTCAACGGGTCATTTTGAGATCGGCTAATCGGAATCCAATTCCGGATATACCGTTGAGTTCGTATCGTCATTTTGAACTCGTTGACATATAATTTGCTAGGTTTTAGTGGACATTGGTTTCGACACACATTTCGGTGCAAGTCGGATACCAATATCCGGATCAACGGGCCATTTTAAGATCGGCTCATCGGAATCCAATTCCGGATATACCGTTGAGTTCGTATCGTCATTCTGGACCCGTTGACATGTAGTTTGCTGAGTTTTGAGAACATTGGCTCTGGCACGCATTTCTGCGCAAACCGGAATTCCAATGTTCTGGTCAACGGACCAAATTGAGATCGGGTCAACGGAATCCTATTCTGGATATACCGTTAGGTTCGTATCGCCATTTTAGTTTCGTGGACATATAATTTATTATATTTTGTAGACTTGTTTTCTTGTACATTTTTCGGTACAAAATGGCTCCGACACGGATACCATTTTTGACCCGAAATTACCTTTTTGCCCTTGTATCCAAATTGGACCGATGGGTAGGCTATCCTAGCTAATTTGACTATTCTGGACACGTTGGCGATGTTTATTTCATCATCCGACAATGTTTGTAGATAGTTTCTCTATGTATCACCCCTTTATTATAATTAATTCTTATAATATTCGTATTTCGGGATTAGTACAACGAAACTGAGATCAGTCAATTCCAGTGATCTCACATCGCTAAAATTGACAAGATAGACACGTGGATCACTATAATAAGATTATTAACCTTACCATTGATCTTCTTATCTCGATTAGCATATCGTAAGTTTCGACGTACGAATAACGAAGTACACTTTATATCCTTAATTAGACTAGAATTGACCCTGTTGACCAGAGTTGACCAGTTGACAAAAAGTCAACTGTAAGTCAACACTTGACCTAGTTTGACTAGATTGTTGATCGGAGTTGACCTAGAGTTGATTTGACTTACAAGAGCCTAGAATAATATAGATTGCTTGTAGAGATTCATTTATTACAACTTGAACACCTTGTAACCTGTGTTGCTTTAAACAGGACTTTGTAGCTTCAGTTGGACCCCTATACCTATCAACTGTTCAGGTTATCAGGCGAGTACATTCTTTGATCATTTTATATCCTGTTTAGGATTATATTTCCTGCTTTAGATTACTTTACATGATGCTGACACGTTGGAAACACGGATTAGTACTATATGGATCTTGTCGTGCGATGTTATCCCCTTAGCGGATACATCTGGTATTTCGTGTTCGTGTACTTTATCGTGAGCATCGTGTACTCCGTGTATTCGTGACATTCGTGTACGAAACGTGTGAAATCGTGTATATTCATGTATTCACATGACCTTCGTGTACAATAACATAACTTGGCTAGATCCTTGTGTATTGATTGGGGCGGGGGAGTAGAAGTGGTTATGTAATCAATCCAGTAGGTTACTCGTGTACGCCCTCTTTAGATTACTCGTGTACACCATTGTGCCGTTTACATAACCATCTTGTGCTCTAAATCACTAGTCACTGTTAGTTCTCTATATACTGTAGCTATTTCCTTACAGTCTCTCTCTTTTTTACATCATGTTATTCTTTCAGTTTTCTGTATCTTACTCTCTAGCATGTTTATATTTCCTAGCCTGTTATGATTTGTTGAGATGTACTGTACTCGCTCCTGTCCTGACTGGACCTGTTGATAAATTTTACAGATAGCCTCGAGGTTGCCTGCTAGCCTAGAGGAGACACAGTAAAGGTTGTATAGATAGTTATTTCAGTTGTCTTGAGTTGTATTTATTCTATGGATTACTGTATTGAGCTTTGAGATGTTTTCTGGGTTTGTATATCTTAGACACTTAGACTTCTATCTGCTGTAACTCTTTGTGGATTTCATGTTTTATCTATCTTTTATCATGCTCTACCTTAGATGTGATTGAGACTGTATCTGCTATGTCATCTCCATTCGGAGAGTATATACTGTACATGTACCTTTATATTGTTAGATGTTTGACCTAGGACAGCGTTCTACCGTCGACACTGTGGCGTAGGCTGGACGTACCCACGTCTCGTGCCCTTACTCTAGGGTGCGGGTCGTGACAAATCGGTTGTTCGGCATACTGACCGTAGGATGGAAGTTCTTTTTTGTCCAGAGGGGAATTCCTTGTAACATGGAACGAGGCACAGAGAGGCTCCTCCTCGTCGTTTGATCGTATCCGTTTGCCAAGACACTGTCGGCCGGATGTGGTGGACTGTAGCCGTTGAAATACGACCATCCTTTTAGAACTGCTGCTAATTTTGTACATCAACAGTTGATGATTATACTATTACATATGTGCCCAACTAAGGATATTTCATGTGTAGTATCTGTAGTTTTTTTCCTTCACTTTGCGTTTGTGATTAATCTTGTGACGCAGATCGTGAGAAGGAAGGTTCACTTTTATGCCCTCTTCAAGCAACCGGGTAGATCGAGTGCTGTAGCATATAAGTAAAAGTACATCTGTGCCTAGTTCCTGTGCATGCAGCACATCTGATCATCTGGGGGATTCTGGAGATTGGTCTAAATATGGCGCACAAGCGCGTGGGCAAGACATATAGAGTTTTCCATCAGACGCGCGTCTCATGCCAATTACTGGCACGATAGCTGTAGCGCACGTAGCGCGTGTAGCTCACGCCTTTGTCTTGGACTTAGGCCTGCAATATGCAGCATCTTTGTCTTCATACGCTTGGGGCCTATCGCCAACCAAGGGGTCCAAGGCGTTGAATTTGCTTCGGGTCGACTTGTTCCTGCGCCTATTGGTAGGCGCGTGTTCTCTTAGCAGCATTTGAGCATTGTACTTCTTAGAGTCACACGCCTGGAAAGGAACGAAGAGTGACGCCGCCGGCGCGCCAGACGATAGATGCACTGGCACATGCTGTTCTTCTTCAACAGGTTGTGGGTAGGCTATACGAGCCTTAGGCACCCACGCCTTCTTCATTTTTTTAGGCTTAGACAGTCTAGGGGAAGGACCTGCACTATCCCCAGAGAGCATTTCTTCAAATGCTGATTGGTCGAACTTAGACCAACATCTTTGCAGTAGTTTCGAGCATGGCCATGTCAGATTGCATCACAGCTTTCTCGTTGGAGGAGAAGGACGTCCCCAACAAAGTTGCCATCTTGTTTGCCATCGCTTTGTGGTACTTTGGAGGGGAGCTTCGACGGTTGCAAATGAGAATACAAGAGGGAATCCTTGAATAGAAATCTTCCAGATACACTTTATTTTTGTTCTAGATCGTGATGATAGAGGGTTGATTCTTTACTCTGTTGACGATCTGATAATGAGGGAGAACTGTCGAGCTTAACTTTACTGGCTAAGGGGAGCAGCAGGAACTCTCTTAGGAATACTCATGAACTCTTGAGGAAATGGAAGGAACTGGAGGGTTTGAATGCAGGATAGCCCTCTTATTTATAGCAGAGGGAAAGAGTGGTACACGCGCCTATGAGCAGGTAGACACGCGGGCCTTCAATTTCATGTAGCAATCCTAAACAGGAGTCAGTTATAAGCAAGCACACACTTCACTGGTGTGGGGGTATGGCTGTGTTACGACCCGCTCCCGAATAATCAGATACGAGTCGGACACGCCTAGCCTTCGTTAGCAGAAACAACGAAGTAAGTTGTACAAGTCTAAAGAAAACTCCAAGTGACATGATAAATAAACATCACAGCATCTATAACGTCCCAGAGAGTCACTACAATACTAGTCATTATTACAACTTTAAAGAAATAATACCGGAGATAAATCCAGTAACAGAAATCCTCACAATACAAATATCCAACTGTAAAGAGTCTACTATACAAATCTAGGAAAAAAAACTAAAGCTATGTCCCTGCAGCTTCTAAGTCCTGAGTCATGGCTCCATCCTGCTCAACGCTAAGGCCCCGGACTCTGGCCTATAGAGTTTGGACAAGATCCTCAAGTTCACCTGCAACATATCCATCAGGAGCGGAGCAAAGTATAATCTACGATAATAAAACAAGTACAACGTGATGAACAAGTAATATAAGATAACAAGATGAACATGAAAAGTAAATGCATAATCTGAACCTGAACATGGATATGTAAACAAAAAATTCTGACATGTGATATGTTTTGAAATCATACTAGAATATGTGACCGGCTGGGGGTAGCACATGAATAAGCACAAGTAATAGTACGAATTAGAGTCCCACGTGCAAGATGTGAGACCTAACTATTCACATGAATCCTATGTTGGACTTTGGTCACATATCTGTAGTATTTCCCCTCCCCAAGTACAAGTAAAGAACATAAACCAGAGTACAAGACCATATCGTGTAACAATATGTCCAATATGAAAAAGAACATGACATGAAGTAAATAAGTCAAAACCATAGAAGTACTTGCCTTGCTCTGGAAGATCGAGAATAGGGAAATAATCTCTATGTCCGCCTAAGAATAATTACAAGTTGGTTAGGTTCTACATATTGACAACAGAAAATTTACTGTACCGAAAATAACTATGTATAAATTATATCAAACGAAAATAGTTTAGAGAAATATGAGAAAACGAAAATGTCTGCCATCTTAGATGGCGGAAAAACAAAAGCTGAATTAAAATTTCAAAATAAATCAGATAGGATTTTCCGCCATCGGAGTTGGCTGAAATTTAGCAATGCTAAATTTCTGCCAACTCTGTTGGTGGAAAAATGGTTTCCGTACGCATTTGTTTCTTTGAAGTTTTTTTTGTTTGGTTTAGTTAGATTGGTTTGTTTTATTTTGATTTGGTTTATCTTTTAGTTTGATTTGGTTTAATCTTTTAGATTGTTTTAATCCATTAGTCAATTTGTTATTATTTATGGTATAGATAATAACAAAACATATTAGGTAATATTTTTATATATAGTAATTATGTATTAACTAATAGATTTTGGTATTATCTATATTAGTTAAATATACAAATAAATGTATAAAAATAAAAATAAATATGTATTTATAATAAAATTAATTTACATATTTTTATTTATTTATAGTATTAAGGGAAAAATATAAATACATATATATTTTTATTTATTTATAATCAAATTAATAGATTTTGGTATTATCTATATTAGCTATATTTTTATATATGTTCTTAATACAAATAAATATAACTAAGTATTTAACTATTTTTATTTATTTTTATTTATTTGTATTTTTATATATGTTCTTAATTTTTTAGATTAAAACAATATAAAAGATTAAACCAAATCAAAATAAAAGATAAACCAAATCAAAATAAAACAAACCAATCTAACTAAACCAAACCAAAAAAATCCCATAAAAAACAAATGCGTACGGACACTATTTTTCTGCCAACTGGAAATTTATTGCTAAATTTCAGCCAACTCCGATGGCGAAAAATTCCAATCTAATTTATTTTATATTTTAAATTCGACACTTTTGTTTTTCCATCATCTGAGTTGGTGAACATTTTCGTTTTCTTATATTTCTCTAAACTATGTTCGTTTGATCTAATTTATACATAGTTATTTTTGGTACAGTAAATTTTCTGTATTGACAATAACTAGCTAACCTATTTTTGTTAACCAAAACTAACTATTTCTATACACTCTAATATTTTGGTAAGAAAGGGCATAATATCATACAGATGATTATAGTTTACAAATTATTTCATCAGTAACCAATACTAGTTAGAACATTTAGTAAATAATATCTTATTATTGGAACAGTAAATAGAATCTAAATAGTTTGCTATCAAAATAGTATATGTAAATATTTTCATTTAGAAATATTTGATAGGATACTACCTAGAAAATATAAAGTTAATCCTGAACATTGAATAACCCTAAATTGCTAATGGAGATTAACAACAATAGCAACTACTATCTCTAGTGTTACTAATAATACTAGCAATATCATCCAACCTTTAACAGCACCCAAGAACAGCCCATCTAATCCTCTCCTTCTGTAGCCCATCCTCAGCCCATAAGTCTGAACCTTAGTGCAAAATTTTATTACAAAGTAAACTAAGACTTAAATTTATCCCAAAAGCCCAACGTCGAACTCAATTCCCTGGCTTGACTCAATTTTGTAGCTGATCTCTTTCCAAACTAGAAACGACATTTGAGTTCAACAAACGCATGGCTCAGACTCTCCATCGAGCACCGATATATATATAGGGAGCGGATCAAAAGCCCCCCTTAGAAAGCCCCCCAAAAATCTCCCTCACTCTGATTCGTAATATTAATGTTAATATTAATCTTAATGTTAATATTAATGTTAATGTTAATATTAATTTTTTTTAATTTTTTTATATTAATGTTAGTGTTAATGTTAATATTAATGTTAATGTTAATGATAATGTTAATATTAATTTTAATGTTAAGTTTAATGTTAATTTTAGTATTTAATTTTAATATTAATATTAATATTAATATTAACATTAACATTAACATTAAATTATGGATTAGAGTGAGGGAGGTTTTGGGGGGGGGGGGGCTTTCTAAGGGAGGCTTTTGATCCGCTTCTATATATATATATATATATATATATATATATATATATTCACCCAAATCACCACTCTATTCTAGCAAAACAAAGCCAAGCCCATTGGTTATAATTCAAACTAAACTATCACATTATATTACAAAATAACAAAAATTAGGGGTGAGCATCGGGTCGGTTCGGTTCAAGCCGAACCGAAAAAGGCAAAACCGAAAAAACCGACATCCGATTTTTGGTGAACCGTTAACCGAACTGAATAAAGGGGAACCGACCAAAACCGAATCGAAAAAATATTTCGGTTTACGGTTCGGTTCGGTTTCATGGGCCCTAATGGGCCGGCCCAATAAAGATAGCATCTTGGATTAATTTAAGCCCAATAAAATACCAAAAATAATATTTAACTTTTAAAAACATCATTATAGAACCATCCATGTACTAAACTTTTCAAGTGTCTATGCATTAATTATAAAACCAGTTAAAAACAACATTATACAAGTACAACCAGTTAAAAACAGCCATTATACAACCAGTTAATACAAAAATATTACAAAATTATCTCCAACTAAATACAAAAGATGGAACAATAACTGCACAGCATGCTTCCATCATCAAACAGCATGCTTCCATCAACAACAAATACATAAGTTCACATATTACAAGTTCAAGTGAAGGAACAACTGAACAAGTAACATCATGCTTCCATCATCATCATCATCAAACACAAACAACATGCTTCCATCAAACAGCCGTTACAGCCCTAGCCATTAGCCGATCTTCCAACAATCCATTGTTAGGGTTTCTCGAGATAGCAACACAGCAAGTGAGCAAGGGGCCAGATTACAAATGGCCCAGATCTAGGTTAGATTTTTAGGCAGTAATTATCTAAGATCTCTCCATAGTAAATGAATCCTGCAAGAAAAAAATAACAAATTAATTAGAAAGGAGGAAATAAAATTAACAAAGATCTGTAAAAAGTAAAAAAAATCAGAGAATAAAATTATTTCTTACCAGATCTCGGCTAGTCGGCAAGATCTTCGACTGGTGTAGGTTAGATATCAATAGATCTAGCTTAACTCGAGAGATCGAGAATCGAAAGAGCCAGATCTAGGATTAGACTTAGCACGAGATGCAGAGGAAGGGGAGAAGACCCTTAGGGTTTCTCAATCTATGGCTAGCAAGAAAGAGAGAGAGAGAGAGAGAGAGAGAGAGATTGGCCCTTAGCTTAGGGTTTTTCGACTCCTCTTCTCTCCAGGACCAGGAGAGCAGCAGCCTTCGAGAGAGTGAAACGAGACTTTGAGAGAGTGAGACGAGAGAGAGAGAGAGAGAGAGAGAGAGAAGAGGGTTCCTCGACTCCTCTTCTCTCAGGACCAGGAGAGCAGCAGCCTTCGAGAGAGTAAGACAAGACTTCGAGAGAGTGAGACGAGAGAGAGAGAGAGAGAAATTTTAGGGCACCACAGAAATAAAACCCTTATATAGATTAAGGGGCATTATAGTAATTTCACATTAAAAAAATTTTGGTTTTCGGTTCGGTCGGGTAACCGAACCCAAAACCCGATACTCGACCCGAAACCCAAACTTTTGAATTCCTGGACCCGAAATCCGACCCGTAAGTTTAAAAACCGAGCCAAATGGGAAGTTCGGTTCGGTTGACGGTTCAAAAACCGTATTTTGCTCAGCCCTAACCAAAACCTTAACCCATTCCAAAGCCTACATGCCTATAATCCAATCCACCCTTATTAAAACATTTAGATACAAAATTGACTGAAAGAAAATCAAAGTCATAGATTCAAAATAGGGGTGAGCATTATTAGGTTTCAAACCGAAAACCGAACCGAACCGAACCGAACCGAACAAGCAATCCGGTTCGGTTTAAATTCAATTCGGGTCGGTTTCGGTTCAGGAAACCCATTAATTCGATTTTCAGTTTCGGGTAAGGTTATTGGGTTCGGGTTCGGTTTAAAACCGAAACCGAATAAGATATATGAAATTACATATATGCCCTCAACCCTAGGTGTATGGTATATAATCTCATTTTCTCTCTCTCTCTCTCCTCTCATATTTCATTTCTCAATTCCTATTTCCTTCTCCAGGAAGAGAGGCGAGCAGCCGGTCACTCTCTCCTCACTCCGTTTAAAAAAACCCTAGGAAGAGAGCAGCCGGTCCCCTTCCCGGCTGGCTTCGCCTCTCACCTTCTCCCCATCTCCGACTCTCCGCCTCACTCCATCTAGAAAAACCCTAGATCTCAACCCTAGATCTGAACAGTGTACTCTAACTGGCTCAAGAGTTGGGGGTTTCCTGCCAGATCTGAACTGTAGCCATCTCTTCCAACTATTTTTGTAAGTATTTTTAATTTTTTTCCTTTTAATTTCTGTACTGTAGCCTTTTAATTTTTTTCCCTAGATCTCAACCCTAGATCTGAACTGTAGCTATCTCTTCCAACTATTTTTTCTTTTCTTTTAATTTCTGTAAGTATTTTTTTCTTTTAATTTCTTTTAATTATAAGCATTCAGTGCAGTAGAGGTTTTGAAACTCTTAATGATGGAGAACAAAGAGTGGAGGCTCGACTTTTGAGTTCTTAAAAATTATGATTTCAAAACCTCCATGCAAGGAAGAAATCATAATGAACAAGGAAAAGTGGAGGCTCGACTTTTAATTTCTCCATTATACATTATGCCGAACGAATTGTAAGGAAGAAATTATAATGTTGGCTCTATTTTGATTTCTTCCAGCATGCAAACAAGCAAGGAAGATATCATAATGAATTACTAATTAGCATTGAGCATCCAGCATGCAAACAAGTCTACATTATACATTATAATGTTGGCTATTTTTGTTTATTCTAATGTTAGTTTTTATTTTTGTTTTACAGTTATTTGTGGCTTGGATATTTGGATTATTGGTCATACTTAGATTATTTATTATTATAATCTCAGCAAGCCAGCAAGCGCTGTAAGTAATCTTTAAAAATTTTAACTTTCATATGTCAGTTTATATTTTGCAGGATCGCTTACAGTGCCAAATTGCACAAATGCTGCATTGCAATGCCTTAATGGCTAAAAATCTGAAAGATTTTACAATTAAATGTTTGCTTTGCTTGGGGTTGGAATTTTTTTATTTTACAATTAAATATTTGTTGACTTGTGTCATATGATTTTTTTTCCTAAGCATTGTCTGTGTTAAGTTTGCTTGTGTGTATTTTTTTCCTATTGAATTGTCTGTGTTCAGTTTGCATTATTATGATGTGTAATTGTATTTAATTGTATTATCTGTGTTCAATTGATTGTCTGTGTTCAGTTGCATGTGTGTTCAGATGTGTCTGTGTTCAATTGATTGTCTGTGTTCAGTTGCATGTGTGTTCAGATGTGTCTGTGTTCAGTTTATATTTTATGATAAGAATAGAAAAAACTGATAAGAACAAAAAACAACTTTATCTTATTTTTATATTATGTTCAACAAATAATTTAGCATAGGGTGGGGTAGACTAAAACTGTATCTTGTTCTTATATTTGTTCAACAAATAATTTAATAGGTCATTTGTTGCGTAAGTTGAGTCAAATTCATGGCATCAACATAGTACTCATGCAATGTGCGTATTCTGAATTCCTTCTATTTATGATTTGTTTTGAAATTTGCTTTATAAATTAAAATTGTAATATATATTTGTTATGTTTATTTTAGATGTTGAATGAAGGGGAGCCTATTTGATCATGAGGGTGGGGTTGTGGGAGGAAAAAGTTCTCATGATACAAATGATCCTATTGTCAATTCGACAACTAATTCTAAGCTCAAGGTGAAAAGTAAACGTATTGGTAAAAGAAAAGCTCCTTATTGGAGTAATTTCAAAGCGTTTCTTGAAAATGGAAATCCAAAAGCGGAGTGCATTTTTTTGCAAAAAACAATATTATTGCCACCCGGTAATTAATGGAACTACTTCCGTTAAGAATCATTGGCATATGTGCCCTCTTAACCCAAAACACAAAGGCTCTACTCAATCAATATTGAATTTACAATCCGTTGGAAAGGGCAAGTCAACCCTCACTAGTTGGCAATTTAATCAAGAAGATGTGAGGATGGCTTTGGCTAATATGCTAATTGTTGACGAGCTTCCTTTTCGGTTTGTGGAGGGGGAGGACTTCAAACATTTTGTTTCTATTGCATGTCCTATGTTTGGTGTACCATCAAGGTGGACCGTCGCTCGAGATTGTTACTATCTTTACACCGAGGAGAGGACTAAGTTGAAGACATACTTCAAAGAGTCCAATCAAAGGGTTTGTCTTACAACGGATACGTGGACATCCATTCAAAAGATAAATTATATGTGTCTTACGGCACACTACATCAACGATGATTGGAAATTGGAAAAAAAAAATTATTAATTTTTGTCCAATTACTAGTCATAAAGGCGAGGCTATTGGTAGAGACATAGAGTCATGTTTGATTGAGTGGGGCATTGACAAAATCTTTACTATCACCGTGGATAATGCTAGCTCTAATGATGTTGCCATTGCTTATTTAAGCAAGAAATATGCACAACGGGGAAATAATATTCTTCAATGCAAGTATCTACATATGCGTTGCATTGCACACATTATAAATCTTGTTGTGGTTGATGGATTGAAAATGATGTCTTCTTCGGTCTCTCGTGTTCGGAGAGCCATTAGCTATGTGTGACAATCTTCTTCTCGATTTCAAAAGTTCAAAAATTGTGTGCAAATTGAAAATATACAAAGTAAGAAATTATTATGTCTTGATGTGAGTACCCGTTGGAACTCAACATATTTGATGTTGGACACGGCTCAAAGATTTCAAAGAGCCTTTGAGAGGTTCCAAGATGAAGATCTTTTATTTAGAAGGGAACTTGAGGAGGAGAATTTGTTTCCTAGCGAGGAGGATTTGTCGAATGTGAGAAGATTGCGTACTTTTTTAGAACATTTCTATGAATTTACTTTACGTGTCTCGGGCTCTTTGTATGTCACTTCTAACAAATTCTTTGAAGAGATTGCATCTATCGACTTTCTCTTGAAGAATGCTAAGAGTAGTGATGACTTTGAGTTGTCTATGATGGCGGACAAAATGAGAGACAAGTATGACAAGTATTGGGGAGACATCGAGAAGATGAATATGATTATCTTCATTGCGCCACTTTTTGACCCACGTCAAAAGATTGCATATGTCGAATGGTGGCTACATCAACTATATGGAGCATCAAAGGGTGATACAATGATGGAGAAGGTGAGAATGGTTGTGTACTCTATGTTTGAAGAGTATAAGAAGATCTATTCACCAACAATTCCATCTTCAACCACTAATGAAATAGTTGAATCATCAATTGTCGAAGATCGTCCCCTTTTTAACTTGAAACATATGATGAAGACTCAATATAAGAACCATAAAATGAAAACGGGTTGTTGTGAAAGCAAGTCGGAGTTGGATCGTTATCTTGTTGAGCCCACCGAAGCCGATGAAGATGAGAATCCAAATTTCGATCTCTTAGCTTGGTGGAAGATTAACTCTACTCGTTTTCCCGTTCTTTCGAGAATGGTTCGTGATGTGTTGGCTGTCCCTATATCTACGGTGGCATCCGAGAGTGCATTTAGTACGGGGAGTCGAGTACTTAATGTATTTAGGAGCTCTTTGACACCCAATATTGCTCAAGGTCTTATTTGTTCACAAGATTGGTTACGATCAAGTTCCAACCAATCTATTGTTAGTAGTCTTGAAGAGAACTTGGAATCTTTAGATCAACTTGAAAAAGGTACATGTGTTAATCAAAGAGTTGAAAAAAAAACCTTTTACTTTCTTAGTTGTATTGAATATTAATTTCTGTCATCCTTTCTTATATAGATTTAAGTCAGATGGCAATGGGCTCAACCTCAAGCGGACTTTAAAGATCTAGATATTTTGGGATGTAATATTAAGTACCCTTAATTATTTTGCACTATGTAGTATTGCTTTTCAGACTTCATTTCTGCAGTAGACACTTTGCAGAATCTGCAGACATATGTTGTTGGTACTCTATGTTTCTGGACTATGCAGATTATGCAGACTTTAGTTGTTGGCACTCTATGTTTGTGCACTATGGAGGCTTTGCAGAATCTGTGTACTTCAGTTGTTGGTTCTCTATTTATGCACTATGGAGGCTTTGCACTATGGAGGCTTTGCAGAATCTCTGTACTTCTATTGTTGGTACTCTATTTATGCACTATGCAGAATCTGTGTACTTCAGTTGTTGGCACTCTTATGTTTGTGCACTATTCTAGCTCTGCACTTCTGTTGTTGGCATTCTATTGTGCACTATACAGATTCTGTAGACTCCTGTTCAAGATCACTACAATATGCAAATGGTAAACCTTTTGCTTTATAATGTAGTTTACTTGTTTTAATCAATGAAAATTTGCTAACAAATTGTTAAGAAAGTGGGCAATGATGAGATGGTGTTAGTAGTGGACAGATACCATGCAATGTATCTATTGATGCACGACTCGCCTATCTGAGCCTTCAAACTTCAACAATACTTGTCAATGTCTATTGTTTTGCAGCAAGGTACTCATTGAAGCAGTCATTAAGGATATCCTCTCATGGCCATTTGACAGGATATCCTCTCATGGCCATTTGACAGGTGATTGCATTTAGTAAGGATATCCTCTCATGCCTATCTGAGCTCCTTTAATAAGATTTACCATTATTTTCATTATGTGACTGCATCATTTTCATTATGTCTTGTATCCAAACATCACTGGAAATTTGGCATTTTAATCTGTTTTGAGGTCGTAGTGAAAAGAGTCCATAATTATACAAACATGAAGCAAATCTGTATGTTTGGATACAAGACATAATGAAAATGATATTGAGCATATATTCATTTAGATATTGAGCAGAACTTTTAGCTGATTTAGTTTGATAGGTCCTTTCAATTCATCCCATGTATTCAAATTCCCAATTGAAAGCTACCATGGATGCATCCATGTCGTATCCATGTACCTGTCCTTTTCCAGAGTTACATAATTTTTTTTACATGACAGCATGACTGAGAAGAAGAAACTTATCTTAATAAATTTATAAGAATAGAGGATCCATTGTCAACTCTTGATAGCACTTGCTAGCTGTTGCATCATGAAGCATATATATAACTATATAACTACTTCTAGTGGCTACTAAAAATCCATATACGGAAGTAGTTATATATAGTTGCTGACCAAGAAAGTGATTCCTTAAGAGTCTATGCTATTATTATATGTCAGTTAATGTGGTAAATGATTCCAGTTCCTATAGTTTAGGCTTCTTTCTGTGACATTCTCATTTGCAACTCTGTTCTGTACGCAGGATTAACTATGCATGCTGCTGTTATATGCTTTAGAAGAGCAGTGAAAACTGCTGCTGCTTCTTTTTTTAAGACGATGAATTCAGCAGGTTTTTGAATGAAATGGTGATGACATTCTACTTATAAGAATCGGTTCTTGTCTAGCCATGGCTCGATATTTGTTCTGTAACTGTAGGGAGTATTGGCTCGACAATGACTTCGTTCCCATCTGACAGGGAAGACTTGCTTCCAGGCCTTACAGGATGTAGACTGCTCAATATCTAAAACTTTAGTTTAACTTTTTGATCCCTTATATTGCATACATTATGAACACTACATTGAGTACATTCCTAATTAACCTGCTTTCAATTTAATGTGTAATAGGTCACTGGAGAAACATTTGGAGAGGTCGAGATGTTCAGGAGGTGGAGGGAGCTGATGGGCGGTCCAGAGCCGGGTGCTTCTGAGGATGTACTCATCTGGAGGAGAGCACTACAGCGTCGAGGAGAGGAGGGGGGAGGAGAGCAGTGGTACTACTGATGGTCTCACTCTCAAGTTCTTGGATCAGCCATTGTACTCATCTGGAGGAGAGCAGTGTTCTCAAGTTCATTGTACTACTGATGGTCTCACTCATTTGGAATTGATTCAGGAATATATTTTTGTTATGTGTTCTCAAGTTCTTGGATCAGCCTTTATAATATGTAGATGTTTGGAAGGGGCCTTTTTTGTGTTGTGTATTAATGTGTATATTCTGTGAAGTGTTGTACTGTTGTGTACTATTTATTCTTTCTGAATTTGTCTGTGTATTATTCTTTCTGAATTTGTCTGTGTATTAATGTGTATATATGAATTATTCTTTCTGAATTTGTCTGTGTATTAATGTTTATATTTTGCCAATATTTTTTAGTAAAGTCATTTTTTCAAAAAGAAATTCAATTTTAGGCCTGGCCCATTATCATAAAAAGCCCAACCGATTAAACCGAATATAACCGAAAAACCGAACCGAATAAATCGGTTTCGGTTTGAATCGGTTTTGACTCAGATCGGTTCGGTTTCGGTTTCTCGGTTATCGAATTCGGTTAATTCGGTTTTTAAAAATTCGGTTCGGTTGGAACCGAATTAACCGAATGCTCACCCCTAATTCAAAATGCGGCAACCCTCCCTCACCCTCAACACGAATTTGATCTCGAAACCTCACGAGCGGCAAAACCCCAATGAATGCTGACACTGCTACACACGTTCCTGCACCCAACACCCGAGTCCAGAAAATAGAATCCGACAAAGTACACACGCCAGACACGAACTAGCATCGAGAAACAAAGATTCGAAAATTCAGACCAACCTGTTATGAAATCAATCGACCGCAGATACAATCATGCTACAGAAACGAAGTCAACACCACTCGCCAAAGTCTGGGCTTGCCACAAGCTGGTATAGACATTAAAACAAACAGTTGATAAGTACCTACTCAAGAAGATCATCAATGATCTTCTTGATACAATTTAACCAAAACTTCCAGGAAACCAAGCAAAATTTAAGAGGGAAAAACAAGGATCTAGGAATTATTGATTTAAGAATGTTCGAACCTGCTTTTGAATTGCAATTAATTCGATCACAGAGGTAGATCTGGCTCGACCAAACGATCTTGCTGTCTCTTGGTGGATCGACTTGATCGGAGAATTGTTGTGTTCTTGACCATGACAGAAACCTCTAACCGACCAGATTCAACCCAACAGTCTATTACTTATTATAAATTCAATCATCACAGAGGAATTACTCAAAAGAACTATCGATGAGTAGATCGATCGATCCTAAATTCAATAACTGTGCACAAGCATCGATCAAGACTCACCGAGCTTAGACCAGTTGTCGGAGGAAAAAGATTGCGTCTATCGGTGGAGAACGCCGAAGGAAAAGAGAAACGCCACCGAAGAGAAGATCCGCGACGTTGCAGTCGCCGAGGGAGAACGGTGCACCGTCGTCGCTGGAGATCGAATAATCACCGCCGAGGAACGATCAAGCGGCCGTCGGTAACGATCGTACGTCGCCGGAGAGAAGTCGCCTCACCGGGAAGGGGAGCGAAGCCTAGTCGCCGCTGTGGTGCGCCGCCGACACCGCTATGGCTGCTTTGGAAATTAGGGTTAGGTCTCGGGAAGGTTTGGTGAAGAAGAGAAGACAAAGGAAATTTGGGGACGACGACTGTTCTTCATTTCTCAGAAGCAGAGGAGAATGAGAGCCAGAGAGAGAAAATTCCTTTAAATAGAATGGGTGGTTAGTTAGCTTGGGAAAGGGGAAAGAAAAGGGAGGGAAGAAACTGGAAACAAAATTTTGGGTCTGTTCTCTTGTCTTCTAATTGAGGATCACAGCAGGGACTGTTTAAATAGGGTGATAAGTGTCTTAATAGAATTTCAACCGAAGTAACTTCATTACATAAACAAACAATTGTTTTATTACAACCAAGAGAAGAAAGTTAGTTAGAAAATTTGTTATAATTGTTAATAAGCTATTAGAAAAAGTAAAACTTGGTAGGATTAGTGGGTGGACATTAATCCTTAACAAATACTAAAACCAAACCAATAGTTTACTTTCATAAATCTATAAAACATAATAATGTTAATATTAATAAAAATTTAATATTCTCAAAAATTAAATAATTATTTTCTTAAATTCTAAAATACCATGAAAATACTAAAATTTATTAATTCAGGGAAAGTAGGGACACAGGCTGACTGCCACGTAGCAGATTTTGATTTTGCTATTGGAGAAGATCTCGAGCTGCTTAGAACTCGTTCCTTGGCGTGACTAGGTCTTCGACACGTGGCGCGCGCCTAGTTCTACTATGGGCAACAAGACACCCGCGCCTAGGAATCACTGTCCTAGGTGGCGTGTTGTCCATATTGGAAAGGAACTGCAGGCGCAGGGGTAGAAGCACACGCGCCTGGGGGAGACTTCAGGGCGTCACACGCCTAAGTTTGATCAGATAACATGCACCAAGCAATACGCGCTTGTCTGCACTATTTCTAAGGGGAATGAACCTTGACTTATGTGTTCATCCTCTGCACGAAAATTAAAATGTCACAAAAAAGTCTCGAGAGAGCTAAGTTCATTAAATGCAGCCTCGAGGAGAGTAATCTGAGAGGCGTAGGCAGAGGGCACGATGAATCAGGCGCGCCCGTATAAGTGAGGTGCGGGTAGGAGAAGGGGCGCGCCCTTAGCTAGGCGTGAGTAGCCAAAAGTAATTATGACTTTGATCTTCGAGCCTTCAGCTGTCTTTTGCATAGAGATCGAGGCATTTCTGCATAACGCCTAGATGAGGCGTGACCATCATGCTATTTTGATGGGGCATGGATAGCTCAATGCCTAGGTGAGGCGCAGTTAGCATGAGACTTTGATAAGGCGTGGGCGGCTCAATGCTTAAGCAAGGCGCGGGTCACTTCTCTCTAAGGCGCGTGACCCATGCTTCTATAGTGTCACGACCCGCACCCGCTGTGAGGGTACGAGAACGTAACAACGCCCAGCCTACGCCGCATTGTCGGCAGTAGAACGCTGTCCTAGGTCGCAACATCTAACAATATAAGGTAGCTGAACAGTATATACACTCCGAATGGAGGTGACATAACAGAACAGTCTCAATCACATCTAAGGCAGATACAAAATAGTAAAGGTAGATAGATAGATCAAAACCACAATGTCATATAGATAAGAGAGAGAATCTAAGTGTCTAAGATAACAACTCAAGAAACATCCAGCTCAATACAAGTCTCTAAATATATACAACATCTCAGAACAACAACTGAAAGTCGAATAATCAATGCTAAAAAAAAAGATAAAGCCTAGCTATCTAGCCTAGACTATGGAAGTAGCATCCTGTACTGCAGCTGGGTCCTCCAGAGGAACCAGGTCGCAGGTGTCGTCTAAGCCTGCTCCGTAATAGGTGGTGCATAGGGCCTCATCCTCATCCTCTGTAATATTTTCAACAGGTCCAGTCAGGACAGGAACGAGCACAAAACATCTCACGCAGTTCATATCAAGTTAGGAAAAATAAAGCATGCAATAGAGTAAGATACATGAAACGCTGAAAAGAGAATATATGAAGTAAAGGAGATAACTGTAAGGAAATATCTACTATAAATAGAGAACTAGCAGTGACTAGTGAGTCAGAGTAAAATATAGACATGTGAATGGCATAGGAAGATTCATGACTACAGCTAAGAGTGATTCATGACTACAGCTACTTGGATTTATTCACATGCATATTTCTACTCCCCCATCCCCAATCAATACACAAGGATCTATTCAAGTTATGTTAAGATTCGTGAACTTCACATGGCTCATAAAATGAGTGATACGTGAAGGTGATTCATGATGGCTCTGTGAACATGAGAGTACATGTGTCACAAGCGATTCGTGAATCAGTGAAAGCATAGAGATACGTGATGATTCGTGAAACGTACAAAACATACAGTATCCGATGCTCCCGAGGGGGATAACATCTCATGAAAAGATCCATTTAGTACCAACCCGTGCTACCAACGTGTCAGCATCAAGTAAAGTAATCTAGAACAAGAATATAAATCCTAGCAAGTATGAAATGGTCAGAGAATGTACTCGCCTGATAACTGAATGTCCGAAGAGAGTGTACTGCCTGAGGAGAGGTGTCTATCTCCTAATCAGAGCAACACAAGTTACAAAATGTCCAGGTAATAAAGTATGATAATATGATGCAGTCTACATGATATTAGGTCAATCCTAGACCAAAGTCAACCCTGGTCAACTTCAGTCAACTAAAAAGTCAAGGCTAGGTCAACTAGGCCAACCTAGACTCAATCAAGTCTCACTAGGCCTAACCTTGTCTACCCTAGCATTCACACATACCAATCCAAGGCTATACAAGCCAACACAAGTCACATATCAAGGTACATCACATTTATGTATATTCAACATTATACATATATATATAAGAGAAAGGAACTAACATGTAAAGCTATGTGTGTGTGTGAACATGGAGGTGTACTTGAAAAGAGAAATCAACACTAGTTATGAGTTTACACTACACATGGCACAAAGCTAACCATCTTCATTACACATGTATTTATACTTAACATGCATGGCTACAAATATACATCTATATACATATAAACATAGAGAGTTAGAGAGGGGAGAGCATATGAATGTGTGTGTCATAGAGTAGGCATGGGTGTATGCATAGGCTTACTTAGAGCTAAGTATGCTGTTAAGGGGCTTAGTTAGCTCCTGTGTTCTCAGAATTCAGAATTCACATAGTGGCATGTGTGTGTGCATATAGGACTATAGAAAACAAGTGAGGGTTTAAGAGCACATGGCATTGGGTTAATATTTAATCTTAACTCTATTTTCTCATAGCAAAAATCAGTTTCACATTCTAACTAACATTCCATTTCAGTTTTCAGTCCTCTCAAAACCAGTCTACAATATTTCATCATTCTTGAAATCTCAGGTTTTTAACACATTCAATATTAGGAATCAAAACCTATTCACATATATCTATACCATTCTCAGGTAGTGACAAGGCCATAGAAGAATCCCAAAAATCATATATGTAAACCTGATTTCATTCTCAGGTTTACATTCAACTTAAATCTCATTTCTCATTCTTGAATTATCAGGTTTACATTTAACTTAATTCAGTAAACTACTAATCAGTGAATCAAAACCAAATTTAGTTAACATTAAACATTAGAACTCAGTTTTAACTATTTACAGTGAATCAATATTCACATATCCTGAATTCTCAGGTTTTCATTTGCAGTGAATCAAAACTAATTTCAGTGAATACAAGGTGAACCCAGGTTCAAATGTCTCAGAAATTCAAAGATCATAAACTCAGGTTCAGGATTCCTATTCAGGTTTATTAAAGCATTCATCTCAGGGATTAAAGAACAGTGGTATACAAATATACAAGTATAGAGTGTGTGTGTGAAAATGTGTGACAGTGAACTAATGCGTGTGTGTGTTAAATGTGAGGGAAAAAACCTGTGTGTGTGTTAGAAGGGAAGATACAGGAAAACAGTGATAGGAAATAAGAGGGTGGCCTGTGTGTGGGTGTTAAGTGACTGAGATTTGTAATGTGTGTGGGTGATGTTACAAAATAGTGTAAAGGGAAAAACTGTGTGACAGATTTCAGTTTGTGTGTGTGTGAACTGTGTGTGTGAGTGATAGGCATAGATGTGTCATGTGTGAGGGAATTTACACAGGTGTATGTGAATCATGACAGTGTGTGTAAAGTCAGGATTAATAAAACCAATTTGACAGTTCAATCAAAATGAATCAGTAGCAACCCAAAAACGAATCCAAAAACCTATTACTCACACAAATCACAATTTAGCATGGTCCTCAGTCATTACACATGTGGGTGAACTAACCTAAACACTTAACATCATAAAAATAGTTTGAAAATGAAGATTAAAATCAGGAAATTCAATTCAGTTCAGTTGGTATCAGTCCTATATTGGAATTCGATGAATTCGACCCTAATATAATCATAAAAATCACAAACAATGGTTGGTAAATAGTGTAGCATGTGTACACGTGTCTTGAGTGTCCTCACGTGTCCAGAAAACATGACACAGGCGTGTCCAACATGTTGTAAACACGTGGGGTGCACCCAGTATTGTACAGTGTCGTGCACACGTACACGTGTCTGTAGGACACGACACACGACACATGGGGTCTCATGGTCATGCCCATGTGTAGCCCATATGTCAGGATACACATAGGACCCAACACGACACGACCACGTCGTGTCCAGAATGGACACGACTCGCGTATCAGAACGCAATTCTGACTGAACGCACGCGCGCGTGTGACCAGTATGCGTGATTTCGTGTGTCCGACACGACTCCGTTGGACACGAGGTTTGGGGGATAGGTTCGCAGATACTGCCCCCTCCTCTCAGTCCAACTACGGCTCACCATGTGGCCTGTGCACTGAGCACGAGGCCTCGAGCAGCAGGAAAAGCCCTGGCCGCGCGCGGGGCTGTGTCCACGAGTCCAGTGTGACTCGAACATGACTTGAAATCACCTCAGTCGTGTAGAATCCCATAAGCAACATGAAAAACTAATTTCCTATTCAAATACTTTCTGAAAACTCGATCGAAATGCCCACTGTGGCATTTCGTCGAACACCTACGACTGCTCACTGATATGTGTCCGATACGGACACGTAAAGGACACAAAACTTTGCAAAACCTTTTCCTACAGTAAGAGGACACCTAGGGCTTCCTAACCATGCAAATAAATTGAAATTTGGTGGAGAGAATAGAAATTTACCTATAGGTGTCTTCCTCAAAGAAAAACTTCAAAAATGAGATCTTCTCTAGCTAGCCAATGGCTCCAAATTGTGTCAAACCTGTCAATAGTCTTCACCAACTGTAGGGGGACACTATTTAGAATACCATGGAAGAAGTTTGAATGGAAAAGGATTTATATTGATTAAAATAGGAAACATTGAGTGAAGAACAAACCTTTCCTTAGAAAAATGAAGGGATGAATGAAAAGGAGGCACTAACTTTGAGAGGGACTTTATAGTGTTGGGGGGGGGGGGGGATACCTAGGCTGGCCATAAAGCTAGGGTTAGGGTTTTGCTAGGGTTCAAAATGTGTGGCCATGATTCTAACTTAGCTATTAAGTCTAGATCAAGGGTCATGAAGAAAACTATGTTTCATTCAATAATATCTACTATAAAATATCTTACAAGGCTAAAACTAGATATTTAAATTCTTAGCATCTAGTGAATAGCTACTAACCATGATTCTAACCTCAAGACTAAACTGGATCAGGCTAGACTTCTAGGTTAAGGCTTAACTAAAAGATTAGCACAAAATTTAATTAATGCAAATTACAATTTTACAAAATTGTCAAAATGACCAAAATACCCTTAGGCTAAAAACTAGTAATTAGTCATCCTAATCACACAACTATGCTCCCTTGGTCATGGTTAGTCACTAGGCTTAGCAATTGTAGGGTTTAACTAGTTAACCACCAAAATCATAATTCAATATTTAAAAAATAGTTTTAAAATGATTAAAAATTACCAAAAATCATATTATTATTTAAATATCATAATTTAATAATTAAAATCATAAAATTTCAAAATTACCCTCATTTAGAAAACTGGGTGTTACATACAGGCCCATTCTTGGGTCTTTACGTATTGATCTTATATATTTAGTGACATTATATATTTGGTGATATTATGTGTTATGCTGACCCATTCTTGGGTCTATACTAGATTCTTTATTTACTTATTTGTGTGGATGTGATATGGAACTACCTATTTGTTTTAGAAACTTGTTTACAACTTTTATGTTTACTTTTTGTGCAACTTTATGATTTATTTTTGTATCTTTATTTGTTTTACAAGTGTTGAGTGTTCTACCGAAGGGGTGGGCGAACCCAGGAAATTCTATGGAGGGTTGCTCCGGGTCTACTATTTCTAAACTGTGATTTAAACTGCAGGTTGATTTTGGATGGAAAACAAACAAACAATATTCTATTTTTTTCTTTTGCTTTTGCAGTTTAGCAATATTAAACGACATTCAACAACGGCTAGCGACGAGTGCTAACGTCGCTAATCGTGTATTGGAACGTCGCTAGCTTGTACCGGTGATGTTGCAAACAGTCGCTAAACGTCGGTAAAAAGTTGACATGGCAAAAATTGCCATGTCAGCATCTTCGTAGCTAAACGTCGCTATCTACGTTGTTAAGTACTGGATAATCGACGACGTTTATCAAAGAATACTGACATCGTGGATTAGCAATGCCGCATCGTTGAATATTGTTATCTACAACAATAGTAGCGACGTACTTTCGTCGCCATAAAATGTCGTTACAACAATGACCAGCGATGTTTTGTTTGTTAACGACCATGAAATACCCCACATCACAAATATGTCGCTAAATACATATTTTAACATTTTAGCGATAATTTTGGTCGTTGCTAAAATGACTTATTTTGGTAGTATATGAGCACTTTAGAAGCTCATGCTCTAGTCGATGTAAGCTTAGTGTACCAACAGGTGAAAGCCGAGAGACAAAGGCCAGGAGGTCTGCTTCAGCCATTACCCATTCCAGAGTGGAAGTGGAAACACATTACTATAGATTTTGTGTCTGGACTTCCACAATCTCCAGGAGGAAAAGACGCGATTTGGGTCATCGTTGATAGATTGACCAAATCGGCCCACTTTTTGCCTTTCAGAGTGGGTTTGTCTACGGAGAAGCTGGCCGAGATGTACGTGAGGAAGATCGTCAGATTGCACGGGGCTCCTATGAGCATAGTTACGAATCATGATAGTCGCTTCACTTCTCACTTATGGAGGAGTTTGCTGGCTAGCTTGGCCACCCAACTCAAGTTTAGTACCACATATTATCCCCAAATGGATGGGCAGTCCGAGAGGACCATTTAGACACTCGAGGATATTCTTCGTACTTGTGTGTTAGATCTTAGGGATTCTTGGGAGGACAATCTCCACCTGGTAGAGTTTGCTTACAACAACAGCTACCAAGCCAGTATAGAGATGTCACCATTTGAGGCTCTAAATGGACGAAGGTGTCGCACTCCCTTACTGTAGGATAATATTGGCATACGAGCTTTGCTTGGCCCGTAGATGAAAGTGGATGCAGCTAAGAAGATCAAGCTGATTAGAGATAGACTTCGGGTGGCGCAGGACAGACATCGGCATTGGGCTGATAGCCACAGGAGATTGTTAGAGTTCAAAGTATAGTTTTAGTTCTTGGTTTGTGCTTGCTTGTGATTGTTGCTTTACGATTTATATTGAGTCTTGTTTTGTGATAGGTTGGCGATATGGTGTTCCTAAGGATTTTTTCGACACAAGGTACGATTTGCTTTGGTGGGAAGCTTAGTCTGCGATTCATTGGACCTTTCATCATTCTTGAGAAGGTCGGTGCAGTGGCCTAACAGCTAGACTTGTCGCCTACACTAGAGGAGGTTCACAATGTGTTCCATGTGTCACAGTTGAGACGGTACGTGGCAGACCCTAGACACGTATTGGAACATTCTGAGGTAGAGGTGGGCCCTACTCTCAGCTATCCAGAACAGCCTGTGGAGATTCTGGATTATCGAGAGAAGGTGCTCCAGAACCAGATTATTCCCTTGGTTCGCGTCACATAGAGGCATCACTCTCAGAGTGAGTATACTTGGGAGAGGGAGGACGACATGCGGGAGCGATACCCATATCTTTTCGAGCTGTGAGGTATTATTCTCTTTGTTCTTGCTTGTATTCTTTTGCTACTTTTGTCTTTAATTTCGAGAACAAAATTTCTTTTAGAAGGGTAAATTTTTCACTACCACAATCCTAAATAGGGTTATTTTTGTCATTTTATATTTATTATATTGTGTATATAGTTATTTAATTAATTACTTGTGAAGGATGCATTTATTAGTTGACTAGCCTATTTATTAGACCCTTGATTAGTGAACCTATTTGGACTAGACATGACACTTGGACCCATGTTTTAGGTTGGACATAATTAGCCTCATTTAAGTCATGCTAAGTCATGTTAAGTCAAGATTAGGTTTAGAACTAACCAAACACTTAGACTAGAAACAACCCTACATTAACTTAACTGTTCATGATAACTTGAAGGGCATATTGTACTTTCAACTAGGCTCTAGGGACCCCTATATGGAAGGCCAAGAGAGAGGGTTTTCCTCATTCTTTATTTGACTTGAGCCCCCAAAACCCTAGTTTAGAGCTCCCTACCAGCTCTCTCCATTTCCCACTTATTCCTCCACCAAAACCCTTTCAAACTCTCTCCAATTTTCATCCATTCTTAAACCTAGAATAAACCTAGAAGGCTTGGAGCTTGGAGACCAAGGAGCACAAGAAGAGGAGTCCAAAAGCTTGGAGGATTGTCCTACTTGACACTTAAGTCCTTTTTGAGAGTTTTATTGGGAATCCATCTCCCAATAGGTAAACAACTTGTCATTTCTCCTAGTTTAGACACTATTTTCATACATGATACTATTATAAACTCATCCATAAACTAGGGGTACCAATAGGGGAAATAACTAGGCTCTAACCATCATTTTGGTATAAGTTATATAGAGCTTTTGTGTCGTTTTGGAAAAATCCGAGGATGGCACACCAAGTAATTATCATATTGTTTGATAGGCCAAGTGGACATGTGAATTGTATATGAGGCTAGAAATATATCCACACATAGATACTAATAGGTTGTGTCATGTTATATTAGATAATCAATTTGGGGGTTTTACTCCTCCTACACTTGTCACAACATGTCATATTTCACATGACACATTATACTAGATAGACACTACACTAATGTAACACCCAATTTTCTAAAAAGAGGGTAATTTGAAATTTTATAATTTTAGTCTTTAAATAATGATATTTAAATCATGATATGATTTTTGGTGATTTTTTTAATCATTTAAAACTATTTTAAAACATGACTTATGATTTTGGTGTTTGATAGTGTAACCTTGGAGACTGGTTGACCAAGAGCCTAGCCTTGTGATTAGGGTATTTTGTTTATTATTTCTAGTTTGAGGGTATTTTTGTCATTTTTGGGGTTATTTGAATTTATTAGAATTTATTTGAATTTATGGGAATTTTTAGGATTTATTTTAGAATTATTGAATGAAGGTTGACTAGGTTGACTTTGACTAGCTTTGACTTGGTAAGCTAACCCTAGTTGAGTTGGACTTGGTTAGATTATGAGATCCTAGGTTAATTTGAGTTAACCATATTCTAGTTATTAAAATCAATTAGGAAATAGAGATTAGAATAGAAAGTTTTAGACACAAGTCATGACTTGTGATTTGAACCATTGATTAATGACTAAGCCCAATCCATTAGCCATGTAACCAAACCCTAGCCCTATTCCAACAGCCCATTTGGCCAGCCATATGATCCCTCCCTCTATTTAATGCTCCTCAAAGTTAGGACTAGCCTCCATTAGGAATTTTGCAAAGTTTTAGAAAGAGGTAAGTCTCCATCTTCAACTAAATCCTATAAAATCCATTTCAATTCCTTTTCCACCCAAATCAATTGCATTAGGTTCTAAAATTAGTCTACTTGCTGTTGGTATTGAGTATTTTCAGGAAAGAATCAATTTGAAGGAATTTGGTGGCTTGAGGAACAACTTTCATTTGGGGATTTTGAGCCTTTGCACATCTATAGGTAAATTCTATTCTACACCATAGAATTCTAATTTTATTGCATATCTAGGAAGCCCTAGGCCTAACCTAACAGTAGGACTAGCTAACCCTAGTTTTTGTGTCCTTTTCTTGTCCTATTTGGACACGTATCAGTCGTAAGGTGCAAGTGTTTGATAAAATACCCCAATGGGCATTTTGATTGATTTTTAGGAATGTAAATGAATAGAAAATTAGGTTTTTACATTGCTTATGGGTTTCCAGTGTCTTGGTATGGTTTTCGTGTCGTGTCGAGTCACCACAGACACGTGAACACGTTGACACGCACGCGCGTGCACGGGCACTGTAGCTGCCCTGCTACTCGGGGTCTGTAGTACCGCGGACACGACACGTCGACACGTAAGAATTAACACACACTGAGGGGCACTGTCTGACACCACGTGTATCAAGTCTCAGAGCCTCACGTGTCGTGTCGGACTCGTACGAGGCAGTGCATTGGTTTTGTACCGAATCGACTGCTGTCGATTTCCAGCACTGATACGCGTGTCGTATCGCACGCTCGCGTATCGTAGACATGTGTCAGGGTGTCCTAGCCCTAGCCCTAGTCTTAGTCGACACTGGGACACGACCACGAGGTCTGCGTCGTGTCGTGTCGTGTGCACGAGCACTGTGAACATGTGTACGAGGATTGCTCTACTGCACTGTGTCCTGGTTTTTGATTTGGGTTCTTAACTGATTGGACACATTTGTGTCCACTTGGGTAGACACTAACACACTGAGGGACACGTACACTATAGGTACTTGCATTACCAACCTTTGGTTTGGTGTTTTAACTTATTTTTAATGATGAATTCTCAATTTCCCAATTTTTCCTGATACCTAAATATCAGTCACATTTCTTCACTGTTTTTCCAGTTTTTAATATGAATTTTGACATCAAATTTGATCTATTTTTCACTGTTAATTAGTATGGTTTAAACCCTAATGTGGTACGCCTATATGTGTTCTAATTGTGTGTCAAAATTGGGATGAATTGGTTTTGGTTTGGGGCTTAAATCTGAGAGTAAATGTTTGGACTGAACTGGGTTCCTATTTCTTCACTGTTAGTTCATTCCCCCCCTTAACTGAGTTTTAATGAACTGAATTAATGAATTTTCAATGTATAAATCTGAGATTGAATGAATGTTGTTGAATAGCTCACTGGTTACATTACCTTGACTGAAAACTGGGTTTTGGGTGACTGATTTAAGCTGGGAATTGGTTAAACTGAAATGAATGTTTGTTAAATTCCAGATTTTATCATGATTGGTTAGTTTATTTGTTTTGGATTGATTTTCCTTCCTCCTTAAAACTGAGTTTGTGTCCTTAATGAACTGTGTAATACTTCACTGATTTTTCATAATGTGTGCCACTGTTTTCTTTCACTGAGTTCATGGCTGTGCACACTGATTTTAGGTTCACATAGCACCACTCTTATGTATCCACTCACCCACTCACTCTCATGTTACACTAGCCTAACACACACACCCCTTCATGCCTCACTAGCACACACACAAGTTCACACCTATGTATCACTCACTCTCTTGACACCTTACTTCACTCATGACACACACACACATGTACACCACATCCCTTCCTATTCTCAATGTAAATATATATGTGAAATGTATATATAGATAATAAATGTATATTGTAGGTATACCTATATTCTAATGTGTGTTACCATACTATATTAATATGGGTATATATAAATATGTTTGTATGGTATACATATAATAGCCTATATGTTATGTGTAGGCTATATTATATTATATAGCAATGTCAATATGTGTATTGTTTTAGATATAGATAATATCTTGTGTTTGTGATTTATGGTTGGCTTAGGCATGGTATTGCCTATTAGCCTATGGCCTAGTCTCTTAGCCTTTGGCCTACGTGTGTGTCTGCTTGACTAGTGAGCCTAGATTAGACTTGTTTAGCCTTGTTTAGACTAGTATGGACTAGTTAGGCCTAGAATAGACTATTTAGATTTGTTTGACCTAGTTTAGACTTGTTGGACCTAGTTGACCATAGTTGACCTAGGTTTGACTTCTTGGTTGACCAAGGTTGACCAAGAGAGAACTTTGGCCTAGATTGACCTAGATTCATTTAGAATGCATTGAATTGCATCTTGTTAACATTTTAGACTTGTTGTGACTTATGCTATTCTGATTAGGAGCCAGACACCTCTCCTCGGACAGTACATTTCATCCGGACACTCAGATACAGACGAGTACATTCTTTGATCATTTCATATCATGCTTAGAATTATTTTTCTGCATTAAATTACTTTACTTGATACTATCACGTTGGTCACACGGATTAGTATTATATGGACCCCTTCTTGAGATGTTATCCCATCAAGGAGCATCGGGTACTACATGTTCTGTGCGTTTTACTTACATGGCGTATCACTATGCTTCATTGGTTCATTGATCACTTGTGACATATACTCTTATGATCATAGAGTCTTCCTTGAATCCTTATCCCATTTATTGGGTCTCCTAGAATCTCCTAGAATCTCTATTTATGGGACATCCATGTATCACCCTTCGGGGGCCTTTGTATGAAATCATAACATAACCTGGTTGGATCCTTGTATATTGATTGGGGGTACGAGGGAGTAGAAGTAGACATGTGAATATTATCCAAGTAGTGTAGCATCAGAATCTTTCCATAGTGTAGCATCAGAATCTCCTATGCCATTTACATGTCTATATTGTACTCTGACTCACTAGCCACTGTTAGTCTCTATTTATAGTAGATATTTCTATTACAGCTCTCTCTTTGTTTACATATTGCATTTCCTTCAGTATCTATATCTTACTTTACTGCATGATTATATTTTCTAACCTGCTATGAACTGTTGAGATGTATTGTGCTCGCTCCTGTCCTGACTGGACCTGTTGAAAATATTACAGAGGACGAGGAGGAGGCCTGTGTGGATACCTTCTACGGGACAGCTCTAGCTGACGATATTACCCCTACTGCCTAGACTAGCTTAGTTAGGCTTTATCTTACTTATGTTGTCTTGAGACTAGTAGTTAGACTTTATTTCTGTCTTTGAGATTTGGGTTGTATATATTCTTTCATATTCAGTAGCTGAGACCTTGTACTCTGGATATCTTCTGAGATGTTATCTTAGACTGTCTGATCATCTGTATTTTTCTTGAGTTCTATATCATATCGTGCTTTCTTCTTTCTTAGTTGTGATTGAGTTTACTTCTGCTATGTCGCCCCCATTCGGGGAGTATAAACTGCTTAGCTTTATATTGTTAGATATTGTGACCTAGGGCAGCGTTCTACCGCCGACACTGTGGCGTAGGCTGGGCGTTGTTACGTTCTCGTACCCTCACAATGGTTTTGGGTCGTGACACATTTTTAGTGGTGGCTCATGCAGGTCGAGTTTATGTAGTGGTATTCGAACTAGAGTATCACTACAGCCTGCAGTAGGATTAGGATATTTTGAAGGTACTCAATCACATTAGGAAAAACTCCTTATCAGATCCCTTTTATCTAAATTTGCTGCTTATTATTTTTTCCTTGAATATAAACTGTCCTTCTTTGAAATTTTGCTTCATTCTCAGAAATTATTTCTTGTTTTGATCTGTCTTCATGATGGTTATGAAGACACGATCTCATCGTTTCGATTCGGAGGATACTATTGAGCGGCTGGCCACCTCTCGTCATGTTCATCAGGGCCTCGAGACCGCAGCTCCTGTTGTGTCGACTCAGGTTGGCATTTCTGCTATATTGGAGGTGCACCTCTGTCTGTACAGTGACTTTTCCCGTCATTTCCGAATTCTCACAGCAGCAGCGATTCATGCAGCATCAGCAGCAGACCAGGGGGAACCAGCAGGGCGAGCTATCGTCAGGACAGTCGAGGATGCACAGACCATTGGAGATCTTGCTGCAACTTCCGTTCTTCTCGATTCCATTCCTGCAATTGTCTTTTATAACTACCTTGAAATCCGATTCCATCTGTTCCTTGCTGATCGATTAATTTTTGTCATGTTGCTCTTTTGTTATGTTTGTTTTTCTTCTAAGAAAATCATATGGGCTAGGTCACCTCAGTTATGGGATCTAGAATCTTCGATAGTTGTGTTAGTTGGCATAGTGAGGACATGTAGTCAGATTTTGAATGTATTTCTCGGGTATGGAAATTTAAGGTTTTCGCCGTCGCATACGGCAATGCAAAAATTTTAAATACCATGAACCTAAGGGTTCATACCTTAGTCAAGGACTCTGTGATTATCGTAGCCTTGCTCACTAGCATGATGAAGACTCTGGACAACATGATTTTGGACAGACGCATATGATTAACAGGTTGTATCTTGAGAAGGTTTTAAACATCATACCCTTCTGTTGTTGTAAATAACTTAGGAGTAGGGATATTTAGTTTGTAGAGCTTGTTCATAGGTAGATCTTCATAGTGAAATGATATGACGACTTGTAGAGTGTCTGTACCCTAGAGATGATAGTTAGCATTGGTATTAGAATAGTAACCTATTGTAGATGATTTCTCTGTTATTTATAATACCAACCAGTTTATATATAGGATGTTAGTATGCCTTACAGCCTTCATGATTTTTATTATTTTCCCTTACCCTTCCCAGAGAGACACCCATGACTAGAGCCTGTCCTTGAGTATAGTTGTAGCTGCACCTAAGACTGAGAGGTCTATATACGTAGATAGATTGTAGAGGGTATTGGCATATGGGATATGGGTTTGGTTATTATCTATAGGTCATTGTTGTATAGGATTATTGACATGTTGTTTAGCCTATATTTGGTTCAGTTTCTATTTCAGTTAAGTTCTCTTTATGTTGAGTTCAGTCATGTTTGATCAACCCTTACAGGTAGTATGCAGACCCTTGCCTGATACGTATGCATGCTACACCTTGATTACCAACCTATCTAAATACATATTAATATGTTGTTGATGTTTAAATTCTCAAAACCCCAATATTCTGATACAATACAGTACCAGAGACTGGTTCTCTGCTTTTTCCTGTTTAAATTCGTAAATTAAATATAAATTTCATGTTATTAGTTATGTTTACATCACTGCACATGTATGTTATACTTAGGGTTTCAATTCAAAAAAAATTGGTTGAGTTTTGTGTTTGAATTTGTCAAATCTAAGACTGTGTGCATATTAACCCTTAATACTAGATTTTAAATGTTAGTTCAAAATTGCTATTTTTTAAATGTAATATTTTGAGCTATATACATTGTTGTATGTATGAATATAATGTTAGGTTTCATATTCTTACATGTTAGGTTGTGATAAACATTGGGTTGGTTTGATGTTCGAATTTCTCCAAAATCCTAAAACTGAATACATGATTACATTTTTACATTGATTTCAAATGTTTAGTTCGATTTCAGATTTAATATGTAAGATTGAACTGTGTGCATAGATAAATGTAAGGATAGTATGTTAGGGTTCATCTCTATCATGTTAGGATGTGTTGGGAGCATTGAGTTAGTTGTGATATTTCAAATCCCTAAAAATCTGAAACAGCATTATGTTAATATTACCCTGGTTTAAATGTTAGCTTATTCTTAGATTTGGTATGTAAATGCTGAACTAAAACTGGATTTAACCTTTCAATTCTAAGCTATACCCTATACAAGGACACACACACCCTAACTTAGTATACACTGCCATGTAAACCTAACCATTCCTCTCTATGTTATGTTCATATACCTGTATAGATATATATAGAGTTTATGCATATATGTTATAATGTATATAGATACATAACTAAATCTCTCTCTCCCTATATATATATATATATATATATATATATATATATATATATATATATATATGGTTCGCCATGCATGTCATGAGCAAATGGGTTGTGTATTGTAGATTGTTTAACCAATATGCCATGAGTAGTGTGACTTGATAGCTATTGTCTTGAAACCCAAATCCTCCTATATACATGCCTACTATCTAACCATATGAACATGTCCACATACACCCATACACACACGAACCACATTACATTTACATAATGCTAGCTTTTTCCTCTCTAACACACTCTCTATATATACATATTCTGATTGGATTCCATGCAATTGACTTTCATCCTTTAACTTTTGATTTTAATTTTCTTGAATAGTATTCCTTAATAGATAATTAGTAGTTATCTTTATTATATTTTATTTTTTGATGAGTACTAGTTTTCATATAGGAGGGTAGACTGCCTTACAGTCTTGATGATTGTTATTTCTGTATCTTTTCTAGTTTAGCACCCTAGATGACTTGTGTGTTTTGATACCCTATGACCGTTTTGGTTAGCATGACTAGTATACCTAGATGAGACTTTACTACCACCGTATGCCATGACCCTGTATGCCGTCAATTTTAATTATATGTTTATTTAAGTTCTGAGACTTTGATTGTGGGGGTTTGACCTAGAAGGAGTAGGAACATTTTAATTTCGAGGACGAAATTTTTATAAGGTGGGTAGGATTGTAACACCCAATTTTCTAAAAAGGGATAATTTTGAAATTTTATAATTTTAGTCTTTTAATAATGATATTTAAATCATGATATAATTTTTGGTGATTTTTTTAATCATTTAAAACTATTTTAAAACATGACTTATGATTTTGGTGTTTGATAATGTAACCTTGGAGACTGGTTGACCTAGAGCCTAGCCTTGTGATTAGGGTATTTTGTTTATCATTTCTAGTGTGAGAGTATTTTTGTCATTTTTGGGGTTATTTGAATTTATTTGAATTTATTAGAATTTATTTGAATTTATGAGAATTTTTAGGATTTATTTTAGAATTATTGAATGAAGGTTGACTAGGTTGACTTTGACTAGCTTTGACTTGGTAAGCTAACCCTAGTTGAGTTGGACTTGGTTAGATTATGAGATCCTAGGTTAATTTGAGTTAACCATATTCTAGTTATTAAAATCAATTAGGAAATAGAGATTAGAATAGAAAGTTTTAGACACAAGTCATGACTTGTGATTTGAACCATTGATTAATGACTAAGCCCAATCCATTAGCCATGTAACCAAACCCTAGCCCTATTCCAACAACCCATTTGGCCGGCCACATGATCCCCCCTCTATTTAATGCTCCTCAAAGTTAGGGCTAGCCTCCATTAGGAATTTTGCAAAGTTTTAGAAAGAGGTAAGTCTCTATGTTCATTACATCCTATAAAATCCATTTCAATTCCTTTTCCACCCAAATCAATTGCATTAGGTTCTAAAATTAGTCTACTTGCTATTGGTATTGAGTATTTTCAGGAAAGAATCAATTTGAAGGAATTTGGTGGCTTGAGGAACCACTTTCATTTGGGGATTTTGAGCCTTTGCACATCTATAGGTAAATTCTATTCTACACCATAGAATTCTGATTTTATTGCATATCTAGGAAGCCCTATGCCTAACCTAACAGTAGGACTAGCTAACCATAGTTTTCGTGTCCTTTTCGTGTCCTATTTGGACATGTATCAGTCGTACGGTGCAAGTGTTTGATGAAATGCCCCAATGGGCATTTCGATTGATTTTTAGGAATATAAATGAATAGAAAATTAGGTTTTTACATTGCTTATGGGTTTCCAGTGTCTTGGTATGGTTTTCGTGTCGTGTCGAGTCACCACAGACACGTGAACACGCTGACACGTGCGCGCGTGCACGGGCACTGTAGCTGTCCTGCTACTTGGGGTCTGTAGCATCGCGGACACGACACGTCGACACGTGAGAATTGACACACAATGAGGGGCACTGTCTGAAACCACGTGTGTCAGGTCTCAGAGCCTCTCGTGTCGTGTCGGACACGCACGAGGCAGTGTATTGGTTTTGTACCGAATCGACTGCTGTCGATTTCTAGCACTGATACGCGTGTCGTATTGCACGCACGCGTATCGTAGACACGTGTCAGGGTGTCCTAGCACTAGCCCTAGTCCTAGTCGATACTGGGACACGACCACGAGGTCTGTGTCGTGTCGTGTGCACGAGCACTGTGAACACGTACACGAGGATTGGTGCACTGTACTGTGTCCTGGTTTTCGATTTGGGTTCTTAACTGATTGGACACGTTTGTGTCCACTTTGGTGGACACAAACACACTGAGGGACACGTACACTATAGGTAATTGCATTACCAACCTTTGGTTTGGTGTTTTAACTTGTTTTCGATGATGAATTCTCAATTTTCTAATTTTTCCTGATACCTAAATATCAGTCACATTTCTTCACTGTTTTTCCAGTTTTTAATATAAATTTTGACATCGAATTTGATCTATTTTTTACTGTTAATTAGTATGGTTTAAACCCTAATGTGGTACACCTATATGTGTTCTAATTATGTGTCGAAATTGGGATGAATTGGTTTTGGTTTGGGGCTTAAATCTGAGAGTAAATGTTTGGACTGAAATGGGTTCCTATTTCTTAACTGTTAGTTCATTCCCCTCCCCCTTAACTGAGTTTTAATGAACTGAATTAATGAATTTTCAATGTATAAATCTGAGATTGAATGAATGTTGTTGAATAGCTCACTGGTTACATTACCTTGACTGAAAACTGGGTTTTGGGTGACTGATTTAAACTGGGAATTGGTTAAACTGAAATGAATGTTTGTTAAATTCCAGATTTCATCATGATTGGTTAGTTCATTTGTTTTGGATTGATTTCCCTTCCTCCTTAAAACTGAGTTTGTGTCCTTAATGAACTGTGTAATACTTTACTGATTTTTCATAATGTGTGCCACTGTTTTCTTTCACTGAGTTCATGGCTGTGCACACTGATTTTAGGTTCACATAGCACCACTCTTATGTATCCACTCACCCACTCACTCTCATGTTACACTAGCCTAACACACACACACCTTCATGCCTCACTAGCACACACACAAGTTCACACCTATGTATCACTCACTCTCTTGACACCTCACTTCACTCATGACACACACACACATGTACACCACATCCCTTCCTATTCTCAATATAAATATATATGTGAAATATATATATAGATAATAAATGTATATTGTAGGTATACCTATATTCTAATGTGTGTTACCATACTATATTAATATGGGTATATATAAATATGTTTGTATGGTATACATATAATAGCCTATATGTTATGCATAGGCTATATTATATTATATAGCTATGTCAATATGTGTATTGTTTTATATATAGATAATATCTTGTGTTTGTGATTTATGGTTGGCTTAGGCATGGTATTGCCTATTAGCCTATGGCCTAGTCTCTTAGCCTTTGGCCTACGTGTGTGTCTGCTTGACTAGTGAGCCTAGATTAGACTTGTTTAGCCTTGGTTAGACTAGTATGGACTAGTTAGGCCTAGAATAGACTATTTAGATTTGTTTGACCTAGTTTAGACTTGTTGGACCTAGTTGACCATAGTTGACCTAGGTTTGACTTCTTGGTTGACCAAGGTTGACCAAGAGTTAACTTTGGCCTAGATTGACCTAGATTTATTTAGAATGCATTGAATTGCATCTTGTTATCATTTTAGACTTGTTGTGACTTATGCTGTTCTGATTAGGAGCCAGACACCTCTCCTCGGACAGTACATTTCATCCGGACACTCAGATACAGGCGAGTACATTCTCTGATCATTTCATATCTTTCTTAGAATTATTTTCCTGCATTAAATTACTTTACTTGATACTGTCACGTTGGTCACACGGATTAGTATTATATGGATCCCTTCTTGAGATGTTATCCCTTTAGGGAGCATCGGGTACTACATGTTCTGTGCGTTTCACTTACATGGCGTATCACTATACTTCATTGGTTCATTGATCACTTGTGACATATACTCTTATGATCACAGAGTCTTCCTTGAATCCTTATCCCATTTATTGGGTCTCCTAGAATCTCCTAGAATCCCCATTTATGGGACATCTATGTATCACCCTTCGGGGGCCTTTGCATGGAATCATAACATAACCTGGTTGGATCCTTGTGTATTGATTGGGGGTACGGTGGAGTAGAAGTAGACATGTGAATATTATCCAAGTAGTGTAGCATCAGAATCTTCTATGCCATTTTCATGTCTATATTGTACTCTGACGCACTAGCCACTGTTAGTCTCTATTTATAGTAGATATTTCTATTACAGCTCTCTCTCTGTTTACATACTGCATTTCTTTCAGTATCTATATCTTACTTTACTGTATGATTATATTTTCTAACCTGCTATGAACTGTTGAGATATATTGTGCTCGCTCCTGTCCTGACTGGACCTGTTGAAAATATTACAGAGGACGAGGAGGCGGCCTGTATGGATACCTTCTATGGGACAGCTCTAGCTGACGACATTACCCCTACTGCCTAGACTAGCTTAGTTAGGCTTTATCTTACTTATGTTGTCTTGAGACTAGTAGTTAAACTTTATTTCTGCCTTTGAGATTTGGGTTATATATATTCTTTCATATTCAGTAGCTGATACCTTGTACTCTGGATATCTGCTGAGATGTTATCTTAGACTGTCTGATTATCTGTATTTTTCTTGAGATCTATATCTTATCGTGCTTTCCTCTTCCTTAGTTGAGATTGAGTTTACTTCTGCTATGTCACCCCCATTCGGGGAGTATAAACTGTTTAGCTTTATATTGTTAGATGTTGTGACCTAGGACAACGTTCTACCGCCGACACTGCGGCGTAGGCTGGGCGTTGTTACGTTCTCGTACCCTCACAGTGGGTGCGGGTCGTGACACGTTTTTAGTGGTAGCCCATGCAGGTCGAGTTTATGTAGTGGTATTCGAACTAGAGTATCACTACAGCCTGCAGTAGGATTAGGATATTTTGAAGGTACTCAATCACATTAGGAAAAACTCCTTATCAGATCCCTTTTATCTAAATTTGCTGCTTATTATTTTTTCCTTGAATATAAACTGTGATTCTTTGAAATTTTGCTTCATTCTCAGAAATTGTTTCTTGTTTTGATATGTCTTCATGATGGTTATGAAGACACGATCTTATCGTTTCGGTTCGGAGGATACTATCGAGAGGCTGGCCACCTCTCGTCCTATTCATTAGGGCCTCGAGACCGCAGCTCCTGTTGTGCCGACTCAGGTTGGCGTTTCTGCTACATAGGAGGTGTACCTCTGTCTGTACAGAGACTTTTTCCCGTCATTTCCGATTTCTCACAGCAGCAGCGATTCATGCAGCATCAGCAGCAGACCAGGGGAAACCAGCAGGGCGAGCTATCGTCAGAACAGTCGAGGATGCACAGACCATTGGAGATCTTGCTGCAAGTTCCGTTCTTCTCGATTCTATTCCCTCAATTGTCTTTTATAACTACTTTGAAATCCGATTCCATCTGTTCCTTGCTGATCGATTAATTTTTGTTATGTTGCTCTTTTGTTATGTTTGTTTTTCTTCTAAGAAAATCATATGGGCTAGGTCACCTCAGTTATGGGATCTAGAATCTTCGATAGTCGTGTTAGTTGGCATAGTGAGGACATGTAGTCAGATTTTAGATGTATTTCTCGGGTATGGGAATTTAAGGTTTTCGTCGTCGCATGCGGCAATACGAAAATTTTAAATACCATGAACCTAAGGGTACGTACCTTAGTCAAGGACTCTGTGATTATCGTAGCCTTGCTCACTAGCATGATGAAGACTCTGGACAACATGATCTTGGACAGACGCATATGATTAACAGGTTGTATCTTGAGAAGGTTTTAAACATCATACCCTTCTGTTGTTGTAAATAACTTAGGAGTAGGGATATTTAGTTTGTAGAGCTTGTTCATAGGTAGATCTTCATAGTGAAATGATATGACGACTTATAGAGTGTCTGTACCCTAGAGATGATAGTTAGCATTGGTATTAGAATAGTAACCTATTGTAGATAATTTCCCTGTTATTTATAATACCAACCAGTTTATATATAGGATGTTAGTATGCCTTACAGCCTTCATGATTGTTATTATTTTTCCTTACCCTTCCCAGAGAGGCACCCATGACTAGAGCCTGTCCTTGAGTATAGTTGTAGCTGCACCTAAGACTGAGAGGTCTATATACATAGATAGATTGCAGAGGGTATTGGCATATGGGATATGGGTTTGGTTAGTATCTATAGGTCATTGTTGTATAGGATTATTGACATGTTGTTTAGCCTATATTTGGTTCAGTTTCTATTTCAGTTAAGTTCTCTTTGTGTTGAGTTCAGTCATGTTTGATCAACCTTTACAGGTAGTATGCAGACCCTTATCTGATACGTATGCATGCTACACCTTGATTACCAACCTATCTAAATACATATTAATATGTTGTTGATGTTTAAATTCTCAAAATCCCAATATTCTGATACAGTACAGTATCAGAGACTGGTTCTCTGCTTTTTCCTGTTTAAATTCATAAATTAAATATAAATTTCATGTTATTAGTTATGTTTACATCACTGCACATGTATGTTATACATAGGGTTTTAATTCAAAAAAAATTGGTTGAGTTTTGTGTTTGAATTTGTCAAATCTAAGACAGTGTGCATATTAACCCTTAATACTAGATTTTAAATGTTAGTTCAAAATTGCTATTTTTTTAAATGTAATATTTTGAGCTATATACATTGTTGTATGTAGGAATATAATGTTAGGTTTCATATTTTTACATGTTAGATTGTGATAAATATTGGGTTGGTTTGATGTTCGAATTTCTCCAAAATTCTAAAACTGAATACATGATTACATTTTTACATTAATTTCAAATGTTTAGTTCGATTTCAGATTTAATATGTAATATTGAACTGTGTGCATAGATAAATAAATGGATAGTATGTTAGGGTTCATCTCCATCATGTTAGGATGTGTTAGGAGCATTGAGTTAGTTGTGATGTTTCAAATCCCTAAAAATCTGAAACTGTATTATGTTAATATTACCCTTGTTTAAATGTTAGCTTATTTTCAGATTTGGTATGTAAATGCTGAACTAAAACTGGATTTAACCTTTCAATACTAAGCTATACCCTGTACAAGGACACACACACCCTAACTTAGTATACACTGCCATGTAAACCTAACCTTTCCTCTCTATGTTATGTTCATATACCTGCATAGATATATATAGAGTTTATGCATACATGTTATAATGTATATAGATACATAACTAAATCTCTACCTATATATATATATATATATATATATATATATATATATATATATATATATATATATATATATATATATATATATATATGGTTAGCCATGCATGTCATGAGCAAATGGGTTGTGTATTGTAGATTGTTTAACCAATATGTCATGAGTAGTGTGACTTAATAGCTATTGTCTTGAAACCCAAATCCTCCTATACACATGCCTACTATCTAACCATATGAACATGTCCACATACACCCATACACACACGAACCACATAACATTTACATAATGCTAGCTTTTCCCTCTCTAACACACTCTTTATATATATATATTGTGATTGGATTCCATGCAATTGACTTTCATCCTTTAACTTTTAATTTTAATTTTCTTGAATAGTATCCCTTAATAAATAATTGGTAGTTATCTTTATTATATTTTATTTTTTGATGAGTACCAGTTTTCATATAGGAGGGTAGACTGCCTTACAGTCTTGATGATTGTTATTTCTGTATCTTTTCTAGTTTAGCACCCTAGATGACTTGTGTGTTTTGATACCCTATGACCGTTTTGGTTAGCATGACTAGTATACCTAGATGAGACTTTACTACCACCGTATGCCATGACCCTGTATGCCGTCCTTTTTAATCGTATGTTTATTTAAGTTCTGAGACTTTGATTGTGGGGGTTTGACCTAGAAGGAGTAGGAATATTTTAATTTCGAGAACGAAATTTTTATAAGGTAGGTAGGTTAGTAACACCCAGTTTTCTAAAAGAGAATAATTTTGAAATTTTGTAATTTTAGTCTTTTAATAATAATATTTAAATCATGATATAATTTTTGGTAATTTTTTTTAATCATTTAAAACTATTTTAAAACATGACTTATGATTTTGGTGTTTGATAGTGTAACCTTGGAGACTGGTTGACCTAGAGCCTAGCCTTGTGATTAGGGTATTTTGTTTATCATTTCTAGTTTGAGGGTATTTTTGTCATTTTTGGGATTATTTGAATTTATTTGAATTTATTTGAATTTATAGGAATTTTTAGGATTTATTTTAGAATTATTGAATGAAGGTTGACTAGGTTGACTTTGACTAGCTTTGACTTGGTATGCTAACCCTAGTTGAGTTGGACTTGGTTAGATTATGAGATCCTAGGTTAATTTTAGTTAACCATATTCTAGTTATTAAAATCAATTAGAAAATAGAGATTAGAATAGAAAGTTTTAGACACAAGTCATGACTTGTGATTTGAACCATTGATTAATGACTAAGCTCAATCCATTAGCCATGTAACCAAACCCTAGCCCTATTCCAACAGCCCATTTGGCCGTCCACATGATCCCCCCCTCTATTTATTGCTCCTCAAAGTTAGGGCTAGCCTCCATTAGGAATTTTACAAAATTTTAGAAAGAGATAAGTCTCCATCTTCATTAAATCCTATAAAATCCATTTCAATTCCTTTTCCACCCAAATCAATTGCATTAGGTTCTAAAATTAGTCTACTTGCTGTTGGTATTGAGTATTTTTAGGAAAGAATCAATTTGAAGGAATTTGGTGGCTTGAGGAACCACTTTCATTTAGGGATTTTGAGCCTTTGCACATCTATAGGTAAATTCTATTCTACACCATAGAATTCTGATTTTATTGCATATCTTGGAAGCCCTAGGCCTAACCTAACAGTAGGACTAGCTAACCCTAGTTTTTGTGTCCTTTTCGTGTCCTATTTGGACACGTATCAGTCGTACGGTGCAAGTGTTTGATGAAATGCCCCAATGGGCATTTCGATTGATTTTTAGGAATGTAAATGAATAGGAAATTAGGTTTTTACATTGCTTATGGGTTTCCAGTGTCTTGGTATGGTTTTCGTGTCGTGTCGAGTCACCACAGACACGTGAACACGCTGACACGCGCGCGCGTGCACGGGCACTGTAGCTGCCCTGCTACTTGGCACCGCGAACACGACACGTCGACACGTGAGAATTGACACACACTGAAGGGCACAGTCTGACACCACGTGTGTCAAGTCTCAGAGCCTCTCGTGTCGTGTCGGACACGCATGAGGCAGTGCATTGGTTTTATACCGAATCGACTGCTGTCGATTTCCAGCACTGATATGCGTGTCGTATCGCACACATGCGTATCGTGGACACGTGTCAGGGTATCCTAGCCCTAGCCCTAGTCCTAGTCGACACTGGGACACGACCACGAGGTCTGTGTCGTGTCGTGTGCACGAGCACTGTGAACACGTGTACGAGGATTGGTCCACTGCATTGTGTTCTGGTTTTCGATTTGGGTTCTTAACTGATTGGACATGTTTGTGTCCACTTGGGTGGACACAAACACACTGAGGGACACGTACACTATAGGTACTTGCATTACCAACCTTTGGTTTGGTGTTTTAACTTGTTTTCGATGATGAATTCTCAATTTCCTAATTTTTCCTGATACCTAAATATCAGTCACATTTCCTCACTGTTTTTCCAGTTTTTAATATGAATTTTGACATCGAATTTGATCTATTTTTCACTGTTAATTAGTATGGTTTAAACCCTAATGTGGTACACCTATATGCGTTCTAATTGTGTGTCGAAATTGGGATGAATTGGTTTTGGTTTGGGGCTTAAATCTGAGAGTAAATGTTTGGACTGAACTGGGTTCCTATTTCTTCACTGTTAGTTCATTTCCTCCCCTTAACTGAGTTTTAATGAACTGAATTAATGAATTTTCAATGTATAAATCTGAGATTGAATGAATGTTGTTGAATAGCTCACTGGTTACATTACCTTGACTGAAAACTAGGTTTTGGGTGACTGATTTAAACTGGGAATTGGTTAAGCTGAAATGAATGTTTGTTAAATTCCAGATTTCATCATGATTGGTTAGTTTATTTGTTTTGGATTGATTTCCCTTCCTCCTTAAAACTGAGTTTGTGTCCTTAATGAACTGTGTAATACTTCACTGATTTTTCATAATGTGTGCCACTGTTTTCTTTCACTGAGTTCATGGCTGTGCACACTGATTTTAGGTTCACATAGCTCCACTCTTATGTATCCACTCACCCACTCACTCTCATGTTACACTAGCCTAACACACACACACCTTCATGCCTCATTAGCACACACACAAGTTCACACCTATGTATCACTCACTCTCTTGACACCTCACTTCACTCATGACACACACACACATGTACACCACATCCCTTCCTATTCTCAATGTAAATATATATGTGAAATGTATATATAGATAATAAATGTATATTGTAGGTATACCTATATTCTAATGTGTGTTACCATACTATATTAATATGGGTATATATAAATATGTTTGTATGGTATACATATAATAGCCTATATGTTATGTGTAGGCTATATTATATTATATAGCTATGTCAATATGTGTATTGTTTTAGATATAGATAATATCTTGTGTTTGTGATTTGTGGTTGGCTTAGGCATGGTATTGCCTATTAGCCTATGGCCTAGTCTCTTAGCCTATGGCTTATGTGTGTGTCTGCTTGACTAGTGAGCCTAGATTAGACTTGTTTAGCCTTGTTTAGACTAGTATGGACTAGTTAGGCCTAGAATAGACTATTTAGACTTGTTTGACCTAGTTTAAACTTGTTGGAACTAGTTGACCATAGTTGACCTAGGTTTGACTTCTTGGTTGACCAAGGTTGACCAAGAGTTGACTTTGGCCTAGATTGACCTAGATTCATTTAGAATGCATTGAATTGCATCTTGTTATCATTTTAGACTTGTTGTGACTTGTGCTGTTCTGATTAGGAGCCAGACACCTCTCCTCGGACAGTACATTTCATCCGGACACTCAGATACAGGCGAGTACATTCTCTGATCATTTCATATCCTGCTTAGAATTATTTTCCTGCATTAAATTACTTTACTTGATACTGTCACGTTGGTCACACGGATTAGTACTATATGGATCCCTTCTTGAGATGTTATCCCTTCAGGGAGCATCGGGTACTACATGTTCTGTGCGTTTCACTTACATGGCGTATCACTATGCTTCATTGGTTCATTGATCACTTGTGACATATACTCTTATGATCACAGAGTCTTCCTTGAATCCTTATCCCATTTATTGGTTCTCCTAGAATCCCCATTTATAGGACATCCATGTATCACCCTTCGGAGGCCTTTGCATGGAATCATAACATAACCTGGTTTGATCCTTGTGTATTGATTGGGGGTACGAGGGAGTAGAAGTAGACATGTGAATATTATCCAAGTAGTGTAGCATCAGAATCTTTCCATAGTTTAGCATCAGAATCTCCTATGCCATTTACATGTCTATATTGTACTCTGACTTACTAGCCACTGTTAGTCTCTATTTATAGTAGATATTTCTATTACAACTCTCTCTCTGTTTACATACTGTATTTCCTTCAGTATCTATATCTTACTTTACTGCATGATTATATTTTCTAACCTGCTATGAACTGTTGAGATGTATTGTGCTCGCTCATGTCCTGACTGGACCTGTTGAAAATATTACAGAGGACGAGGAGGAGGCCTGTGTGGATACCTTCTACGGGACAGCTGTAGCTGACGACATTACCCCTACTGCCTAGACTAGCTTAGTTAGGCTTTATCTTACTTATGTTGTCTTGAGACTAGTAGTTAGACTTTATTTCTGTCTTTGAGATTTGGGTTGTATATATTCTTTCATATTCAGTAGCTGAGACCTTGTACTCTGGATATCTGCTGAGATGTTATCTTAGACTGTCTGATCATCTGTATTTTTCTTGAGTTCTATATCATATCGTGCTTTCCTCTTCCTTAGTTGTGATTGAGTTTACTTCTGCTATGTCACCCCCATTCGGGGAGTATAAACTGCTTAGCTTTATATTGTTAGATGTTGTGACCTAGGACAGCGTTCTACCGCCGACACTGCGGCGTAGGCTGGGCATTGTTACGTTCTCGTACCCTCACAGTGGGTGCGGGTCGTGACAACTAATTAGCTTCTAATTGTCATTTTAGACATGTTCATGTGTTCTGGAATGGTTAGGACAAGGTTTGGTGTAAGTATCATGAGAGTATCGGAGTTTTAATGTGATACTAGCATTATGCACACCAAGTGCTTGTGAAAATGGCTTATGTTGGGCACATACATTTGTGTATTACCTACACTAGTGTGTGTGTGTGTGTGTACATTTGCGTGTGTGGGTATACCTACACATGAGAATACATGTGTGTGTGTGTGTAGTGTATGCCTACATAGAGAGTGTGTGTGTGTGCCTACACTTATTCATGTGTTGTGTGAATAGTGATGAGAGGTGGTATGTGCTCTTGTGTGTGTGAGTTAAACACACACATGTGAGTGAATGTGTGACAGTATAGTGAGTGAGTGATAGTATGTGTGAGGGTGTTACATTTGTTTGTATGTGTGTGTATATGATAAACACACATATATATGTGTGTCCTATGTGAAAGAAATGTATAGTGGTGTGTGTATTCATGTGTGTGTGTGTGTGTACATAGGGTTAATTAGATGAGACTGTCATTGTGACAGTATAGTGTAGAAGGAATAGAGATAGTGTACTTGTGTGTGTGTGTGTCACACACACATGAGCTAACATGTGACAGTGAGATAGGGAGTAGAGTATGTGAGTGTGACAGAGAGTGAGAGGAAAACAGGCCCTATATATCAGTAATGTATTTGTGTATGTATGTGTGTTACACACACATGGGTCTGCACATGAGAGGGAAGGACATTGTTTGCCATTGATTGTAAAAGAACAGAACAATTATCGGAGGACTGAACTTAGACTCACAATACAAACTCGTTCGTACAAAGAAAGCCTAGGGACGAAAACCTAGATACAGCAGACTAAGTACGATTGTTTATTTTTGATTTTGGAGGGTGACGATAGAGGCTCGGGAAAGCGACGGCCGCTCTGCCTTACTCCTTGGACGATCAGTATGTAGTCTTGGCTCGGGGAAGATCTGCTTGGCGTTGACGAAGAAACGCTCTTCTTGCTCTCCTCGGATTGCTCTTCTGGCTTCTCTCTCTCTCTGTGATTATCAAGGGGGAGCTCTCTCTGTGTAGATCTCTCTCTTCTTATTTCTTTTGATGCCGACCTCTCTCTCTCTCTTCTTCTCCTCTTTTTTTTTTCTTTTTTTTCACAAGGAAATGATGCTGGCTATTTATAAGAGTGGGGGGTGATCATTAGGGTTTGTTAATGATTATCTGTTTGGAATGTCGGCGCTCCTTCATTCTATCTGAACCCTTGATCCTGATTATAGTGAATCTCGGCCATTAATGCGGATAGCATCGTATCTCATGAGCAATTAATGCTAGCTGCTTTAAATCCTCGTGATTAATTATGCTAATGTCTGATTGCTTGCCACGTGTCCCATTAGCTTGATGATAAATGATATGCCCTGATCTCAGTAATTATGACGATGATGTCAAATATATTTGTTGAGATTCGGTTAAATATCTTATTGATCCCATGCCACGTGTCTTAATTGTGAGTCCTGTCAGAGCCGCATAGGATTGACTATCCTCGAACTGCAGAGAGATACTCTTCCTGAGCCGCATGAGATAATGCCTCATCGAGCCGCAGGGGACGAACCTTCCGTGAGCCGCATATGCATAGCCTTTGCGAGCCGCATGAGCTAGCATTGTATTGAGTCGCAGGGATTGAACTCTCGGTGGGCTGTATATGGCTGATTTCTGCTAACCATATAGAGTGACTTCTTCGTGAGCCGCATGGAGCTGTTTCCCATTTAAGCCGCATGAGAGTTGCCACGTGGCAACCTAGGATTTCTGACGGTTCGGGTCAGAGATCTTCTTCCTTTCCCGAAAAGTCTGTCATTATGGCAGAGTCATTATGACACTTTATGTCAGAGCAGTCACAGTCGCCAAGTCGTGTCAGAGCATTAAATGAGGCCACCCCCCCAAACGACCAGCTGTAGGGAAGGATCACACATGGCATCCATCGAGCCGCATGTGCCTTGCTGAACCGCATACGCTCCCGAGCCGCATGCGATTTGAGAGTCTTCTTTGAACCGCATAGGGCCGTTCCTGTGTGAGCCGCATAAGCTTCTTACTCCGAGCCGCATGGATCATTATTCTAATATTTTCCATGCTTCTACAGAACCCCCTTCAAAGTTTTCAATTTGTAAAAATTGGAATACTTTGAACAAGAAGCATGGCCCCGTTCATGCCGCATAGGATTTTTCTGTCTGCCTGAGCTTCCTAGCCGCATAAGTGCCTTAGCCGCATAAATTCATCTGGCCGCATAAACTGGTTGCCACGTGTCCTGAACACGTGTGCAAATCTTCATTAAGTGCCTTTGATTTGATTTAACGCCGCCTTTTGGGGGAGGATCCCAAGAGCCGGTTTTGCCTTGATAGCCGAAGGGTCGATCACGTCGTACGAAGCGTCGATCATCAATCCTTCTTTCTCTGTCTATAAATAGGTGGGTGTTTGGTTTGGACTTTAGGTTTTTCTTGACTGAAAAACTCCTGTCTTGTTTTCTTCCCCCAACCGACAAACAGCAATGGCGCCTAGGGTTTCCAAGACTGTGAAGAAGGCCGCGGCGAGGAGAAAGAAATCGGCTTCGTCGTCGACCGTCGCCCCCCCCCCCCCGTCCGCCTCGATGTTCACGTCACCATCGAAGGTAATAACCTATGTAGAAGATTGGGTATTTTGAAACCCTAACAGGGTCTGCTCTGATGCCTACTCCGTGCACGCAACCACGTGACCCACATACACGCCCCCTGATCGAGCCGCATGGGGTATTCCCTATGTCTGAGCCGCACACGGGTTATGTGGTCCGCATGCACGTCCCATGAAACCCTAATAGGGTCTGCTCTACTGCTTACTCCGTGCACGCAACCATATGGCCCGCATACACGTCCCTTGATCGAGTCGCATGGGGTATACCCCATGTCTGGGCCGCATACGAATTACGTGGTTCGCCTACACGCCCCATGCATGGGGTATGCCCCCCTGTCGGAGCCGCCTGTGAATTGTCTTTAAACGAGCTGCATGACTATTTTCTGGATATCTTTTTATTTTGTCTTTCCGTCTTTGATTCTTTCAGTATCTCCGCTGAGCGCTGAGGTTGCAGTCACAGAGGAACCGCCACCCCCTGTCGTCGACCAGGGGTCTCCCTCCATTAAGGAAGAAATGAAGAAGGAAGACTCGTCGTCTGCACAGGATGGTCTCTCTCCGAGTGTCGAAACAACTGGGGGTGGTAGCTCGGGGAATTCTGATACTCCTATTCCAGATGAGGATCTCCTTCAACTGCATCCTTCCTATGTAAGGTGGTTGAGGGAGTGGTATGGGCGCTTCTGCAACTAGGTTTTAGGAATTTCTTGCGGATGTCTGTCTTCTGCCCGCATGTTTCTGTAGTTTGTGCCTTTCCTTTCCGTCTGAATGAAGTAGTGAAAAGTTCTTTTTAGTTTTGTTTGTTAGTCATGTGAATGTGGCCGATCGTTTCAATGAATGGAATGTATTTGCTTCTCTCTTTTCTTGTAATGGTCGCCTTTAACAGGATATTCTATGTGAACTTTGTATCCTTAATGTACTCCGTTATGGATGTAGACGATAGTCTAGAATATGATCGGCATACGTATCCTGAAAGGGTGGGGTTATGTTAAGCCTGGGGATTTTATTTCCCCATGGAACCTTTGCTCCTCGGGGATATATGACGCTGTTGACTCCAAAAGCAGTATGTGGAACTAATCGATAGTTTGAGCGGTTGACTATCCTGCTGAAGGACCATCCCTCGACGTTGTGTACCTCTGAACCATAGTCGTTTCTTTCTCTTGTCTTGCTTGTTTGTCCTTTTATTTCTACTTTGTAACAGTGATATGATCTCGAAAATAGACATGTTTCATCTCATCTTTGCTTTCTTGTATCAGTGTTCATGGAATCGGACTTGCTGGGGGATTATTTGTGGACCTGTTATCCTAGGCGTACCTTAGTTTTAGGTACGGATAACAAGTTTGATTAGGATGTCCGGGACAGCCATGGCAAAATGGTCATGGATGTTCTCGGTACTGAGGGAAGGAATGCCGTAGAGCAGCTGGGCTCCCGGGGCATGGTAAGACGGTGGATTTATGCTAAGAAGCTTAGCAAGGGATATTTGTGGGCCTATTATCCTTGGCGTACCCTGGTTCAGGATACGGATAATGGGATGAAAGGAAACCAATCACATTTGCTCAGAGGTTATGATGACATGGCAAACATGAAGGTTTTATCGTGAAATCTTCCTGCTCAGCGGTAATGAGAACATGGCAGGAGAGACTTTACGGAAGCTATTTGTGGTCAATAGAGGACATTTGTGGTCAACAGAGGACATTTGTGGTCAACAGAGGACATTTGTGGTCAACAGAGGACATTTGTGGACCTATTATCCTTGTCGTACTCCGGTTGTGGGTACAGATAATAGGTTAAAAGGGGATCGACATACTTGCTCAGAGGTAATGTGGACATGGCAAATATGACGATTTCTTCGACGGAGCCTTCCCACTCAGAGGTAGTGAGGACATGGCAGGAGTGGGCTCAATGAAGATTGGGTACATAGAACAACTCAGAGGTAGGAGAACGTGGAAGTTCTATGCGAGGGGGCGGTTTGTTTTTGGTGGAAGTGAAGACGACTCAGAGGTAATGAGGACATGGTCGTTTCGGAAATTGGTGGATCGACTACCCTTTTTGTGTACCGGGAGTACGGGTAGTGAATCCTGAGGGAGGATCTCTGACAGGAAGAAAGTTCAGAGGTATAATCATACTTGACTTACTATCTGAAAGAGTGACCGAAATGTAAGTTCAGAGGCACCAGCTGGTACATAACTTGATAATTTGGACTATTGAGGGAGTGAGAGTACAGCGGCACCAGCGGGTGCATGACTCGATAATCTGAAATAGGGTGGACGAGAGTTCAGTGGTACTAAAGGAGTACATGACTCGATAATCTGGAGAATGATGGATGGGAGTTCAGTGGTACTAAAGGAGTACATGACTCGATAATCTAGAGAATGATGTTCAAACATAGTATTTCTTCAGGAACTTGCCGTTGACGGGCAACATGAGCAAATCTTCGTTCGGCTTAGCGAGGCGGTAGGCGCCGTTGGAGAATACGGTCTCGATGACAAATGGACCTTCCCATTTTGGATGGAACTTACCGGTGGTCTTGTGAGTCCTGACCATCGGTCTCCTGACTGCCAGAACAAGATCACCTACTTGGAATGTTCTGATTTTAACTTTTTTGTTGAAGGCTCCTGAGATACGTGCTTGGTATAGCTCGATCCTTTGCTGAGCTAGGAGGCGCTTTTCATCTAAAGCCTCCAACTCTTGTAATCGTCGTCGGTAGTTATCATCCGTTGTCAATTGATAAGTGAGGGCAACGCGGAGTGAGGGGATCTGAGTCTCCAAAGGGAGGACTGCCTCGCTCCCGTATACCAGAGAGAATGGTGTATTCCCGGTGGCTGTTCGAACCGTGGTGCAATAAGCCCATAAGCACTCGCCGAGCTTCTCGTTCCAGTCGCGTTTGTTGGAGGAGACGAACTTCTTGAGGAGTTTGATGATTGTTTTGTTGAATGCCTCTGCCAACCCGTTTGCTGCCGGGTTGTATGGTGTCGAAGCGACATTCTGAATGCGGTGCTTATCGCAGAATCGGTAGAATGCATGGCTTATAAACTGTGGACCATTATCATGGATGATTCTTCGTGGTAGTCTGAAGCGGTAGATAACATGATGCTTAAGGAAGCTGATCACGTTTGAAGTTTTAACTTCTGCGAGTGGGACAGCCTCCGCCCATTTGGAGAAATAATCAATGATCGCAAGTATGAAGCGGTGTCCTCGGAAGGAAGGTGGGATGATTGGACCAATGATATCCATTCCCCATGCTTCGAATGGCCAGGATGCCACCGTTGGATGCAGAAACTCGGATGGTTGATGAATGAAATTCGCGTGGACTTGGCAGGCCTTGCATTTTCTGGCATAATCTATCGCATCTGCCACTATTGTGGGCCAGTAGTAGCCCATCCGGCGAAGGCGGTCCTGTAGCTTAGGGACGGGTTGATGGGCCCCACAAACACCGTCGTGAGCTTCTCGTCCAGCTTCTGTAGCTTTCGCGTTCGACAAGCACCGGAGCAATAATCCGTCGTAGGAGCGGCGATACAATATTTTTGTCTCTGTATCGTAGAAGAATCTGAGAGAGCGCCGTCTGATAGAGGTAGCTTCCTTTGGATTCTCTGGGAGGATGTCGTATACGACGAAGTCAATGAACGGCTGTCTCCAGTCCGGTGTGTCGTCGACATTCTGGGCAGAATAACTTGCCATGGCTTGAACGTTATTCTTGGGACAGACCAGTTCGTGGCCTATTACATCAACTGAATGATAAGCTTGGTTTGGCACTGCTAAGGAAGCGACAAGGCCTGCTAGGGCATCGGCTTCGATATTTTGGAGTCTGGGGACGTGTTCGATGAAGAATCCCTCGAATGATGAGATAAGGTTGATCGCAATTTGATGGTAGGGGATCATGTCCTCATGGCGAACCTCGTATGAGCCCCTGATCTGATTGACGATTAGTTGGGAGTCGCCGTATGCTTCAAGGTATTCTACCCCCAGCTCTTTTGCAAGTTGGAGGCCAATGACCAGAGCGTTATATTCGGCCATATTGTTGGAGCAGGGTTCCGTGAGGGAGTAGGCGCGATTGATCACCAGCCCAGTAGGAGAAATTAATACCACTCCGACCCCGACGACGATGTTTCCCTTGGGTCCGGTCCTTGAGGCGCCATCGAAGAACATTCGCCATATGTTATCGTGGATGGCTGTATTCGAATTGGCGACCTCGTCTGGGATCTCTTCATAGATTCTGGATGACTCCGATCCTGGGTGGGCTGCCAAAAAGTCTGCTAGGGCTTGACCCTTAACAGCCTTTTGCGGAACGAAAATTATATGATAGGGGGACAGCAATATTGCCCATGTGGCGAGGCGAGAGCTGAGGGCCCCTGGTTTAGTCATGAGGACTCTGAGGGGGTTGACTCGCGAGATCACATGTATGGTTTGTCCTGTGACATAGTGCCGCGTCTTTTGAATAGCGAATACCAGGGCGAGACACTCCTTCTCTACGGCGGTGTATCGATGTTCTGGCCCGATCATCATTCGACTGAGATAATATATGGCCTGCTCGTGGCCTGCATCATTATTTTATGCTAGCAGGGCACTAAGGGAGTGTTCCATCGCTCGTACGTAGAGCAGGAATAGTTTTCCGGGGACCGGGGCCACCAGGACTGGGGGATTCGACAAATATTCTTTGATGTCGTCGAAAGCATGCTGGCATTCCTCGTCCCATACGAATGAGACTCCCTTCTTCATGAGGTGTGTGAACGGTCGGCATCGCCCGGAGAGGTTGGAAATGAACCTCCTGATGTAAGCTAGCCTCCCTTGGAGGCCTCTGAGTTCGCGGAGATTTTTCGGGGGACCCATCTCCATGATTGCCTTCGTCTTCTCAGGGTCTACATGGATGCCCCGTGCCGTGATGATGAAGCCTAAGAATTTCCTGCTGGATACGCCCAAGAATGATTTCGTAGGGTTCATCTTCAGGTTGTGGGCTCTCATCAGGTCGAATACCGTTCTCAGGTCTTGTAGATGATCTTCCTTATAGCGACTCTTGACGGCGATGTCGTCGACATAGCATTCTACTGTTTTGCGTAAATGTTCTCGAAAAATGATACTCATGGCCTGCTGATATTTAGCGCCAGCATTCTTTAGACCGAATGGCATGACTGTGTAGCAGTATGTACCAATCGGCGTTCGAAATGATGTATGCTTTTCGTCGTCGGGAGACATCTTGATTTGATTGTACCCCGAGAATCCATCCATGAATGACATACGTTCAAAGCCGCATGTGTTGTCGATCATGATGTCTGTGATGGAGAGGGAAAACTCGTCCTTCGGACATGCCTCATTCAGATTACGGAAGTCGATGCAGATTCGGATCTTCCCATTTTTCTTAAGGACTGGCACTATGTTGGCGACCCAGTCAGGATGTTGCTCTTCACGAATGAAGCCGCTGGTTATTAGCTCGTTGACTTCAGTTTCGATCGCGTCCATGACACCTGGGCGGAAGCGTCGTTGTTGCTGCTTGACTGGCTTTGCATCTGGCCGTATATTGAGTTTGTGGAGAGCGATGTCAGGATTTAACCCCGGCATGTCTTCATAGCTCCAGGCGAACACATCGATGTATTCTCTGACGAGTACTAACAGCGATTCTCGTTCTTCGTCAGTTAGGCTTTTACTGATAAAGATCGGTTTTGGAGAAGCTTCGCTGCCGAGATCCACATGTATGACCTCATCTTCGGTAGGAGGCTCTCTCAGTTCGAACCGCTTTTCCCATTGTGCGTCTAATTGCTGGGCCCATGGTTCTAGCTCAAGGATTTTGGGGATGTCTTCGTCTCGAGAATCAGCATCTGTTGTACCCGATGGGAGGGTTGTTTCTCGGGGTTCGTCTCCTTGAAACATTGGATTATTGTGGACGTTCGGAGGAGTACTACCCCCAGCTCCTACGACCCCCAGGGTCGGGGACAATGAGTCTCCTGTTGCAGCAGATTTTGTCTTCGAACGGGTGTGTTGGTATACTCCGGTGGAGGGCAACCGTTTAGCCGACAATTTTTTAGCTGTAGTAGCTGATATCTTTGGACTGGAGATGCTTGTCTTCTTCCCTCTCCCCTTGGCGGGGACCTTCTGAGCGGAATTGCAGGAGACAACAGGAGGTGCCTCATCTTCTGAGTTCGGGTGCTGTAGTCTGTGGAAGACGGACGGACGATCTTCCGTCACTGTCGCGTTGTTGCAGCAGCAGTTGACGATGATCTGGGTGCAGTGACGTCCATGTGAGGATTCTTTGCACGCCGAGGCCCCTTCTCTTTCCTTGCGTTTGTGGAGGATCGCCTCACGCAGGTCAGAGGAACCACTCTGTCCGTTCGCCGCCGGGGATTGGACTTGAGCGGTTCTGTACAACTTCCCATCAGAGGCCCGTGTGATAATCAGCGGAACGCCCTGATAGTCAGAGGTTGGGGCAGCTGTCTGGGCTTGATGAGCCCGCGCTGTCCTAGACTTATTCTTTCTAGCATTCGTGGGTGCATAATAGGAAGAGTCCAAGTTGAACATCACAGAGTCTGGCTTATCATCCAGAGAGTCATCAGGGTTCGGACCGTACGAGAGACGGTCGAAAACTGATCGAGAGGAGCATGGAGCAGGTGCTATGCGGCTGGGAGCGAAAACCGTACAGGCTGTCTGCATGCGGTTGTCTCCTGTCGTCGGACGAGTTCTTATGCGGCTAGGGGTCACGACCGTGCAGGCTGGCCGCATGCGGTTGGCATCTGTGGCCGCATGGGTTTTCTGCAAACGATTGACTTTACTGGCCGCATGAGTCTCATCCATGTTGTTGGGAACTGTAGTCGCATAAGTTATGCGGCTGACAGAAGTAGCCGCATGAGTTTTCTTCATGCGGTTGGCGGATGTAGCCGTATGGGCTTTCTCCTTGCGGCTAATACTATTCTACGGTTCGGTCCGCGTAGAGTCCCTCTTTGTCCCTGCAAGTCCGGCATCATAATATTTTCTTCTGCCGGACTTGGGGACAGCAGAGTTGTCTACGATCTGAAGTGGGACCGCAGGAGAATCCTTCTCGCCGTCTTGAGCAACAGAGGGCATCCCATCGAGGGCTTGAGGAGGAGCAAATGACTTCGGTCTCCATTCTTTACGAGCCTTCGTGGTGCGGGTACACTTCTGGGCCGGGCCAGCGCTGCCTTCAGAGAGCATCTCTTCGAACGCCTGTTGGTCGAAACGGACGACCATCTTCTTTTGTGTGGAGCCAAGTTTGGCTGCATCTGATTGCGTCACCAACTCCTCAGCCGTGGAGAAGTTAGTCCCCAGCAGAGTCGCCATCGTGTTTGCCATTGATTGTAAAAGAACAGAACAATTATCGGAGGACTGAACTTAGACTCACAATACAAACTCGCTCGTACAAAGAAAGCCTAGGGACGAAAACCTAGGTACAGCAGACTAAGTACGATTGTTTATTTTTGATTCTGGGGGTGACGATAGAGGCTCGGGAAAGCGACGGCCGCTCTGCCTTACTCCTTGGACGATCAGTATGTAGTCTTGGCTCGGGGAAGATCTGCTTGGCGTTGACGAAGAAACGCTCTTCTTGCTCTCCTCGGATTGCTCTTCTGGCTTCTCTCTCTCTCTGTGATTATCAAGGGGGAGCTCTCTCTGCGTAGATCTCTCTCTTCTTTTTTCTTTTGATGCCGACCTCTCTCTCTCTCTTCTTCTCCTCTTTTTTTCCTTTTTTTTCATAAGGGAATAATGCTGGCTATTTATAAGAGTGGGGGGTGATCATTAGGGTTTGTTAATGATTATCTGTTTGGAATGTCGGCGCTCCTTCAT
>JANAVB010016934.1:0-19703 GCA_029216955.1 Iris pallida | reverse complement strand
CAAGAGGGTGGTGTTGTCCCTACCAGATTTTGATTTTGATTTTGAAGTGGTTCGTTCGTTCAAGTACATTCAAAACATGGGAAGTGAGGAAAGCATCCCCCAAGTCAAGTCTGATTTCAAAAACACAACACATTCTCCAAGGGGGTTATGGGGAGAGAGGTCATGAGGAAGGAACCCATCAGAGGGAAAGCCCCAAAGATCGGCAGCAGCAGCAGCAGCAGCAGCACCGAGGAAAGAGAGAGAGGGGAATCTAACGGATGGGTTTGATCTGTAAATGAATTGGCTTACAAATATAAGAGATAATAAAGCTAAGTTTTGAATGTGTTAATGATATGGGGGCATCTCTTATTCTTTGTTTTGTGTTGGGGTTTTGTGGGTTAATTTACTGTTCCCTATCGTTTTTGATACTGTGGGAAAGCAAAAAAAAACTGGGCATTGGGGTGGGGGCAACCACCACCATTGCTCAGATCCTGGCCAGAAGATGACGAGGTGTTATGTGTGGTGGTGGCATTGTACTGTCATGTGGAACTGGGCTTTTCACTTGGGCCTCGTTTGGTTCGCGGAATCTCCCGGTTGGGAAAAGAAAGTGATTACTTTTCTATGTTTGGGTGTCCAAGAAATTGAGGAGGAAAGGAAGTGATTTCCAATAGAAGGAAAATTAGGGGGGAAAGTGATTCCATCCATCCAAGGAAGGAATCACTTTCCCACATTGAAGTATTCACTTTCCTTTCCAAATTCCTTGGCATTGCCAACATAGGAAAGGAAAATCAACAGGAATTAAAGTTTCCCAAAGGAAAGGAAATGACAAGGAATTGATTTCCTTTCCCTTCCTTCCGCGAACCAAACGAGGCCTTGGTGTTTGGAGCAAAGACCATTCCAGCTATAAAACTAAGATAAATTCTAAGGGCACAGCACATTTTATTCAGCACTGTCCAAGTGTTAATTTTTATTATTTACAAGTTTGTCACTGAAAAAATTACTCAGAACTATTCAAGTGGTAGGTATAAAAGATAAGTGTTATAATTTTTGTTTCTTTCCTCACTCTTCATTCCTCACAAGAAGAAGAAAACAACAAGAAGAAAAAAAAAAACAAGAACAAGAACATCAATTTTTGCAAACCTAGTTTATTTTAATTTTTTGCTCTCTTCCAATTTCTCAGATCTCTTTCTCCCAAACCCTACTTTATTTTCTTCTTCTTGTTTGGGCATTATGGATGAAATCCTAGTTGTAGAAGAAATTGGGTTATCAAATCTATCAAATCTATTAATCTATTAGTCTATTAACCAATTTTTCTTTATTAATAGAAGAATTATGCATGAAATCCTAGTTGTAGAAGAAAACTATGGAAGAAAATCATAGTTGTAGAATAATTGGGTTCATATCAGGACTGCCACAATTTCTGACAGTCCTAGAAGTATTGAGGACTGCCAGAAATTGTGGCAGTCTTGAAATAGTCTCGATGTACAACATGACTGCCACAATTGTGGCAGTCCTATAAGTAATGAGCACTGCCAGAAATTGGGCAGTCTTGAAATAGACTCGATGTACAACAGGACTGCCACAATTTCTGGCAGTCCTAGAAGTAATGGACTGCCAGAAATTGTGGCAGTCCTGAAAGGGACATGCTTTACAGCAGGACTGCCACAATTTCTGGCAGTCGTAGACATATTGAGGACTGCCAGAAATTGAGGCAGTCCTGAAAGATACTTACTGTACAGCAAGTTCCTTTCAGGACTGCCACAATTTCTGGCAGTCCTAAAGTCGAAATTCTCGAATAAAAAAAAACATGTTAGGGTTTATTTCAATCTTGATAATATAGTGAAATATGCATTTTAGGATTTATTTCCATGCATTCTTTGTGAGAAAAGAGTATTTAACCTTTACTTTCATGCATTTTAGGGTTTATTTAATTTTTTGGTGCCATCGAAATTGGGAAAGAGAAGGAAACTAGGGTTTTGATGGAGATGGTGATGATGAAAATGGTGGAGAAGAAGAAGATGATGAGATGAGAAAAAAAAAACTAGGGTTTGATGGAGATATGAGAATGGAAATGGTGGAGAAGAAGAAGATTGATAGAAGAAGAAGAAGAAGAAGAAAGCTAGGGTTTGTGAAGAGAGTGAAAATTTGAAATGAGAGTGATTTTTCGGGTTGGGGGGGGGGGGGGGGGGGGGGAGGGGGCTGTGGGGTTTGGACAGCCCCTGAATGAAAAATTTGGACAGCCCGAGTAAAAGTTCCTCAAAGCATGACTAGCCATAATCCTGGCTAGCCCCGAGTAAAAAAACATGTGCCCTTATAATTAGCCAAAACTAAGCTACAGCAGCATGGACATGGTCATGGACAGAGAAAGTAGTAGCTACCTCTTCATATGAGTTGGCTCGGCTCGGCTCGGCTCGAATATTTCTGAGTCTATTATCATTTACTCGACACGAATCGACCCTTTTATAATTTTTATGATTTGGATGTGAAATTGTAAAAGATTTTACAAACAGTATAGTTTATTCCGAATGGAAAATCTCTTATAAGTCAGTTGCTAAAGATACTACAAAAATTATTCATGACAGTCTTAATTTTATTTATTTATCAATTTGTTACGGAAAAAAAATTACTCAAAACCGTCCAAATATTTTAGCACTGTCAATTTTTTTGATAGTACTATCAATATGCTAGGCTGTTACAAAATTGACAGTCAAAAAAAAAAAAATTTAGAACTGTCAAATTTTTTACATTATGTTCATTTAAGGTTGTCAAAAGTTTTGAAAGCCCTCACATCGTTGATCTGAGGTCGGAGAGGATTCCTCGATGTCGTTCCACATGGCATTTGATCTGAGGTCAAGGAGTGTAGAAGTTGTGGCATAGAGGTCTAGACGGAAGAGGGAGGAGGGGGAGCCAAGGGCGAGACGAGATGGTCAGTGATGACGGATGCGAGGGCGTCGAGGGTGAGGGTTAGGGTCTAGAGTGAGGCGGCTGATGAAGGCGAGGGTTAGAACCTGGAGGATGAGGACGAGAGGGATAACGGCGATGTAGTCGTGATCGCAGGTGGTGAAAGGATTGGAGGATGGACAACTCATCGTAAATTTTTGAGTGTGAATAAAAATTGTTTCAAATTGTACTTGTGCTAAAATTTGGAATGCTCTGAGTATCTTATCTAGCATATTTAGCAATTATCTTTTAGAAGCTCAACTCAAACTCATGCTCGACTGGATTACAGCCCCAGAGGAGGGGACCAGCAACTCTTTCCCCAATCTCTCTCTCTCTCTCTCTCTCTCTGAAGTACTCCCTCAAATTCTCGGTCAAGCTGGTCTTCTGAAACCGACTGAACCAAGACACACATACACTAACTTCTCTCTCTCACACACACACACATTGGTGATGATGGAATGGTAGATGATGACTCACATGTTCACCAAACAATTAACCTATTTGGAATCCAGGTCAGTCAGGATGGGGAGTGGGAGCTCCACATTTTATTTTTCATAAAATTTTGCAGGGAAGGGAATCACAGCCAGGAGTGAGTGGAGTACAGTAAACTTTGGAGTTGGCCTGCCAAAAGTATATTTTCAAGCTGGATTAGAAAAATGCTTGGATATCAATGAAATTAAAGAAAAGAAAACACTATCTTCCAATTTTTTGCAATAAAAATAGCAATAGATAAAGTCATACCAACTTTTACTCAGAATAATCTATTTTTTATTTACAAGTTTAATGTCAAAAAAAAAGAGAAATTTTGAATCGCACCCTAGTTAATTTACCACAATTTAATGTGCACCCCTGTCATTTACTATAATGTATAACGCACCCCATTTGAGACGTTTTCCGTCTCTTGCTAACAGCTGACCGCTCTGACTATATTTTTATGACGAAAAAACCCTTAATTCATTTTTTGAGGAGCCGTAATGAATGGAAGCCCTAACTTACTTGTGTAATTCCTAAACTACCATCCTCTTTTATAAATCCCTACACCACATCCTTTACCTTCTCTTCCATTCGATTGCGTGGCTTAGTACCAAAAATTTAGGGTTCATCGAAGCTTCACCGAGCTACCATGTGCAACTCCGGTAAGCTATGTTTTGTGTATTTTCTTTGAATGTATGCAATTCTTGCTGTTGTGGTTTGTCCCTCTAATTTTCGTTGAATGTGTGACATTTTCAAATATTTTAGGAGAAATGTCAACTTTGCTCGAAGCACACCCACCTTGCAGATGAGTGTCCATTCTTGAGCTCACCTTGCAAGACGGAAAACTGCAAGGGGATTAGGTATGTTTCGAAGTCAAATACCATGGCCAATCCCGGGAGAAAGTTTCTGAAGTGCCCCCTGCTCGGATTTTCAATGGCTGGATGTTGCTGTTTTGGGTTCAAGCTCTGGAAGCTCATCTTCAACAATTCAAACAGGAGGTTGTTTCTTATGTGGTGAGTTAGGCCATTGGAAGAAGGAATGCCCTTGGTGTCACCCCCATTTCCTGTATTCGTATTTATACTCGTAATTTGATTTTGGCACGTATTTTATTTTCTCGACTTGTGGATTCGGGTTCTCGTAAATGGGTTTTGGACCATGGCTTGGTTTTATTTTGTGGAGTTGGTTTGATTTGGTTTGGTTCATCATGAGTGGAACACCTTAGCCTATTCTTTCCCTCATTCCATCACAACCACCCTCATTAAAACCTACCAACCTTTTCTCTCTCCTCCATAACTCCATCAATTTCTTTCAACTTCTTCTTCTTCTTCTTCCACACAACTCCCCAACCCATAGGCAAGTGCACCTTGCCATCAAATAAGTACCACTTTTTGTTTGTCCATTAACTAGATTAGGCCATGGAGAGCAACTTTAGAACTTGACATTTTGTGATTTGGAGCTTTCATTCTTCTAGATCTAGGTTTTAGCCATTTTCGAAAATCCTTGGTTTTGATCTATTAAACTTTGATTTTTGCTTGTTTTGATGCTTTCATGTGGAAGAGAATTCGATTTTACTCAAGTTAGAACTTTGAAAATCTAGATTTTGTTTTGATTTGACAAAGTTATGAAGAATTGAAGTTCTTGGTGTTCTTGGACCTGCTCTCGGCCAGGAAGAACATCCCTCTGCCTTGCGCTCTTTAGCGCATGGCCGGTTGCGCACCCCCGGCTTGTGCTCTTTAGCACAGGGCCGATTGCGCATGACCTCAGCCAGTGCTTTGCGCTGCGCTGGATTGCGCTGGCGCAAGCCATCCATGCGCCAGCCAGCCATGCGCAAGCCGACCTCTGCGCAAGCCAGCCATGCGCAAGCCGACCTCTGCGCAAGCCAGCCTTGCGCAATCCACCTCTGCGCAATCCACCCTTGCGCAATCCACCCCTGCGCAGTCTACCCTTGCGCAAGGCAACTCTTGCGCAACTCTTCCATGCGCAGTACATACCCTGTGCAGCCCAACCCCTGACCCCCCTTGCACAACCCACTTGTCTATGATGAATTATTTATTTCTTTAAGCTTGGCTCTTCTATAGCCCTATATATATTGGTATTTTATTAGATATTTTACGTCCATTTATATCCTTACGTCTTTTTGTCATGAACTTGATTTTACTTAATATGTTTGGAATGACTATTGTACACGGCATGGTATGACAAGGAACTAGCATAACGCGACAGTGACCCGTATTGGTGCACTCCTGACATGACCAACCTGACATGATAGTGACCCGTAATGGTGCACTCCTGACAGTACCCTGACATGAATTATCTTGATAACTTGATAGTGGCCCGTGGCGGCGCACTCCTGACTTGACTTGACTTGTAACTTGTAACTTGACTCGTATAATCAACTTGACACCGTGGGTGTTCCTGCTTGCCTGCTTGTACAATCCACTTGTCTTGTCTTGCATCATGTCTAGGACGTGACTTCCTGGGTACCACGGCCAGGGACTCGCGCTAAATTGGATTAGGCTAATGATTAGATCAAACTAGAACATGGAGAATTCCCAGTCACAGGCAATCTCGTTATCTAGGCGCTTTAATGGACTTGTAGCTTGCCGACGAGTAGAGCACATTTCCAGCACACTGTCATGTGTTGCACCCTCTAAGTCACCTAAGGGTACATTTGTCTCCCGGGCAATGTACCCACCTATAACTCTCAACCCCGCGGAAGGATAACTGGATAGTCTGCAGGACTTGGGACTGGAATTCTCACTTGCATCTTGTTAGTAATTAGGTTTGTGGTAACCCTAGTTAGTTAAGGTAGTAAGCCGTAGTATTTGTTTGGCCGATTGCGAATGGATGGTGTCCAGCCTTGTCTAGCCCCTATACCTGGAACTCTTGATCATGATTGTTTTACTTATCTCTAACAATAAATGGGTAGAGACAGTGAGCTATTCAGGCGAAGGGGTACAATCCCGGTCCTTGTTTGGTTTAAGGATTATAACCTGGCTCCCGGAATGGTTTCACGTCCCTAGTCGTTTATCGCCCTGTGTACTTTACTACTTGTACTTCTTTATTCTTATGTTCTGATATGCTGGCTTTTGTTCTTATTTGTGGCCTCCTTTGTGGCACTTGCTCTTTCTGGGGTTTGATCCAGCTGGTTTTGTGTGGCCAGATTTCGGAGCAGCTCCCGAGGATCTACCGAGCTTCCAGCCCAATGGTGACAACTAGAAGGAACCGGGCTATGAGTGAGTTTCCCTTTTTGTTTCACCCACTTATATGTAAATTTATTCTTTTGAGGCGTTTAGCCGACGAGCACCTGTTAGCTCGATGCACATTTACTTACTGTCTGCCTACGGGCTGTAAAACATGATTAACAAATCCTAGGGTTGATCATGTATGACTGAACTCTTGCTAGTCTTATCATTTTGTACGACTAGCTTCATGATCATCCAATATGTAATATTTGGGACGCCTTATATATATATATTTGATGCTCTAATATCTTGTAACTCTGTTAATTGCTTGAGATTGAGACAATAGGCTTGACCTTAAGAGACTGCTGGCTTGTAGTAAACCCTCATATCTAGACAGCCGTGACCGTATAGTTGAGATGTATTCTATTTCAATATACGTAGCTGGCTATGTCTGCCCCCGCTCTCCAGTATTCTGGTTCTGGGGCGTGACATGGTTTAAGTGGTGGCCCATGCAGGTCTTGGCATTCAAGAAATGTGAGGGTTTACCGAATAGATGTCTCAATCAATATTCGTCCTTGATCTCTGCTCGTATCTTCAAATCCCTAAGAATCTCGACCTGATCACATTGCTTGTATCATTGATCTGTCCTGGTCCTTTCCTTATTGTTCCCTATGTCGTCTTCTTCAGCGGCATTACTCCCGGACCTGCCAACCAGCCAGAAGAAGCTCGACAAGCACCCCAGCGCCAGGAAGATCAAGCTCAGCACTCTGGAGTAGCCTCCCGAGTTATGTTTCCCGGAGGCTCAGAACCTCCAGTTCAGGCAGCTCCGCCCGTCCAACCAGCTAGACAGGATGAGGGACCTTTGGTAGGGCTTATCAGAGAACTGCTTGCATCCCAAGATCGTCGAGGCGACGCCTTGCACCAGGAAGTTCATGATGCACTAAACTGAGGAGGTCCCCAAGGGAATCAGGCGGCCAACAGTTTCAAGCGCTTGAACCCTCCCTTCTTTGACGGCAGTGAAGATGCGATTGCCGCAGACGCTTGGCTTCAGGATACCGAGGTGGTTCTAGAAGCAGCTAGGACACCTGAAAATGAGAAGGTGGCGGTGGTACGCCTACAGTTGTTAGACTTGGCTCACGATTGGTGGGCAGCTCAGGCCATGGGATTAGCAGCACCAGTCACTTGGGCGACGTTCAGAGAGAGGTTCCAGACAAAGTACTTCGATGCGGTGGCACGGTACGACCTGCAGACCAGATTCATCAACTTGAAGCAAGGAGGCAGGACGGTCGATGGCTATGCGACCGAGTTTTCCAGGCTGAGTAGGTTCGCCCCCACCTTGGTGGCAATCGAGTTCGATAGGGCTCAGCGGTTCCAACAAGGGCTGCACTTAGAGATATTATTGGCTGTGGAGCAGTTCGAGCACCAGACGTTCGATGCAGTGTTGAAGGCAGCAAGGAGGCATGAGTATACCTCCCGGAGAATTATGGACAGGACCGGAGGCAGGAAGCGGTCCCACAACCAGATGCACCAATCTTCAGCTCCAGCCCCGGCAGCTAGGGGATTGACCATTGGAACTCCGAGGCAGGCGGCCTCAGTGACGTCGGTTCAGCATTCAACCCCGACGTATCCGCAGCAGCAGAAGCAGAAGCAGTCTTCCGCGGTGGGATGTTCGCATTGCGGGAAGCCGGGCCATGTAGTGGCAGAGTGTCGTAGGACACAGGGATTGTGCCTGGCTTGTGGAGGAGCAGACCACCAGATAGGGGCCTGCCCGAATAGGGGAGGTCCATCATCATCCAACCTTTCTAGTTCTTTGGTGAGAGGACCAGCCCCAGTTCCAGTCCAGCAGCAGCAGCAACAGCAGTACCCGAGGCTATTGTTGCCCCAGGCCCAGGCCTTCCAGCAGCAGTTCACCCAGGCTCCAGCACAGAACCGACAGAGGGGTTTCCAGCAGAGAGGACCCACAGCTAGAGGTCAGGCTATGATGATGACCATGGAAGAAGAAGTTGCACCAAGTGAGGTAGTGGCAGGTATTATTCTCGTCAACACCTTTCCAGCATCTGTATTATTTGATTCTGGTGCATCGCATTCATTCATGTCTGCACGATTTGCGACACGGATAGGATTGGAGCCTGAGTCATTATCAGTGAGGCTCAATATACTTACTGGTAATGGTCTTGTGGGAGTAGATCGAGTATTTTTCTCGTGTCGGATCGTAGTTAGCGGTAGAGAGTTCCCCGCTAGGCTCATAGAGTTCCCTATGGCAGACTATGATGTAGTCCTAGGCATGGATTGGTTGAGGAACCATTATGCTAGGATAGACTGCCATGTTGGCAGAGTTGTCTTTAGTATTCCCAAAGAGCCAGGGTTTTTATTTTCCAGAGGCACAGTAGAGCCATCTCCTCCAGTATTACGGATGGCAATAGCAGCAGTGCAGTTGCCCCGGATAGTTGAAGAGTTTTCAGATGTCTTCCCAGAGGAACTTCCAGGGATGCCACCAGAGCGGGAGATCGAGTTCACCATCGACTTGATTCCCGAGACAGCACCAGTATCAGAGCGAGTCTACAGAATGGCGCCTTCAGAGTTGGAGATTTTGTACAAGATGATGGAAGAACTTAGAACCAAGGGATTCATTCGTGCTAGTGGATCGCCTTGGGGAGCCCTGATGCTTCTTGTGAAAAAGAAGGATGGTACGTCCAGGCTATGTGTAGATTATCGTACCTTGAACTCAGTGACAATCAAGAACAGATACCCTCTCCCGAGGATAGATGACTTGTTTGATCAACTCAAGGGGGCTTCAGTTTTCTCGAAGATATACTTGCGGTCAGGATACCACCAGATCAGAGTCAGAGAGCAGGACATCCCGAAGACGGCGTTCAGATCTAGGTACGGGCATTGGGAGTTTCTAGTTATGCCCTTTGGAGCGACCAATGCGCCGGCAGTGTTCATGGACCTCATGAACCGTATTTTTATGCCTTACTTGGATCAGTTTGTGATAGTGTTCCTTGATGACATCCTGGTCTACAGCAAGAGTGAAGCAGAGCACGAGCAGCATCTCAGAGTTGTCCTCCAGATTCTCAGAGAGCACCAGTTGTACTCCAAGTTCAGTAAATGCGAGTTCTGGCTCGATCGCATTTCTTACTTGGGTCACATCATTACCAGAGGAGGAGTGGAAGTGGATCCCCAGAAGATTGTGGCTATCGAGGCATGGCCAGTACCCAGCTCAGTGGCAGAAGTTCGCAGCTTTCTTGGATTGGCCGGCTACTACCGGCGGTTCGTCTCTAATTTTGTAAGGATTTCAGCGCCGATGACCCAGTTGACCCGCAAGGATGTGCCGTTCGTTTGGACAGCAGAAGGTCAGGAATCATTTGAGAAGTTGAAGCGGGGTTTGATAACGGCTCCCATTCTCACCCTTCCAGATGGGACCGGAGGATTCACAGTTTATTACGACGCTTCAGGCAGAGGATTGAGATGTGTTTTGATGCAGCATGGGAAGGTAATTGCTTATGCGTCACGTCAACTCCGTGATCATAAGAAGAATTACCCGACCCACGACTTGGAGCTAGCAGCAGTAGTGTTTACACTTAAGTTGTGGAGGCACTACTTGTACGGAGACAGAGTGGAGATCTTTACTGATCATAAGAGCCTGAGTATGTTTTCACCCAGAAGGATCTTAATATGCGGCAGAGAAGATGGCTCGAGCTACTGGTGGACTACGATGTGGATTTGCAGTATCATCCAGGGAAGGCCAACGTTGTAGCAGATGCGTTGAGCCGGAGAGCCGGAGTTTATTTCCTGACGGCGCAACCAGAGTTATTGTCGGATCTTCAGAAGATGGGAATTGAAGTGGTTATTCCTTCCAATGTGGCCTTGATGGCCAGCCTACAGATTCAGTCCATCATAGTTGAGAGGATCCAGACAGCACAGTTAACAGATTCCAAGATTCAGCGGCTCAGAGCAGAGTGCGAGGCAGGAAGAAGGCCAGAGTTATGTATTCATGAGGATGGTACACTTCGACACGGTACGCGTCTTTGTGTACCCAGTGGAGATATCAGACAGGAAGTCATGGCAGAGGCTCACAGTTTGCAGTATTCCATCCACCCAGGCAGTACGAAGATGTACAGAGATATTCGTCAACACTTTTGGTGGAATGGTATGAAGAGAGAGATAGCCCGGTATGTCTTTCGATTTTTGGTTTGCCAACAAGTCAAGGCTGAACATCAGAGGCCAGCTGGACTTCTTCAACCTTTACCGATCCCAGAATGAAAATGGGAGCACCTTACCATGGATTTCGTGACTGGGCTACCCAGATCTCCGGCAGGCAGAGATGCTATTTGGGTCATTGTGGACAGGCTTACCAAGGTGGCACACCTTCTTCCATTTAGAGTTGGACAGTCGACGGCGCAGCTAGCAGAGATGTATCTCAGGCAGATCGTCAGACTTCACGGAGTGCCAGTCAGCATAGTATCAGACAGGGATACGAGATTCACATCGCACTTCTGGCGCAGTCTTCATCAAAGTTTGGGGACTCGTCTCAAGTTCAGCTCAGCGTATCATCCGCAGACAGATGGGCAATCGGAGCGCACTATACAAACCCTCGAAGATATGTTGCGGTCGTGTACCCTTGACTTCGGTGGCTCGTGGGAGGATCACCTACACCTGGTGGAATTTTCGTACAATAATAGTTTCCAGGCCAGTATCCAGATGGCACCCTTCGAGGCTCTGTATGGCAGGAAGTGCAGATTTCCGTTAGCATGGAACGATGTCGGAGAGAGGCAGATGCTCGGTCCAGAATTGATTTCTCAGACGGTTAAAGTGGTCAGGAAAGTCAGAGATCACCTCCGAGTTGCTCAGGATCGCCAGCGCCATTGGGCCGATGCTCATCGGCGTCCCTTAGAATTTGCCGTCGGCGACCATGTATTCCTTAGGATCTCGTCTACCCGCGGCGTCATTCGTTTTGGCGTACGGGGAAAGCTTAGTCCTAGGTATATAGGGCCGTTCGATATTCTAGAGCGAGTAGGCGATGTGTCCTATCGTCTCGCTCTTCCGCCGTCGCTAAGTGAGGTACATGATGTATTCCATGTATTCCAATTAAGACGGTACATCCCGGACCCGAGCCATATCCTAGATCATTCAGAATTGGTTGTTGGTACCAACCTTTCGTATGAGGAGAGGCCCGTGTCTATATTGGACCGAAGAGAAAAGACGCTCAAGAACAAGACTATTAACTTAGTCCGTGTTGCTTGGGGTCATCACTCTCTAGGTGAGTCAACGTGGGAGCGTGAGGACGACATCCGATCGCGATATCCCTACCTGTTTGACTCGTGAGGTATAATGTCTTTCTTATGCCTTACGCTTTCCCTTTCCTTGCTTGCATTGTATGATTGTATGATTGAACTGCTTAATGTAGCTTGTCTGTGCTTAGCATAGCTTGTCGTGGCAATCTCTAGCTCCTTGATTAAATTTCGAGGACGGAATTTTTTGAAGGTGGGTAGAGTTGTCACCCCCATTTCCTGTATTTCGTATTTATACTCGTAATTTGATTTTGGCACGTATTTTATTTTCTCGACTTGTGGATTCGGGTTCTCGTAAATGGGTTTTGGACCATGGCTTGGTTTTATTTTGTGGAGTTGGTTTGATTTGGTTTGGTTCATCATGAGTGGAACACCTTAGCCTATTCTCCCCCTCCATTCCATCACAACCACCCTCATTAAAACCTACCAACCTTTTCTCTCTCCTCCATAACTCCATCAATTTCTTTTCAACTTCTTCTTCTTCCTTCTTCCACACAACTCCCCAACCCATAGGCAAGTGCACCTTGCCATTAATAAGTACCACTTTTTGTTTGTCCATTAACTAGATTAGGCCATGGAGAGCAACTTTAGAACTTGACATTTTGTGATTTGGAGCTTTCATTCTTCTAGATCTAGGTTTTAGCCATTTTCGAAAATCCTTGGTTTTGATCTATTAAACTTTGATTTTTGCTTATTTTGATGCTTCCATGTGGAAGAGAATTCGATTTTACTTAAGTTAGAACTTTGAAAATCTAGATTTGGTTTTGATTTGACAAAGTTATGAAGAATTGAAGTTCTTGGTGTTCTTGGACCTGCTCTCGGCCAGGAAGAACATCCCTCTGCCTTGCGCTCTTTAGCGCATGGCCGGTTGCGCACCCCCGGCCTGTGCTCTTTAGCGCAGGGCCGATTGCGCATGACCTCAGCCAGTGCTTTGCGCTGCGCTGGATTGCGCTGGCGCAAGCCATCCATGCGCCAGCCAGCCATGCGTAAGCCGACCTTTGCGCAAGCCAGCCATGCGCAAGCCGACCTCTACGCAAGCCAGCCTTGCGCAATCCACCTCTGCGCAATCCACCCTTGCGCAATCCACCCCTGCGCAGTCTACCCTTGCGCAAGGCAACTCTTGCGCAGCTCTTCCATGCGCAGTACATACCCTGCGCAGCCCAACCCCTGACCCCCCTTGCACAACCCACTTGTCTATGATGAATTATTTATTTCTTTAAGCTTGGCTCTTCTATAGCCCTATATATTGGTATTTTATTAGATATTTTACGTCCATTTTATATCCTTACGTCTTTTTGTCATGAACTTGATTTTACTTAATATGTTTGGAATGACTATTGTACACGGCATGGTATGACAAGGAACTAGCATAACGCGACAGTGACCCGTATTGGTGCACTCCTGACATGACCAACCTGACATGATAGTGACCCGTAATGGTGCACTCCTGACGGTACCCTGACATGAATTATTTTGATAACTTGATAGTGGCCCGTGACGGCGCACTCCTGACTTGACTTGACTTGTAACTTGACTCGTATAATCAACTTGACACCGTGGGTGTTCCTGTTTGCCTGCTTGTACAATCCACTTGTCTTGTCTTGCATCATGTCTAGGACGTGACTTCCTGGGTTCCACGGCCAGGGACTCGCGCTAAATTGGATTAGGCTAATGATTAGATCAAACTAGAACATGGAGAATTCCCAGTCACAGGCAATCTCGTTATCTGGGCGCTTTAATGGACTTGTAGCTTGCCGACGAGTAGAGTACATTTCCAGCACACTGTCATGTGTTGCACCCTCTAAGTCACCTAAGGGTACATTTATCTTTCGGGCAATGTACCCACCTATAACTCTCAACCCGCGAAAGGATAACTGGATAGTCTGTAGGGCTTGGGACTGGAATTCTCACTTGCATCTTGTTAGTAATTAGGTTTGTGATAACCCTAGTTAGTTAAGGTAGTAAGCCGTAGTATTTGTTTGGCCGATTGCGAATGGATGGTGTCCATCCTTGTCTAAGTCTTGTCTAGCCCCTGTACCTGGAACTCTTGATCATGATTGTTTTACTTATCTCTAACGATAAATGGGTAGAGACACTACAAGAAAATAGGTCTTTTCCAACGTTTATTCCTCCAACATTTTTGTAAACGTTGGCTAAGTTAGCATATAACGAAGTATTTAAAAAAATGTTGGTCATGACCGGCATTTGTCTTTAAACGTCGCACAATATACCAACGTTTGTAAACAAACATTGATAATTACCTGCGTTTTCCCCTTAAACGTTGAGCAATATACCAACGTTTTTAAACAAAGGTTGACAATTACCTTCATTTGTCTTTAAACGTCGAGAAATATACCAACATTTTTAAAACAAACATTGATAATTACTTGCGTTTTTCTTTAAACGTCGAGCAATATACCAATATTTGACAATTACCTGCGTTTGTCTTTAAACGTCGAGAAATATACCAACATTTTAAAAACAAACGTTGTTAATTACCTGCATTTTTCTTTAAACGTCGAGCAATATACCAACGTTTTGTGAAGCATGTCACATATTTGGAAACCCTTTTCGACATTTCTTTGACTTTTTTTGGGCATTTACACTTATTTAACGTGTGAAGGAATTTTTTTTTCTAATCCTACATAAATTAGGCAGATTTTGTTTATGGAAATTAAGGTGAACCATTGACTAAATTAAAAAGTCTGCTTTATACATATAGCAAATGACCTCTAGCCTAGTGGTTAAGAGAGATGCATGCAGCCCGAGTGGTCAGGAGTTCGAATCCCAGTGGGAGCGATTCCAGAAACAATTTACCTGGTTCCAAAAAAAAAACCCAACAGTTTTTGAAAAAATTTGGCCATACAAAACCTAACGTTTGTTTAAAATGGTTAGGAAATCAAAATTCGACGTTTTTGGAAAAAGGTTGGGAAAACTCATCGTTTCAAAAAACGTTGGAAAGTTCTCTTTTGCGACGTTTTTGTGAGAAACTGTTGGAAATATTGTAATCATTATAGAACAATTAATGGCGTTTATAAACGTCGTCTAAACCCTATTCCAACGTTTGCGTAAATGTTGTAAATTGCCAACTAGAGCAACGACGACGTTTGCAAAAACCGTTGAACAAACGTCGGTAACGCCTATGCCAACGTTTTGCACAGTTTTGCCAACGCTAATAAAACGTTGGAAAAAATCATTTTTCTTGTAGTGAGACAGTGAGCTATTCAGGCGAAGGGGTACAATCCCGGTCCTTGTTTGGTTTAAGGATTGTAACCTGGCTCCCGGAATGGTTCCACGTCCCTAGTCGTTTATCGCCCTGTGTACTTTACTACTTGTACTTCTTTTATTCTTATGTTCTGATATGCTGGCTTTTGTTCTTATTTGTGGCCTCCTTTGTGGCACTTGCTCTTTCTGGGGTTTGATCCAGCTGGTTTTGTGTGGCCAGATTTCGGAGCAGCTCCCGAGGATCTACCGAGCTTCCAGCCCAATGGTGACAACTAGAAGGAACCGGGGCTACGAGTGGGTTTCCCTTTTTGTTTCACCCACTTATATGTAAATTTATTCTTTTGAGGCGTTTAGCCGACGAGCACCTGTTAGCTCGATGCACATTTACTTACTGTCTGCCTACGGGCTGTAAAACATGATTAACAAATCCTAGGGTTGATCATGTATGACTGAACTCTTGCTAGTCTTATCATTTGTACGACTAGCTTCATGATCATCCAATATGTAATATTTGGGACGCCTTATATATATATATTTGATGCTCTAATATCTTGTAACTCTGTTAATTGCTTGAGATTGAGACAATAGGCTTGACCTTAAGAGACTGCTGGCTTGTAGTAAACCCTCATATCTAGACAGTCGTGACCGTATAGTTGAGATGTATTCTATTTCAATATACGTAGCTGGCTATGTCTGCCCCCGCTCTCCAGTATTCTGGTTCTGGGGCGTGACACTTGGGGAGAAAGCACTTGTCCCAATCGAAATTGTGGAGAAAAAAGAGCTATTTTAATGTCAAAGAGGAGTCACAACAAGGAAAGAAAATTCTTACAATGCTTGAAATGCAACAATGCATTCCAATGGTTGAATGAGGCCACTCTTAGTTAGGAGAAGAAATCTGAAATCCCTGTTCAAGTTGTAGTGAACACGACTTTAGAAGAGTTTTGTAAAAAATTGGGAAATGATTGACTATGTAATATTGAAATCTGATAGATCATGTAATATTGAAAGGATTGGCTATGTAATATTAAAAACTGATAATTATGTTGCAATTTTTTCACTTCTTGTTGCAGTTTGTAACTATATAAAGACATGGACATAATGCAATCTCAAATATATGAAGACATACTGCAGCTTGTAACTACTTGTTGCAGTTTGTAACTGATAATCATGCCCAGACAAAATTAGCTTCTGAAGGATCTGGACATAATGCAGTTTGTAACTACTTGATCTGGACATAATACAGATAACATACTTTCATATGAAGACATAATGAAGACATGGAAATGGAGAAATTACAACACTGAAAGTAACAGCGAGGATGTGGACATAATGCAATACTGGAGACATGGACATGAGGATGTGGACATAATGAAGACATGGACATGGAGACATGAACGTGAGGATGTGGACATAATGCAACTTCTGAAAGTAATACTGCATATAACATACAGTGAGTTTGTCCAGAAAATATACAGATAACATACAATGAGTTTGTCTAGGAAAACGTTGCAGAAACATTGCAAAAATATTGCAACACTGTAAGTAATAATGCAGATAAACATACAAATAATATGAAGACATAATGCAAATAATTACATTAGAGTTTGTTGAAAGCATGCCTGCAGACAATTACATTAGAGTAATTACATCAGAGTTTGTTCACATTAGAGTAATTGCTTCAAACACTGAAAGTAATATTCCCAAAATGAAGACATGCTTCAAACATACCACAAAATGAAGGCATGCCTCAGTAATATTCCCACAAAATGAAGGCATGCTTCAAACATTAGAGTTTGTTGACATTAGTAATTACAAAACATTCTTTTCTGAGCACTACACAAAATGGCCTATATAACTGCACAAAATGCCTACTGCTGCTGTTGCCAGCTATTGCTGTCACGCCCCGATCCGGGAAATCGTTCGTCTTCGCTAGATTTCACCCGAATCATCGTCCTCGCTGGGGCGTGATGCCGTACGAGCCTGGAGTTGCACTCGTGCAAGGTAAGATAACAAGTTCACATAGTGTTTATCCTAAATTGATAACATAAGCAGCGGAAGGAAAACATAGTATAACATAAGAATCTCTTTTATTGATAATGAACTGAAGATTACAAAGGCCCTGAATAGCCCAACTTAACATGCCAATTGGCTACAACGCTCATGATCTCTCTAGCTCACAAAAGATTTTATTGTTTCATACATTATGCTCTTTATAGCCAACAAGTAGTCTTCGGCTGAACATCTCCATGTCGCAAGTCCGAACGCCTATGCGGTAGCTCCTCTTGAAACGCTAAGGACCCCATGCCTCGGCGTGTCTGTCACTCCCCGTTCCCAGAATACTATTCTAATACGTGTACTGCTCGAATGTATTTATTTAATATTTATCATGTATTGTTCTGTATTTAAATTTCTTTAATTTTACGCTAATTAATTTTTTGTATTTTACTTTCTGCTTTTATTCTCTGCTTTAGCTTGCTTTAGGTTCGGCCTAGGTTGGTTTATTTTTGGTTTTATAATGGTTCATCATGAACCGAACCCAATACCCCCATTTAAGCCCCATCCCCTTTCTCTCTCTTCATTACTTCTTCTCATTACTCTTCTTCTTCCTCATAACTCTCTCCACCTACCAAAATCCATAGGCAAGTACATCTTGCTCCATATGAGAACCCATATTTTTATGGTTCACTTATCTCCCTCTCGTGATCCTAAGAGAGTTTAGAACTTGGCAATTTTTATTTTGAAGTCTTATTTTTAGTAGATCTAGAAATTACTATTTTTAGGATTTCAGTGGTTTTGATCTGTCAAACATTCTTATTTCCAAGTTTTGTTCATTCTAGATTGTTGAGGATGTGTTATACGCCATTTAGACCCATGGGAACCCCATTTCTGGCTTGGAACGAAGGTTCCATGGGAATTGGAGTTCAGGAGGAACTCTACGCCCACGTTGTTACGTGTTAGCATAATATTGAGTTTTACGCCCATGTTGTTACGTGTTAGCGTAATATTGAGTTTTATGCCCACGTTGTTACGTGTTAGCGTAATATTGAGTTTTACGTCCACGTTGTTACATGTTAGCGTAATATTGAGTTTTACGCCCACGATCGCTCGTGTCAGCGTAAAACTGTTTTACGCAAGTCTACTTGACTTGGCGTATTCTTTTTACGCGCACAGCGTTTCAGGCGTAAAACTTCACTCTTTACACGAGCAACTTTTGCGCGTGGCTCGATCCTTTACGCATGCAATATTTTACGCGCACAGTGTTTCCTGTGAGCACCCTGAATTTCGGGTTGTTTTTTTTATTTTATTTATTTCCTGATTGATTTTTATTTCGATAAATAATTTATTCTGTTTAATTTTCCTAAGTGTACTTTCCCGTGCCATTGATATTTGGAGTATCAGGGATGTTCAAGTCTGGAAATCTTTTTCATGAGTTTTGGAGTGGACATGATTATCTTCATGATGGTATATAGTGTCCCATCCAAACTTGTCCTCTTGTGCTCTTTTTACTTCGCTGAACTTCGGGTCGATTTAGACCATTTGATTATTATTTATTTTCCCACTCTTTTCCTTGATCATTTTCAGCGCGTTACCATGACTTTTAAATTGGGAGCGCCAGACCAGTCATTTCCTTGAAACCAACTTCTCATGCTTGATCTACTCGAGACGCTCGTCACCCATGACCTTCGTGTCCCACTCAGACACGTCATTTTGTGCTCCATTTGGTTCGCACAACTTTTCCGACACGTGACCCGATTTTATTTACTCCACGGTGTCATATTTATCTTCCAACTTGATTTGTGGATCCCCTGTCGACCAAAACCTGTCCGCCCCAACTATGGACATGGCCCACTTTGAGCCTACTATCCGTCCGCCACTTGTGTCCCATTTATTGGAATCCCCATGTGCTACTTATTCACTCATGATCATCAACGTCTATTTTTTAATTCAATTTTTGCATAATGTCCGATTTTCGTCCAATCCGGCTCCACCGAGTCCAGTCCAGCTCCATGATTTTCTCCATCATGACACCCTCATAATTCTTGCCTAAAAATATCATGTACTCATTTTGCCTATTTTTCTATATTTATTGGGAATTTCTATTTAATTAATTTCCAATGGAATGATCTAATTCTCCATTTAATCTCCACCATTGGATCTCCCTACATTAATCCTCACCATTTATTCTCCCCTCACATTCACACAGCCCCTCCCCAATAGAGTGGCCGGCCCTAACTCCCAAAAGCAACTTCTCTCTCTTCCTCACATTTAATGCATTATTAACTACTCTTCTCTCTCTCCTTCTATTAATTCCTATACACCACAACACACACCAACAGCTACAACACAGCAGCTTTCCCCGACACCACCTCTCTCTCGACCTCACCTCCCCTCCGACGAGGCTGGCCGTCGGCCACCGTCGACAATCTCCTCGATCTCCTCCTCTCCACTCTCCTTCTCCTCCTCCTCACCCTCAAACCGAACCACCACTTCAAAACCGGCGACCACCACCATCCTCCCTCCGGCCTTAGCCCCACCACTATCCACCCTAGCGCGTCGTCGTGCCGTCCATGCCATCGCCGGGCAAGGCCGAGCCCAGGCGCGCCACCGC
>JANAVB010016932.1:0-46615 GCA_029216955.1 Iris pallida | reverse complement strand
ACATGATGTTTACTTATGTTTAACAATAAATGGGTAGAGACATAGTACTATTCAGGGGAAGGGTTACAACCCCGGTCCTCGTTTGGTTTAAGGGTTGTAACCTGGCTCCCGGAATGGTTCCACGTCTCTAGTCATTTATTGTCCTGTTGTAGTCTTTATTACTTGTACTTTCTTCTATTTTCTTATAATCTGATATGCTGGCTTTCGTTCTTATTTCGTGGCCTCCTTTGTGGCACTTGCTCTTTCTGGGGTTTGACTCAGCTGGTTTTGTGTGGCCAGATTTTAGAGCAGCACCCGAGGATCTACCGAACTTTCAGCCCAATGGTGGCGACTAGACGGAACCTGGGCTATGAGTGGGTTTTCTTTTTTGATTTGCTCACTACATTATAAAATTATTCTTTTGAGACGTTTAGCCGACGAGCACCTGTTAGCTCGATGCATATTTATTTACGGTCTGCCTACGGGCTGTAATATGATTAACAAATCCTAGGGTTGATCATGTATGACTGAACTCTTGCTAGTCTTGACATTTTCTACGATTAGCTTCATGATCATCCAATATGTAATGTATGGGACGCCTTGCTATATATATTTGGTGCTCCGATATCTTGTAACTATTATTGCTTGCTTGAGATTGAGACAATAGGCTTGTTCATGACCATAAGAGACTGTTGGCTTGTAGTTAAACCCTCATATATCTAGACAGCCGTGACCGTATAGTGAGGTGGATTCCATTTTAATATACGTAGCTGGCTATGTACGCCCCCGCTCTCCAGTATTATGGTTCTGGGGCGTGACATGATTTAAGTGGTGGCCCATGCAGGTCTTGGCAATCAAGATATGTGAGGGTTTACCGGATAGATGTCTCAATCAATACTCGTCCTTGATCTCTGTTCATATCTTCTGAATCTGGATTCTTGCCCTGATCATGTGCTTGTATCGTTGATCTGTCCTGGTCCTTATTGTTTCCTATGTCATTCTTCAGCGACACTGTACCTGACCCCGCCGATCAGCGAGGTGGAGCACTTCCCGTGGACCAGCAACCCAGAGATCAAGCCCAGCATTCCGGAGTAGCCTCCAGAGTTGTGCCTACTGGAGGAGAGCCACCAGTTCATCCCGTCCAGCCTACAGAGCCTGATGATGGCACCTTGATAGGTCTCCTCAGGACCTTGATAGCTTCTCAGGATCGTCGGGGCGATGTCCTGTACCAGGCAGTAGCAGATGCTTTGACCAGAGGCGGTCATCCAGGGAACAGCACGGCCAACAGCTTCAAGCGCCTGAATCCTCCATTCTTTGACGGCAGCAAAGATGCGATTGCCGCGGACGCTTGGCTTCAGGATACCGAGGTGGTTCTGGAAGCAGCTAGGACACTTGAAAATAAGAAGGTGGTGGTACGCCTACAGTTGCTAGACTTAGCTCGCAGTTGGTGGGCGGCGCAGGCCGTGGGATTAGCGGTACCGGTTACTTGGGCGGTGTTTAGAGAAAGATTCCAGACGAAGTTTTGATGCTGTAGCTCGGTACGACCTACAGACGAGATTTACCAACTTGAAGCAAGGAGGCAGAACGGTCGACGGTTATGCATCTGAGTTCTCTAGACTCAGTAGGTTTGCCCCCACCTTGGTGGCAACCGAGTTTGATAGGGCCCAGCAATTCCAGCAGGGGCTGCACTTGGAGATCTTGTTGGCAGTTGAGCAGTTCGAGCACCAGACGTTCGATGCAGTATTGAGGGCAGCTAGGAGGCAGGAGTACACCTCCCAGAGGATCGTGGATAGGACCGGAGGTAGGAAGCGGTCCCACAATCAGATGCACCAATCATCAGCTCCAGCCCCGGCAGCAAGAGGTTTGACCATTGGAACTCCGAGGCGGGCGGCCTCAGTGACGTTGGTTCAGCATTCAACCCCGACGTACCCGCAGCAGCAGAAGCAGAAGCAGACTTCCGCGATGGGATGTTCTTATTGCGAAAAGCCAGGGCACGTGGAGGCAGATTATCGTAGGGCACAGGGATTGTGCCTGGCTTGTGGAGCGGCAGATCACAAGATAGAAGCCTGCCCGAATAGGGGTAGTTCGTCCTCTTCCAACCTAATCAGTCCGTCGGTTAGGGGACCATCACCTATGCAGCAGCAGCAGTACCCGAGGCCATTGTTGCCTCAGGCCCAGGCATTTCAGCAGCAAAACCAGCAGCAGTACACCCAGACTCAAGTGCAGAGCAGGCAGAGAGATTTCCAGCGAAGGGGACCCGCAGCCAGAGGACAAGGTCAGGCAATGATGATGACTATGGAAGAAGAAGTTGTACCAGGTGAAGTAGTAGCAGGTACTATTCTTATCAACTCCTCTCCAGCATCGGTATTATTTGATTTTGGTGCATCGCATTCATTCATGTCTGCACGATTCGCGACACGGATAGGATTGGAGCCCGAGTCATTGTCAGTGAGGCTCATTATACTTACTGGTAATGGTCTTGTGGGACTAGATCGAGTATTTTCCTCGTGTCGGATCGTAGTTAGCGGTAGAGAGTTTTCCGCTAGATTTATAGAGTTTCCCATGGCAGACTATGATGTAGTCTTAGGCATGGATTGGTTGAGGAACCAGAATGCTAGGATAGACTGCCATGTTGGCAGGGTTGTCTTTAGTATTCCAGGCGAGCCAGAGTTTTCATTTTCCAGAGGCGCAGTGGAGCCATCTTCGCCAGTATTGCGGATGGTAATAGCAGTAGTACAGTTGCCCCGAATAGTTGAAGAGTTTCCAGATGTCTTCCCAGAGAAACTTTCAGGGATGCCGCCAGAAAGGGAGATCGAGTTCACTATAGACTTGATCACCGGGATAGCACCAGTATCAGAGCGAGTCTACAGGATGGCGCCTTCAGAGTTGGAGATTTTATAGATGATTGAAGAACTGAGGACCAAGGGATTCATTCGTGCAATTGGATCGCCTTGGGGATCCCCGAGGCTTCTTGTAAAGAAGAAGGATGGTACGTCCAGGTTATGTGTAGATTATCGTACCTTGAACTCAGTGACAATTAAGAACAGATACCCTCTCCCGAGGATAGATGACTTGTTTGATCAACTCAAAGGGGCTTCAGTGTTCTCGAAGATAGACTTGCGGTCAGGATACCACCAGATCAGGGTCAGAGAGCAGGACATCCCGAAGACAGCGTTCAGATCAAGGTATGGGCATTGGGAGTTTCTTGTTATGCCATTCGGAGCAACCAATGCGCCAGCCGTATTCATGGACCTCATGAATCGTATTTTCATGTCTTAGTTGGATCAGTTCATGATCGTGTTCCTAGATGACATCCTGGTCTACAGCAAGAGCGAAGCAGAGCACGAGCAGCATCTCAGAATCGTCCTTCAGACGCTTAGAGAGCATCAGTTGTATGCTAAGTTCAGTAAATGCGAGTTCTGGCTCGATCGTATTTCATACTTGGGTCACATCATTACCCGAGGAGGAGTGGAAGTGGATCCCCAGAAGATTACGGCTATCGAGACGTGGCCAGTACCTAGCTCTGTGGCAGAGGTTCGCAGCTTCCTTGGATTAGCCGGCTACTACCGGCGATTCGTTTCAGATTTTGTAAGGATTTCAGCACCGATGACCTAGTTGACTCGCAAGGATGTACCGTTCGTATGGACAGCAGAGTGCCAAAAATTATTTGAGAAGTTGAAGCAAGGTTTGGTAACGGCTCCCATTTTCACACTTCCAGATGGGATCGAATGATTCACAGTTTATTGCGACGCTTCAGACAGAGGATTGGGGTGTGTCTTAATGCATCATAGGAAGGTAATAGCTTATGCGTCACGTCAACTTCGTGATCATGAGAGAAATTACCCGACCCACGACTTGGTACTGGCGGCGGTAGTGTTAGCGCTTAAGCTTTGGCGGCACTACTTGTACGGAGATAGAGTAGAGATATTTACTGATCACAAGAGCCTGAAGTATGTTTTCACCCAGAAGGACCTTAACATGTGGCAGAGAAGATGGCTCGAGCTACTGGTGGACTATAATATGGATTTGCAGTATCACCCAGGGAAGGCCAACGTTGTAGCAGATGCGTTGAACCGGAGAGCCGGAATTTACTTCCTAACGGCGCAACCAGAGTTATTGGCAGATCATCAGAAGATGGAAATTGAAGTGGTTCTTTCTACCAACGTGGCATTGATGGCCAGTCTACAGTTCAGTCTAGTATAGTTAATTGGATCCGGAGGGCGCAGTCAGTAGATTCCAAGCTCCAGCGACTCAGAGCAGAGTGTGAGGCAGGAGGAAGGCCAGAGTTGTATGTTCATGAAGATGGTACACTTCGATACGGCACTCGTCTTTGTGTACCCAGTGGAGATATCAGACAGGAGGTCATGGCAGAAGCTCACAGTTCGCAGTATTCTATTCATCCTGGTGGCACGAAGATGTATAGAGATATTCTTCATCATTTTTGGTGGAATAGCATGAAGAAGGAGATAGCCCGGTTTGTCTCTCGGTGTTTGGTTTGCCAGCAGGTTAAGGCTGAACATCAGAGGCCCGCTGGACTTCTTCAGCCCTTGCCGATTCCAGAATGGAAGTGGGAGCATGTGACCATGGATTTTGTGACTGGATTGCCTAGATCCCCAGCTAGTCGAGATGCTATTTGGGTTATAGTTGACAGGCTCACGAAAGCGGCTCACTTTCTCCCATTCAGAGTTGGGCAGTCGACGGCTCAGCTAGCAGAGATGTACCTCAGGCAGATTGTCAGGCTTCACGGTGTGCCTATTAGTATCACCTCGGTCCGAGATTCAAGATTCACATCACACTTTTGGCGTAGCCTGCAAGAGAGTTTGGGAACTCACCTTCAGTTTAGCTCAGCTTATCACCCACAGACAGATGGCCAGTCGAAACGTACAATCCAGACTCTTGAAGATATGTTGAGATCTTGTACCCTTGACTTCGGTGGTTCATGGGAGGATCACCTGCACCTGGTGAAGTTCTCGTACAATAATAGTTTCCAGGCCAGTATTCAGATGGCTCCGTTCGAGGCACTGTATGGAAGGAAGTGCAGATCCCCGTTAGCCTGGGATGATATTGGAGAAAGGCAGATGCTTGGTCCAGAAATGATTGCCCAGATAGTTGAAGTGGTCAGAAGAATCAGAGATCGTCTTCGAGTGGCCCATGATCGCCAGCGACATTGGGCCGATGCCCATCGACGTCCCTTAGAGTTTGCTATCGGCGACCATGTATTCCTTAGGATCTCGCCTAACCGCGGCGTCATTCGCTTTGGCGTACGGAGAAAGCTTAGTCCTAGGTATATAGGGCCGTTCGATATCCTGGAGCGAGTAGGAGATGTATCCTATCCTCTCGCTCTTTCGCCGTCGCTAAATGAGGTACATGATGTATTCCATGTGTCCCAATTACGATGGTACATCTTGGACCCAAGCCATATCCTGGACCATTCGGAACTGGTTGTTGGTACCAACCTTTCGTATGAGGAGAGGCCCGTGTCTATATTGGACCGGAAAGAAAAGATACTCAAGAACAAGACTATTAGCTTAGTCCGTGTTACTTGGGGTCATCACTCTCTAGGTGAGTCAACGTGGGAGCGTGAGGACGACATCTGATCGCGATATCCCGACTTGTTTGATTCGTAAGGTATAATGTCCTTCTTATGTCTTATGCTTTCCATCCCTTGCTTGCATGTGTGATTGTTTGATTGTTTGCTTAGTGTAGCTTATTTGTGGGTAGCATAGCTGGCTCTTACACCTCTAAGCATCTTAATTTAAATTCCGAGGACGGAATTCTTTTAAGGTGGGTAGAGTTGTAACACCCGTATTTCGAAATACGTATTTTAATTAGGCTTATATATATTTCGGACTTGTATTTTATTTTCTTAGATTTTGGCCTGTAATTTTATTTTGGCTCGACTTGCAGATTTTGGTTTTTTCGTAGATTGGGTTTTTGGACCCAGCATGGTTTTATTTTTGTGGAGAAGGGTTTGGTTTGGTTTGCATTGGACTACCTTAGTTAACCTCCACCCTCAACACAACACACTATCCCTCATTAAAATCCCACCTAACTTTCTCTCTCCTCATTACTCTTCTATTAATTTTTCTCCATCTTCTTCTTCCTTCCTCCACACAACACCCAACCTCCATAGGTAAGTGCACCTTGCCACCAAATAGAAACCCTATTTTATTTGTCCATTAGTTAAATTAGGCCATGGTGAACAATATTAGAACTTGGCATTTTGTGATTTGGAGTCTCCATTTTTCTAGATCTAAGTTTTAACCATTTTCGGATTTTCTTGGTTTTGATCTATTAAACTTGGATTTTTGCTTGTTTTGAGGCTTCCATGTGGAAGAGAATTCAATTTTACACAAGATAGAACCTTGAAAATCTAAATTTCGTTTTGATTTGGCCAAGTTATGAAGTTTAGAATTTTGGTGTTCTTGGGTTTTTCTCTCTCGGCCTGCTGGAGAAGAAGACTCAGCCAGCGCTCTTTAGCGCTGGGCTGAAATGCGCCAACCCTTCCTCAGGCCAGCGCTCTTTAGCGCTGGGCTGACCCGCGCTCGTTGCCCCTTGGTGAACCGCGCTCACTCCCAAGCACAATCTGATTCCCCTGCGCAGCTCACTCCCAGCGCAACCCGTTCCCAGCGCCTTTGACCCTAGCGTAACCTGACCTCAGCGCAGTTTATTCCTCAGCGCAGTTCATTCCTCAGTGCAGTTCATTCCCCAGCGCAGTTTATTCCCCAGCGCAGTTCATTTTCCCAGCGCAGTTTATTCTCCAGCACAGTTCATTCCCCAGCGCAGTTTATTCCCTCTGCGCAGTTCATTCCCCTAGCACAATCAGACCCTAGCGCAACCCGACCCTAGGAACCCCAGCGCAACCTATTTGTCCATGGTGGTTTGGTTTTATTTCCTTGGGATTGGCTTCTCTTTTGTGATTGGAGCTCTGAGATCTTGTTTCACAACACGACTGTCTTGACCCAACACGACCTGGAACGGTTTTTGGTGTTTTGCTAATGACTAGTACGATTTTCGTGATTTCTGTAATTTATGATCCTAGTACTTTCTGATCTTCTTAGTAATGACCCGATGGGGTGCGCTCTTAACTTGTAACCTGTGACTCCTAATTAATCTTTGTACTGGATAACATGATAGTGGCCCGTGGCGGCACACTCCTGACTTGTAACTTGACTTGACTTAATGCTGTTGCGATGGCTAACTTGACTCATATAATCAACTCTGACTCCGTGGGTGTTCATTCTTGTTGCTTTGTGCAATCCACTTGTCTTGTCTTGTCTTGCATCATGTCTAGGACGTGACTCCCTGGTTACCACGGTCAGGGATTCGCACTGAATATAGATTAGGCTAATTACTAGATCAAACTATAGTTCATGGAGAATCCCTAGTCACAGGCGATCTCGTTATCTGGGCGCTTTAAATGGACTTGTAGCCTGCCGACAAGTAGGGCACATTTCCAGCACACTGTCATGTGTTGCACCCTCTAAGTCACCTAAGGGTATATCGTCTCCTGGGCGATGTACCCAACCATACTCTCAACCCGCGGAAGGATAACTGGATAGTCTGCAGGGCTTGGGACTGGAAAATTCTCATTTGCATCTTGTTAGTAATTAGGCTTGTGATAACCCTAGTTAGTTAAAGTAGTTAGCCGTAGTATTTGCTTGGCCGCTTGTGAATGGATGGTGTCCAGCCCTGTCTAAGTCTCGTCTAGTCCCAGTACCTGGTACTCCTGAACATGATTATTTTACTTATGTTTAACAATAAATGGGTAAAGACAAAGTGCTATTCAGGCAAAGGTTACAACCCCGGTCCTTGTTTGGTTTAAGGGTTGTAACCTGGCTCCCGGAATGGTTCCACGTCCCTAGTCGTTTATTGTCCTGTTGTACTCTTTATTACTTGTACTTTCTTCTATTTCTTTATGATCTGATATGCTGGCTTTCGTTCTTATTTCGTGGCCTCCTTTGTGACACTTGCTCTTTCTGGGTTTGACCCAGCTGGTTTTGTGTGGCCAGATTTCGGAGCAGCACCCGAGGATCTACCGAACTTCCAGCCCAATGGTGGCGACTAGACGGAACCCGGGCTACGAGTGGATTTTCCTTTTTGATTTGCTCACTACATTGTAAAATTATTCTTTTGAGGCGTTTAGCCGACGAGCACCTGTTAGCTCGATGCATATTTACTTACTGTCTGCCTACGGGCTGTAACATGATTAACAAATCCTAGGGTTGATCATGTATGACTGAACTCTTGCTAGTCTTGACATTTTGTACGACTAGCTTCATGATCATCCAATATGTAATGTATGGGACGCCTTGCTATTATATAGTTGGTGCTCTGACATCTTGTAACTATTATTGCTTGCTTGAGATTGAGATAATAGGCTTGTTCATGACCATAAGAGACTGTTGGCTTGTAGTTAAACCCTAATATATCTAGACAGCCGTGACCGTATAGTGAGGTAGATTCCATTTCAATATACGTAGCTGGCTATGTACGCCCCCGCTCTCCAGTATTCTGGTTCTGGGACGTGACAAAGCTCTTCCAGAAATGTGATATAAAATGGGTATCTCTGTCTAACACAATACTGACAGGGACCCAATGCTGTCTGACTATCTGTTGCATATACAACTCTGCCAACTTTTCTGTAGATTGCCCTACTCTGAAAGAAAAAAAATATGCCATATTTGTAAATCGGTCCACTATCACTCAAATAGCATCTTTACCACTTGGTGATCTCGGTAAATCGGTCACAAAGTCCATTGTGATGTGTTCCTACTTCCATTCTGGAATAGAAAGCGGTTGCAATAATCCAGCTGGCCTCTGCTGTTCTGCCTTCACTTGCTGACATATCAAGCAATGGAAAACGAATCTAGCTATTTCCCTCTTCATTCCGTTCCACCAGAAGTGTGCTTGATATCTTGGTACATCTTGGTCCCTCCAGGGTGTAGAGAATACTGAGAACTGTGAGCTTCTGTCATAACCTCCTGTTTGATATCTCCACTAGGCACACATAGACGTGATCCAAACCTAAGTGTACCATCTTCATGAATTTTTATCTCCTTCCTGAGTCCTGACTCACATTCTGTCCTAAGCTTCTGAATCCTTGGGTCCTGTGCCTGAGCTGCCTTGATCCTGTCTACCAAGTCGGATTGAACTTATAGATTTGCTAGAATTCCTATATCACTAAAATGTATAACCTCGATGCCCATCTCCTGAAGGTCTTCTAAGATATGTTTCTGTGTTGTCAACATAAATACGCCGTCTCTCCTGCTAAGAGCGTCGGCTACCACGTTAGCCTTGCCTGGATGATACTGAAGCTCCACGTCATAATCCTTGATCAATTCCAACCATCTGCTCTGTCTCATGTTCAGTTCCTTCTGAGTAAAGATGTACTTCAGACTTTTGTGGTCTGTTTACATGTCCACTCGATCACCGTATAAGTAATGCCTCCATAGCTTCAAAGCAAATACTACTGCCGCCAACTCCAAGTCCTGAGTTGGATAATTCTTCTCGTGGTCTCGAAGTTGCCTAGATGCATATGCTATCACCTTCCCATGCTGCATGAGGACACATCCAAGTCCTTTACCTGATGCATCACAATATACAGTAAAACCTCCGGGTCCAACTGGCAATGTAAGAATAGGCGCTGATATCAACTTCTGCTTCAGATTCTCAAATGATGCCTGGCATTCTGTCGACCAGACGAAGGGTACGTCCTTTCATGTCAAACGGGTCATGGGTGCTGAAAGTCTCGCAAAGTCTGATACGAACCTTCTGTAATATCCTGCCAATCCTAAGAATCTCTGCACATCTGCTACGGTCTTGGGTACTGGCCAACTCTCTACTGCTTCTACCTTCTTGGGATCCACTGCTACTCCGACTCCTGATATGATGTATCCCAAAAATAAAATGTGATCCGTCCAGAACTCACACTTACTGAGCTTGGCATACAACTGGTTCTCTCTCAGAACCTATAACACTTTTCAGAGGTGGTCTTTATGCTCCTTTTCACTAGCAGAGTATACGAGAATGTCGTCGAAAACACAACGACAAATTGATCTAAGTACGGCATAAAGATGCGGTTCATCAAATCTATAAATATTGCTGGAGCATTGGTCAAACCAAACGGCATTACTAAGAATTCATAATGCCCATACTTCGACCTGAATGCTGTCTTGGGAATATCCTCCTTCCGAACCCTCACTTGATGATACCCTGACTGGAGATCTATCTTGGAGAAAACTCTAGCTCTGCTCAACTGATCAAACAAGTCGTCGATCCTTGGTAGTGGGTACTTGTTCTTTACTGTCGCCGCATTAAGCATCCTGTAATCAATGCACAATCTGGATGACCCATCCTTCTTCCCTACAAGTGCCACGGGTGCTGCCCATGGTGATATGCTAGCTTGGATGAACTTCTTCTCCTTCAGTTCCTCTATGTACTGATATACCTTGGCCTGCTCTGAATCCGCCATTATATAAACTCGATCTGATATCGGTTTAGTACCGAGTGCCAATTCTATACTGAACTCAATATTCCTAACCGGTGGTAGACCTGGAAGTTCTTCGGGAAATACGTCTAGAAACTCTTCAACTACCTTCGGAACGTGAACTTCTTCCATAGCCGCTGCTATTCCTTCTTCTTGTTGAGTTGCCACTGATCTGACTAAGGTAAACCGCTTCATGCTTGGAATATCAAAAGATACACTCCCTCTATGACAATCTATTGTCGCATGACTGTCTTTCAGCCAGTCCATGCCTAAGATAACGTCAAAATTTTCAACAGGAAATTCTATCAACCTGATGGGTAAGGAATGCCCGTAAACTACAATGCTACACGCTAGAATAATCCTACTAACCCCTACGAGTCCATTACCAGTGAGTATATTCAACCTTCCTGGCAATGCCTCGAACTACATTCCTAGTCGTGTTGTAAATTGTGCAGATATAAATGAGTATGATGCTCCCGAATCAAACAATGCTACTGCGGGATATGTGATGACCATAGTTCGTATTACGTATTTTGGGATACGTGTACGTATCTGACTCGTATTACAAGTCTCTTGGCTTGGTTCGGCTTGTTTGGGTTGGCTTGGTTCGGCTTGGGTTGCTTATTGGTTCATCATGAACCAAGGGGAGAACCCTTACCTACCACCACCATCCCCATTTATTAATCCAACACTCTTTCTCTCTCCTCATTCTTCTTCTTCCTCACCATTACTCTCCACCTACACCCAAGAGCCCTAGGCAAGTGCAACTTGCTTTATGATAGATCTCAAGTTTATTGTTCCATTCTCTTCTTTACATGATTATAAGCCTCTTTAGAACTTGGAGTTTTTAATTTTTATGGATAGATTCTTCTAGATCTACGTTATAACTTGGGGTTTCATGAGTTCATGGAGTTTTTCTTGGTTTTGATCTACTAAAACTTGTTATCTTCGAAAACTAATAGTTCCATGAGCAAGAGCACGAAATTTTGTATGAATCTGGTTTTTGATTCACCTCATTTCGAGTTAAAACGAAGTTTTTATGGCCAAAACAAGTTTTCTGAATTTTTCATGTCGGCTGAGTGAAATTTTACGCAGGGTACGCAGGGAACCCTGAATTTGCGTATTTTACGCTGGATGGTACCCAGAATGTGAAATTTTATGTTGGAACCCTTCCCTTTTGCGTATTTTATGCAGAATTAAATTTTTGGCGTAAAAGTGCACAGAACGACTGTTTTTGCCTAGTTTAGTTATTTTCTAGCCAGCATTTCGAAAAACTTAAAACATGAAAGTTTTAGATCTTTGTCTTGCCTTTTCGAATATCTCTGGAGCACCTCATTTTGGGTTCTATGTGGAAGTTATTCCCCGTCTCCCCTGAGCCGCATGATTCCTCCATAACTCTTGCACCCTGTTTATATTTAGTTATTGCATATACGCTTATACCAGGTTAAATGTTAATTTTAAATATGTTCCATGACATAATGGTGACCAGTTGTGGTACACTTTTGACAAATGACATGACATGATAGTAGCCCGTCGTGGCGCACTCTTGACAGTGAATTTGACATGATATATATCTCGAATGCTGTTGCGACGGCTAGCATGTCATGACAGAATTGAATGACCTGGACGCCGTGGGCGATTGCATTTGTACAAATAAACCAGTACTGTCTTGCATCATGTCTAGGATAGGGATCCCTGAGTACCACGTGTAGAAACATGGAAAATATTGCTTTTAGTCCCACATCGGAAAGGAGAAAAAGAAAGGGCTCATTCCATTCTATAAATATAGCCCCCTTTCCTCCTTCGAAAAGGGCACCAACTTCTCTTCCCTCCTTCCAACTTGGACTTTTCCTACTACGCACCTTCGGGTGCTAAGTCGAAGAAGTCTAGGACAGCGCGGGCTCGTCGAGCTCAGTCAGCTGTCCCAACCTCCGACCATCAGAGCGCCCCGCTAACTGTTAAAGCGGGCCTCTGATGGAAAGTTGTAAACATGATACCTACGCACTCGTGTGTTCGGGATACCCGGGCCCACAAAACGAGTACAAAGGTTGACCGAGATGTCCTTGACTTGCGAGATGGGATCCTTCACAAGCGCAAGGAAAGAAGGGGATTCTCTATGCCGCTCGAATTCAACATGGAGCTTCATGCGGCTCAAAATCTAGAAAGCTTCATGCGGCCCAAAAGCAGGGGGCCTTAGGCGGCCCAAAATCAACATGGAAGCCCATGCGGCTCTGCCAGAAGGAGCCTCATGCGGCTCAGAAACTCATGCGGACCGAAAGTCTTCTGGAGCCTCATGCGGCTCGGATAAGCTCTATGCGGTTATGACTCCGGTCATGACGACTCTTCATGCGGCTCGAGTACGAAGACTCTCATGTGGCTCGAGTATGGAGATACTCATGCGGCTCGGTCGTGACGACTCTTCATGCGGCTCGGTCATGACGACGCTCATGCGGCTCGAGTATGAAGACTCTCATGCGGCGGTCATGACGACTCTCATGCGGTTCGGGTATGGAGACTCTCATGCGGTTCGGGTACGACGACTCTCATGCGGTTTGAGTGTGATGACTTTCATGCGGCTCATGAGTACAACAGTTGGGACACGTGGCTGGACACGTGTCAAAAGCTGATCATATCTCAATAATTCAGATCTACTGCAATCAAAGTAATCTCTAGATTGGGTCGAATCCCAATAATCATAACAAACAGTGGCAAACACGATGGCGACTCTGCTGGGGATAAACTTCTCCACGGCTGAGGAGTTGGTGACGCAATCGGATGCAGCCAAACTTGGCTCCACGCAACAGAAGATGGTCGTCCGCTTCGACCAACAGGCGTTTGAAGAAATGCTCTGTGAGGGAAGCGCTGGCCCGGTCCAGAAGCGAACCCGCGCAAAGAAAGCTCGCAGCGAGTGGAGGCCAAAATCATTTGCTCCTCCCCAAGCTCTGGACAGAGTACTCTCTGCTGCCCAAGACGACGAAGACGACTCTCGCGCGGCCCCACTTCGAGCCATAAAGGACTCTGCTGTCCCCAAGTCCGGCAGAGGAAAGCACTACGATGCTAGACTTGCAGGCACAAAGAGCGATTCTATGTGCTCCAAGAAAAAACCGAACAAGGGCACTAGCCGCAAACGAAGACTCATGCGGCCAAGATTGCCAGCCGCATGAATGATGACCATGCGGCTGAGACTGCTAGCCAAAGGCATAATACTCATGCGGCCAGGATTCCAGCCGTATGGAGAACACTCATGCGGCCAGGATTTCCAGCCGCATGGAGAAGACCTATACGGCTATGCCTGCCAGCCGCATGAAGATTATTGATGCCAGCCGCATGACGCCTGCTCCACGCGGCTCTGTCTTCGACCGTCTCTCCTATGGTCCTGATCTCTTGTGCTCCCAAGAAGACATGTCTAATTCTCTCCAGCACCACTTAGACTCTTCCTACTATGTGCCCTCACGCACTAGAGCGAAGAAGTCTAAGGCAGCACGAGCTTGGCAAGCTCGGTCCGCTGATCCAACCTCTGACTATCCGAGCGTCCCACATACTATTATGCGGGCCTCAGATGGAAAGTTGTACAGAACCACTCGAGTCCAGCCCCCGACGGCAAGCGGACAGAGAGGTTCCCAAAAGTCTCCCCAAAATCCAGGGAGCAAACATGGTCAACCCGGGCCTATCTAACTTGCGTGAGGCCATCCTCCACAAACGCAAGGAAAGAGAAGGTGCTTCGGGGTGCAAAGAGTCCTCCTACAGACGTCACTGCACCCGAGTCATCGTCAACTGCTGTTGCAATAATGCGATGGTACGAGAAGATCGACAGTCCGTCTTCCAAAGACTGCAACAAACATGTTCAGAAGACGAGGCACTTCCCGTCGCCTCCTGCAACTCTGCTCAGAAAATCCCCATCGATGGGAGAGGGAAGAAGACCAATATTCCCAGTCCGAAGATTTCAACCACTATGACTAAGAGACTATCGTCTAAACGGGTGCCCACCACCGGAGTTTTCCAAGGTACCCGTTCAAAGACGAAATCTGCTACAGTAGAAGATTCATCGTCCACACCACTGGGGGTTGCTGGGACTGGGGGTAGCACTCCTCAGAACATCCATGATAATCCAATGTTCCAAGGAGATGAGCCCGAGGGAAACGACTCTCCCATCAGATACAGCAAGGGCCGACGTCCCCGAGGACGTCCACGACTCCTAAGATGAAGCAAACTCTGAGGCTGGGGGTACTATCCCTTCTGAGTTCGAACCAGAAGAGAACATTCTCACATACCCCGATGACTTCTCGCTACAGGGGTATGATTCGGAGGGCACTTCCTCCACCGTTCCGTCCATCTCTCCCCATAAAAAGGCGATGTTCATGACGGACAGCAGCCAAGGTGGTTCCAGTGATCGCCAACGCATCGACACTCTAGAGGCTATACTGCATGCCTTGGTCAAGTCTGTGGACGAGATCAAAGCGGCCCTTCCAACTCCCCAAGGAGGGATGCCTGGCCAAACAAGTGCGGGTTCCGCGGTCAATGCGGACTCGAACTCAGCGGCCCCGAACCCGGGCAATAATCCTCCTGAAATGACGGCCCCCACCGCTGTGGATGAGGCCAGGGAAGCAAGAAGAGAGGTCCAGGAGCTTCGAGCCATGTTTTACGCTCGAGAAACCTCTCAAGACCTCAGAATACGGCAACCATACCTTGCTGCATGGAGGGATGTCCCCTTCCTACCAAGATATAAGCCGTTCAATATCAATCCGTATGATGGCAAGACCACCGCAAGTCGGTACATCACTTACTTCGAGGTCACCACCGACCATCTGCCCCATGATGATGCTATCCTTACACGATTATTCATCGGGGCATTGGAAGGAGTCACCTTCGACTGGTATCGCAACCTCCCAGACAACTGCATCCACTCATTCGTCAGCTTCAAGTGCATGTTCTTGGAGAGATTCTACGAAGTAGGACAGGACGTCACAATGTCCACCCTCATGGATGTCATCCAAGGGAAGAAAGAGCTGACAAGGAACTACATTAAACAGTTTTGCCAAACAGTAATGAAGCTGCCGTCTGGTAACCCGGATTCTTCCTTAATTAAAATTTGCCAAAAGAGACAAGGGGAGAAAGAGCTGACAAGGAACTACATTGAACGGTTTTGCCAAACAACAATGAAGCTGCCGTCTGGTAACCCGGATTCTTCCTTAATTGAAATTTGCCAAAAGAGACTGCTTCCAACAATCAGCCTCTGGATGGGCGAAAGTCAATTCAAGGACTGGAAGACGTTTATCATCAGTGCTACTAGCGCCGAAGAACGGTTAAAGAAGGCTCGTCAATTGGGATTGCACATCTCAGAGGGAGAGGACAAGATCAAACGCCCAAAACAACAATAGCAAGTTCCTCAAGAAGTACTATATCTAAACGACACCTTCCAACTATCTCTCGGATTGTGAGTCATATACCCGCAGGTATCGCTGGACTTACACTTCGACTTCAAATCTCTAGGACTGTGAGTCATGTACCCCCTGGTACCGCTGAACTCACATCCTGACTACAAATTTCCAAGATCGGTGAGTTACGTACCCGCTGGTACCGCTGAACTCACGTCCCGTCTACAAATCTGCTAAGGTGATGAGTTACGTACCCGCTGGTACCGCTGAACTCGTATCCTGACTACAAATATGCCAAAGTGATGAGTCATGTACTCTCTCGTACCACTGAACTCACATCCCGACGACAAATTTCCAAGATGATGAGTTATGTACCCTGGTACCGCTGAACTCACATCCCGATGACAAATCTTCCGAAGCAATGAGTTACGTACCCGCCGGTACCGCTGAACTCATATTATTGAGTTATGTACCCCCCCGGTACCACTGAACTCACATTCTCCAAATTCCAGATTATTGAGTTATGTACCTTTCGGTACCGCTGAACTCATAATCCCAGATCGCTGAGTTATGTACCCTCCAGTACCGCTGAACTTACATTCTTTCTCTAAATATCCCAGATTACTGAGTTACGTACCCGCAGGTACCTCTGAACTCACACTCCGGTCACTCTTTCAGATAGTAAGTCATGTATGACCATACCTCTAAACTTTCTTCCTGAAAGAGATCCTCCCTCATGATCCAATACCCGCACTCCCAGTGCACAAAAAGGGTAACAGATCCACAAATTTCAAAAACGGCCATGTCGATGTTACCTCTGAGTCGTTTCACTTCCGCCAAAAAACAAATCACCCCTTTACTTAGAACTTCCATGTCCTCATTACCTCTGAGTCGTTCTATGTACCCTCCTTCATTGAGCCCACTCCTGCCATGTCCTTATTACCTCTGAGTGGGATGGCTCCGTCGAAGAAACCCTCATATTTGCCATGTCCTCATTACCTCTGAGTAGATATGTTGGTCCTCCCTCGACTTATTATCTGTACCAAAAAAAAAACCCCAGGGTATGCCAAGGATAATAGGTCCACAAATATCCTCCATTGAGTCCACTCTTGCCATGTCCTCATTACCTCTGAGTAGGAAGATTCCACGATAGAACCCTCATACTTGCCATGTCTTTATTACCTCTGAGTAAGTATGTTGGTCCCCTTTTCATCCTATTATCCATATCCTAAGCCAGGGTACGCCAAGGATAATAGGCCCACAAATGTCCTTTGCTAAGTTTCTTAGTACAAGCCCACCATTCCTCATCATGCCCCGGGAGCCCAGCTGCTCCATGGCATTCTTTTACCCAATACATAGAACTTCCACGTTGATAGCACCTCTGAGTTGTTCTGTGTATCCTCCGTTGAGTCCACTCCTACCACGTCCTCATTACCTCTGAGTAGGAAGGCTCTACTTTAAACCCATATTTACCACGTCCTCATTACCTCTGAGTAAATATGTTAGTTTTCTCTCCAATCATATATTTCTGGAGCCCAGTTGCCCCGTGGCATTCATTACCCATTACGTAGAACATCCACGTCCATATTCTATGTATCCTCATTTAGGTCCACTCCTACCATGTCCTCATTACCATTAACCCCATATTTACCATATTCTTACCACCTCTGAGTAAGTATGATGGTTTCCTCTCTCAACTTATTATCCGTACCTAAAACTAAGGTACGCCAAGGATGATAAGTCCACACAAAATTTCCAGCGGAAGTACTCAAACCTATCACGTCCATGCTACCTTTGATAGGATCTCCACACCAAAACAACTCTACTTTCCATGCTTCTTATTCAAAGTATTCCAAATTTTCAATTTGAAAACTTTGAAGGGGGTCTTGTAGAAGCATGGAAAATATTACTTTTAGTCCCACATCGGAAAGGAGAAAAAGAAAGGGCTCATTCCATTCTATAAATATAGCCCCCTTTTCTCCTTCGAAAAGGGCACCAACTTTTCTTCCCTCCTTCCAACTTGGACTCTTCCTACTACGCACCTTCGGGTGCTAAGTCGAAGAAGTCTAGGACAGCGCGGGCTCGTCGAGCTCAGTCAGCCGTCCCAACCTCTGGCCATCAGAGCGCCCCGCTAACTGTTAAAGCGGGCCTCTGATGGAAAGTTGTAAACATGATACCTACGCACTCATGTGTTCGGGATACCCGGGCCCACAAAACGAGTACAAAGGTTGACCGAGATGTCCTTGACTTGCGAGATGGGATCCTTCACAAGCACAAGGAAAGAAGGAGATTCTCTATGCCGCTCGAATTCAACATGGAGCTTCATGCGGCTCAAAATCCAGAAAGGTTCATGCGGCCCAAAAGCAGCAGGGGGGCCTTAGGCGGCCCAAAATCAACATGGAAGCCCATGCGGCTCAGCCAGAAGGAGCCTCATACGGCTCAGAAACTCATGCGGACCGAAAGTCTTCTGGAGCCTCATACGGCTCGGATAAGCTCTATGCGGTTACGACTCCGGTCATGACGACTCTTCATACGGCTCGAGTATGAAGACTCTCATGCGGCTCGAGTATGGAGATGCTTATGCGGCTCGGTCGTGACGACTCTTCATACGGCTCGGTCATGACGACGCTCATGCGGCTCGAGTATGAAGACTCTCATGCGGCTCGGTCATGACGACTCTCATGCGGTTCGGGTATGGAGACTCTCATACGGTTCGGGCACGACGACTCTCATGCGGTTTGAGTGTGATAACTTTCATGCGGCTCATGAGTACAACAGTTGGGACACGTGGCTGGACACGTGTCAAAAGCCGATCATATCTCAATAATTCAGATCTACTGCAATCAAAGTAATCTCTAGATTGGGTCGAATCCCAATAATCATAACAAACAGTGGCAAATACCACGGTCAGGGATACCTACAGTAATTGACTAAGGCTAATAAACTAGAATAATTTAGTAGACATAAAGAGATTCCCGGCTACAGGCAATCCCGTTATCTGGGCGCATTAAGTGGACTTGTAGCCTACCGACGAGTAGGGCACATTTCCAGCACACAGTCACGTGTTGCATTCTTCATAAACAGACATTCGACCTGGATAACCGGATGGTCTGCCTGGCTTGTGGCTGTTGGGATAATCTCACTGCATCTTGCTAATAACTAGGCCTGTGATAATCCTAGTTAGTTAAAAGTATCAAGCCGTACTCTTGATTGGCCGTGATTGATTGGATGGAGTTTATTCCAGCTTAGTCTTATCCTGATCATGTGCAAGATTGTGACATGACATGCTTATTGATGCTTGCCTTAACAATAAAGATCGGGGATCCAGTTCTGTTCAGGCGAAGGGTTACAACCCCGGTCCTTGTTTGGTTTAAGGGTTGTAACCTGGCTCCCGGAGCAGTTCTGTGTCCTCTCTTCGTTTATTGTCTTATTGCAATCCCATGCCATGTTCGTCATGTTTTACCTTACCTTAATACCATGATTATTTATACTGGCCTTAGCGATAAAGATCGGGGGTCCAGTTCTGTTCAGGCGAAGGATTACAACCTCGGTCCTTATTTGGTTTAAGGGTTGTAACCTGGCTCCCAGAGCAGTTCTGTGTCCTCTCTTCGTTTATTGTCTTCACTGTACCAATAGTATTTGAGACGGGTTTCTATTCAGGTGAAGGGCTGCAACCCCGGTCCTTGTTTGGTTTAAGGGTTGTGACCTGGCTACTTGAATGGTTTTCTCGTACTCAGTTTACTGTTGTTATCTCTATTATTATCAGTTCTTTATTTATTACCTTTAATATTCTATTATGACATGCTGGTTTTAGTTCCTAAGCGAAGCCTCTTTCGTGGCACTTGCTCTTTCTGGGGTCTGACCCAGCTGGTTTTGTGTGGCCAGATATCGGAGCAGCACCAGAGAATCCACCTGTCTTCCAGCCAGATGGTGACCACCAGGCGTAACCCTGGCAACGAGTGGGTTTCTTTTTGTCCTCCCACTTTATTGTAAAAATTATTCTTTTGAGGCGTTTAGCCGGCGAACACGTGTTAGCCCGTATTGTACCTTTATTTACTGTCCGTCTACGGGCTGTATCATGATTGACAGATCCTAGGGTTGGTCATGTATGACTGAACTCTTGCTAGTCTTGACATTTTGTACGACTAGCTTCATGATCATCCTATATATAATATATGGGACGCCTTGCTATTATATATTTGGTGCTCTGACATCTTGTATCTATTATTGATTGCTTGAGATTGAGACAATAGGCTGGTTCATGACCATAGGAGACTGTTGGCTTGTAGTTAAACCCTCACGTATCTAGACAGCCGTGACCGTATAGCGAGGTGAGTTGTACTTCAATATGCGTAGCTGGCTATGTACGCCCCCGCTCTCCAGTATTCTGGTTCTGGGGCGTTACATGGTTTAAGTGGTGGCCCATGCATGTCTTGTAAATCAAGATATGTAAGGGTTTACCGAATAAAAGTCTCAATCAGCCCTCGCCCTTGATCTCTGCTTGTATCTTCTGATTCCCTGTATTCTTGACCTGATCACATGCTTGTATCGTTGATCTATCCTGGTCCTTCCTTATTATTTCCTATGTCGTCTTCTTCAGCGGCATTGTTCCTGGACCTGCCAATCAGCAAGGCGGAGCACCTCCCGTGGACCAGCAGCAACCCGAAGATCAAGCCCAAGATTCAGGAGTAGCCTCCAGAGTCATGCCTACTAGAGGAGAGCCACCAGTTCAGCCCGTCCAGCCTGCAGAGCCTGATGATGGCACTTTGGTGGGTCTTATCAGGTCACTATTAGCCTCCCAGGATCATCGATGAGATGTCTTGCACCAGACGGTGGCAGACGCTTTGATCAGAGGAGGTCATCATGGTAATAGCGCGGCCAACAGCTTCAAGCGCTTGAACCCTCCCTTCTTCGACGGCAGTGAAGATGCGATCGCTGCAGATACATGGCTTCAGGACACAGAGGTGATTCTAGAAGCAGCCAGGACTCCAGAGAACGAGAAGGTGGTCGTGGTGCACCTACAGCTATTGGATCTTGCCCGTAGCTGGTGGGCGGCACAGGCCATTGGATTAGTGGCCCCTATTGCCTAGGCAGTATTCAGAAAGAGATTCCAGACCAAGTATTTTGATGCTGTAGCTCGGTATGATCTACAGAAGAGGTTTACCAAACTGAAGCAGATAGGCAGAACGGTCGATGGATACGCGACCGAGTTCTCCAGGCTTAGTCGGTTTGCTCCCACCTTGGTGGCGACCGAGTTCGATAGAGCCCAGCGGTTCCAGCAGGAGCTCCACCTAGAGAATTTGTTGGCGGTGGAAGCAGTTTGAGCATCAGACCTTCGATGCAGTACTGAGGGCAGGCCGGAGGCATAAATATACCTCCCAGAGGATCGTGGATAGGACCGGAGGTCGGAAGCGATCCCATAGCCAGATGAACCAGTCGTCAGCCCCAGCCCCGGCAGCCAGGGCTTTGACCATTGGAGCTCCGAGGCGGGCGGCCTCAATGACGTCAGTTCAGCATTCCACCCCGACGTACCCTCAGTAGCAGAAGCAAAAACTGTCTTCCGTAGTAGGATGTTCACACTACGGGAAGCCATAGCATGTGGTATCAGAGTGTCGTAGAGTACAGGGTTTGTGTTTGGTGTTTGGTGCCCCGGACCACAGGGTTGGGAACTGCCCAAACATGGAGAGTTCATCGGCCTTCTCTAGTCCTTCAGTTAGAGGACCAGCACCAGTCCAGCAGCAGCAGCTGCAGTACCCTTTCCCGAGGCCATTGTCGACGCAGGCCCAGGCATTTCAGCAGCAGAGACCACAGCAGTATGCCCAAGCCCTGATCCAGAGCAGGCAGAGGAATTTTTAGTAGAAGGGACCCACACCCAGAGGGCATAGTCAAGTGCTGGCCTTGACCATGGGAGAGAAAGGAATAGCACCCGGTGAGGTAGTGGCAGGTACTATTCTCGTCAACACCTTTCCAGCTTCAGTATTATTTGATTCTGGTGCCTCGCATTCATTTATGTCTACACGATTTACGACACGGATAGGACTGGAGCCCGAGTCATTATCAGTAAGGCTCAATATACTTACTGGTAACGGTCTTGTGGGAGTAGATAGAGTATTTTTTTCGTGTCGAGTCGTAGTTAGCGGTAGAGAGTTTCCTGCTAGGTTGATAGAATTTCCGATGGCCGATTATGATGTGGTCTTAGGGATGGATTGGTTGAGGGACCAGTATGCCAGGATAGATTGCCATATTGGCAGGGTTGTTTTTAGCATACCAGGCGAGCCGGAGTTTTCCTTTTCCCGAGGCGAAGTTTAACCTTCTCATCCCGTATTGTGGATGGCAGTAGCAGCAGTGTAGTTACCCCGGATCGTCGAGGAGTTTCCAGATGTTTTCCCAGAAGAGCTTCCAGGAATACCGCCAGAGCGAGAGATCGAGTTCACCATAGACTTGATCCCCGGGATCGTACCTGTGTCAGAGAGAGTCTACAGGAAGGCGCCGTCAAAATTTGAGATATTATACAAAATGATTAAAGAACTCAGGACTAAGGGATTCATTCGTGCTAGTGGATCGCCTTGGGGAGCCCCGATGCTTCTTGTGAAAAAGAAGGATGGTACATCCAGATTATGTGTTGACTATCGTACCTTGAACTCAGTGACAATCAAGAACAGATATCCTCTTCCAAGGATAGATGACTTGTTTGATCAACTCAGAGGAGCAGCAGTATTCTAGAAGATAGATTTGCGGTCAGGGTACCACCAGATCAGAGTCAGAGAGCAGGACATCCCGAAGACGGCATTCAGATCTAGATATGGGTATTGGGAGTTTCTTGTTATGCCATTTGGAGCAACCAATGCGCCGACTGTATTCATGGACCTCATGAATCGTATCTTCATGCCTTATTTGGATAAGTTCGTGATTGTGTTCATAGACGACATCCTGGTCTATAGCAAGAGTGAAGCGGAGCATGAGCAGCATCTCAGAGTTGTCCTCCAGATCCTCCGAGAGCACCAGTTGTATGCCAAGTTCAGTAAATACGAGTTCTGGCTTGATCGTATTTCATATTTGGGTCATATCATCACCAGAGGAGGAGTAGAAGTGGATCCCCAGAAGATCGTGGCTATTGAGACGTGGCCAGTACCTAGCACAGTTGCAGAAGTTCGCAGTTTTCTTAGATTGGCCGGCTACTATCGGCAATTTGTTTCAGACTTTGCTCGGATTTCAGCACCACTGACGCAGTTAACCCGCAAGGATGTGCAGTTTGCTTGGACAGCGGAATATCAGGATTCTTTTGAGAAGTTAAAGCGAGGCTTGATGACGACACCCATTCTCACACTTTCAGATGGGACCGGAGGATTTTCAGTGTACTGTAATGCTTCAAGCAGAGGTTTAGAATGTGTTTTGATGCAGCATAGGAAGGTAATAGCTTATGCATCATGACAACTTCGTGATCATGAGAGGAATTACCCGACCCACGACTTGGAACTGGCAGCAGTAGTATTTGCACTCAAGCTTTGGAGACACTACTTGTATGGAGATAGGGTAGCAATTTTCACCGACCACAAGAGCCTGAAGTATGTGTTCACTCAGAAGGATCTTAATATGCGTCAGAGAAGATGGCTAGAGCTGCTTGTGGATTATGATGTCAACCTGCAGTATCATCCTGGGAAAGCCAATGTTGTTACAGATGCATTGAGCAGGAGAGCCGGAGTCTATTTTCTGACAGTGCAACCAGAATTGTTAGCAGATCTTCAGAAGATGGGTATAGAAGTTTTCCTTCCTACCAGTGTGGCATTGATGGTCAGCATGCAAGTTTAGTCCAGTATAGTTGAGAGAATCAAGATAGCTCAGTCATCAGATTCTAAGCTTCAGCGGCTTAAGACAGAATGTGTAGCAGGGCGAAGATCAGAATTATGCATTCATGAAGACGGTACACTTCGACATGGAAAGCGTCTTTGTGTATCCAGTAGAGATATCAGACAGGAAGTCATGACCAAAGCTCACAGTTCTCAGTATTCGATTCATCCCGATGGCACGAAGATGTACCGAGATATTCGTCAGCACTTTTGGTGGAATGGCATGAAGAGGGAGATAGCTCGGTTTGTCTTTCGGTGTTTGGTTTGCAAACAAGTCAAGACTGAACATCAGAGACCAGCTGGACTTCTTCAGCCCTTGCCAATTCCAGAATAGAAGTGGGAGCATATAACCATAGATTTCGTGACTGGATTACCTAGGTCCCCGGCCTGTAGAGATGATATTTGGGTTATAGTTGATCGGCTCACAAAGGTGGCTCACTTTCTCCCATTCAGGATTGGTCAGTCGACGGCTCAGCTAGCAGAGATGTACCTCAGGCAGATCGTCCGACTTCACGGTATACCAGTCAGTATCACCTCAGACAGAGATTCAAGATTCACGTCGCACTTTTGGCGTAGTCTGCAAGAGAGTTTGGGAACGCACGACAGACAGATGGTCAGTCGGAACGTACGATCCAGACTCTTGAGGATATTTTGAGATCTTGTACGCTCGACTTTGGCGGTTCGTGGGAAGATCACCTGCACCTAGTGGAGTTCTCGTATAACAATAATTTTCAAGTTAGCATCCAGATGGCACCGTTCGAGGCACTGTATGGTAGGAAGTACAGATCCCCACTAGCATAGGACGATGTTGGAGAAAGGCAGATGCTTGGTCCCGAGTTGATCAATCAGACAGTCGAGGTGGTCAGGAGAGTTAGAGATCATCTTTGCGTTGCACAAGATCGCCAACGCCATTGGACCGATTCTCATCGGTGTCCCCTTGAATTTTCTGTCGGCGACCATGTATTCCTTAGGATCACGCCTAACCGTGAAGTCATTCGTTTCGGCGTACGGGGAAAGCTTCATCCTAGGTATATAGGGCCGTTCAATATCCTGGAGCGAGTAGGAGATGTGTCCTATCATCTCGCTCTTTCGCCGTCTCTGAGTGAGGTGCATGACGTGTTCCACGTATCCCAACTATGACGGTATGTCCCGGACCCGAGCCATATCCTGGATCATTCGGAATTGGTTGTTGGTACCAACCTTTCGTATGGGGAAAGGCTCGTGTCCATATTGGACCGGAGAGAGAAGATACTCAAGAACAAAACTATCAAGTTAGTCTGAGTTGCTTCGGGTCATCACTCTTTGGGTGAGTCAACGTGGGAGCATGAGGATGATATCCGATCGCGATATCCCGACCTGTTTGACTCGTAAGGTATAATATCCTTCTTATGTCTCATGCCTTCGATTCCTTGCTTGCATAAATAATTGCTTGATTGCTAGACTAGTATAGCTTGCCTGTGATTAGTATAGCTTGTCCTTGCATCTCTAGCCTCTTGATTAAATTCCGAGGACGGAATTCTTTTAAGGTGGATAGAGTTGTGATGACCATAGTTCGTATTACGTATTTTGGGATACGTGTACGTATCTGACTCGTATTGTATGTCTCCTGGCTTGGTTCGGCTTGTTTGGGTTGGCTTGGTTCGGCTTGGGTTGCTTATTGGTTCATCATGAACCAAAGGGAGAACCCTTACCTACCACCACCATCCCCATTTATTAACCCGACACTCTTTCTCTCTCCTTATTCACTATTCTTCTTCCTCACCATTACTCTCCACCTACACCCAAGCGCCCTAGGCAAGTGCAACTTGCTTCATGATGGATCTCAAGTTTTATTGTTCCATTCTCTTCTTACATGATTATAAGCCTCTTTAGAACTTGGAGTTTTTAATTTTTATGGATAGATTCTTCTAGATCTACGTTGTAACTTAGGGTTTCATGAGTTAGTTTTTCTTGGTTTTGATCTACTAAAACTTGTTATTTTCGAAAATTAATAGTTCCATGAGCAAGAGCACGAAATTTCGTATGAATTTGGTTTTTGATTCACCTCATTTCGAGTTAAAACGAAGTTTTTATGGCCAAAACAAGTTTTCTGAATTTTTTATGTCGGCTGAGTGAAATTTTACGATGGGAACCCTAAAATTGCGTATTTTACGCTGGTTAGCATCCAGAATGTAAGATTTTACGCAGGGAACCCTGAAATTGCGTATTTTACGCTGGATAGCATCCAGAATGTAAGATTTTACGCAGGGAACCCTGAAATTGCGTATCTTACATTCTGGATAGCATCCAGAATGTAAGATTTTATGCAGTGAACCCTGAATTTGCGTATTTTACGCTGGATGGTACCCAGAATGTGAAATTTTATGCTGGAACCCTCCCCTTTTGCATATTTTATGCAGAATTAAATTTTGGCGTAAAAGTGCATAGAACGACTATTTTTGCCTAGTTTAGCTATTTTTTAGCCAGAATTTTGAAAAACTTAAAACATAAAAGTTTTAGATCTTTGTCTTGCCTTTTCGAATATCTCTGGAGCACCTCATTTTGGGTTCGTATGTGGAAGTTATTCCCCGTCTCCCCTGAGCCGCATGATTCTTCCACAACTCTTGCACCATGTTTATATTTAGTTATTGCATATACGCTTATACCAGGTTAAATGTTAATTTTAAATATGTTCCATGACATAATGGTGACCAGTTGTTGTGCACTTTTAACAAATGACATGACATGATAGTGGCCCGTCGTGGCGCACTCTTGACAGTAAATTTGACATGATATATATATCTCGAATGCTGTTGCGACGGCTAGCATATTATGACAGAATTGAATGACCTGGACACCGTGGGTGATTGCGTTTGTACAAATAAACCAGTACTGTCTTGCATTATGTCTAGGATAGGTATCTCTGAGTACCACTGTCAGGGATACCTACAGTAATTGACTAAGGCTAATAAACTAGAATAATTCAGTAGACATGAAGAGATTCCCTGCTGCATGCAATCCCGTTATCTGGGCGCATTAAGTGGACTTGTAGCCTACCGACGAGTAGGGCACATTTCCAGCACACAGTCACGTATTGTATTCTTCATAAACAGACATTCGACCTGGATAACCGGATGGTTTGCAAGACTTGTAGCAGTTGGGATAATCTCATTGCATCTTGCTAATAACTAGGCCTGTGATAACCCTAGTTAGTTAAAAGTATCAAGCCGTACTCTTGATTGGCCGTGATTGATTGGATGGAGTTTATTCCAGCTTAGTCTTATCCTGATCCGGTGCAAGATTGTGACATGACATGCTTATTGATGCTTGCCTTAACAATAAAGATCGGGAGTCCAGTTCTGTTCAGGCGAAGGGTTACAACCCCGGTCCTTGTTTGGTTTAAGGGTTGTAACCTGGCTCCCGGAGCAGTTCTGTGTCCTCTCTTCATTTATTGTCTTATTGCATCCCCATGCCATGTTCGTCATGTTTTACCTTACTTTAATACCTTGATTATGTATACTGGCCTTAACGATAAAGATCGGGGGTCTAGTTCTGTTCAGGCGAAGGGTTACAATTCCGGTTCTTGTTTGGTTTAAGGGTTGTAACCTGGCTTTCAGAGAAGTTCTGTGTCCTCTCTTCGTTTATTGTCTTCACTGTACCAATAGTATTTGAGACGGATTTCTATTCAGGTGAAGGGCTGCAACCCCGGTCCTTGTTTAGTTTAAGGGTTGTGACCTGGCTACTTGAATGGTTTCCTCCTACTCAGTTTACTGTTGTTATCTCTATTATTATCAGTTCTTTATTTATTCCCCTTAATATTCTATTGTGACATGCTGGTTTTACTTCCTAAGCGAAGCCTCCTTCGTGGCACTTGCTCTTTCTGGGGTCTGATCCAGATTGTTTTGTATGGCCAGATATCGGAGCAGCACCAGAGGATCCACCTGTCTTCCAGCCAGATGGTGACCACCAGGCGTAACCCTGGCAACGAGTGGGTTTCTTTTTGTTCTCCCACTTTATTGTAAAAATTATTCTTTTGAGGCGTTTAGCCGACGAGCACGTGTAAGCCCGTATTGCACCTTTATTTACTGTCCGCCTACGGGCTGTATCATGATTGACAGATCCAAGGCCTGATCATGTATGACTGAACTCTTGCTAGTCTTGACACTTTGTACGACAAGCTTCATGATCATCCAATATGTAATGTATGGGACGCCTTGCTATTATATATTTGGTGCTCTGACATGTTGTAACTATTATTGATTGCTTGAGATTGAGACAATAGGCTGGTTCATGACCATAAGAGACTGTTGGCTTGTAGTTAAACTCTCATGTATCTAGACAGCCGTGACCGTATAGCGAGGTGGGTTGTACTTCAATATGCGTAGCTGGCTATGTACGCCCCCGCTCTCCAGTATTCTGGTTCTGGGGCGTTACAGGATATGAGGCAACGAGAATGTTATATGCCATAACATCTCCCGATGCCAATGCCTCTTCTAAGGACAGAGTGAATGCCTGCCCTCGACCTTCTTGTTGGTTCCCTTGCTGTGGCCTAGCTTGGCGCTGCTGCTGGCCCCTGCCTTGGTGATGCTGAGGTGGTCTGTGTTGCTGCTGCATCGGCGGTCCCTGCTGCCGAAACATCTGAGCCTGCGACATGAACGGGCGTTGTGCCAACGGTCTTATTGCCACCGCTGGTCCTCGATACTGGCCTGCCCCTGGTGCTGGCAGAGCAGGAAATTATTGTACTGGTCCTCCTGACCTCGAATTTATGAGACAAGTGGAAACCCGATGATCTGGACTTCTACATATCAAACACTGCCCGTTCAATGTCCGAAGCACATCTCTAGTGTGCCATACCTTCCCACAATAAGTGCATCCCGTTGGGGGTTGCTGGTTCTTCTTCTGTTGCTGTTGCTGCTGCCTTGCTGGTGGTGCTGGCCCTCGCAGTGAGATCTCTTCTGACCTCCAGTCCTTGCCATGATCCTCTGAATGGTGATTTCATGCCTTTGGGTTACCGTCAATACTTCGTCAAAAGTCTGGTAATTATGCCCCTCTACCAATTGCAAGAGCTCAAGATGAAACCCTTACTAAAATCTTTAGCCCTCTGGCTCTTCGTTGCTACCATCTCTGGGGCGAACCTACTCAATCTGCAGAACTCTGCTGCATAAGCATCTACCGTCTTGCCGGCCTGCTTGAGGTTGATAAACTTCTGTTGTAGCTCAAACTGCACCACAACTCCATAGTACTTCGTCTTGAAACTTGCGGTAAAATCGTCCCAAGCAACAGGACGTCTGATGCCTACTTCCTCTGATTCCCACCAATGACGTGCGAGGTCCTGAAGTAACAGCTTCACTTGATCCACACGTTCTTCCGCCGGCACCTTAGCTGCTGTTAGAATAGCCTCAATATCCTTAGGCCATGCATCTGCTGAAATGACATCTTTCGTGCCCTCGAAATGACGAGGGTTGTACTTGTAAAATCTGGTTGATGCTCCTGAATCTGTCCCTCGCCCCTCTTTACAAAGCCGTCTACAACCCTTGGTTGAGCAACACATTTTGCTCTTGCAACTGAGCGTGCATGCGTTGCTGGGCCAACATCTGATATTGCTGAGTAGCCATCATCCCTCTCATGATCTTCAGAAGGGCCGGTGTACCCACTTCCGCTGGAATAGGTGGAACTATTGGCGGTGTTGGAACCTCCGGATACTGCGGTCCAGCTGTTGGTTCCACTATCACTTCTTCTTGGATAGCCTCTTGAGGTAGTACTGGCCCTGGTTGCTGACCAACATGGTCAGGTTGTCCATGTTGTCCTTGTTGTTGTTGTCCAGTCCTAGTAGATACGGACGAGGTGCCCCTAAAGAAAGGGACAAGAGAGAACCAAACGATCGGACATGGAAGATCAATGAAGTCAAGGATACTGGGATGTCAAGCTAGAGTCGAGAGTGACAAATCATGAGATCAAGGAAGAACATGTGTGATTGAGACATCCTATAAATCAAAATGCCCCACAAGTCTAAAATCAGGCCTGCATGGGCCACCACTAAAATCTTGTCACGCCCCAAAACCAGAATACTGGAGAGCAGGGGAATGACTCAGCCAGCTACGTATTATGGGTAGATGAATACCGTATAATACGATCAATGCTGTCTAAAAAGACGAAGGGGTGCATACTACATGAAAAGTCTCCCTATGGTCACTTCACAACTATTGTCTCAATCATTCAAACAAGAAACAGTAACAGAGAACATGTAAGATAAAGCAGTAAGGCGTCCCAAACGCAGTCAAAATGTTCTTGATATCTGGCTTTACAAAACATAGCTAAATGATGTAGCAAAGTATACACAATTGTTATCAGCTACAGGATGACTTAATTACAATTATGTAAAGTAAGTATAAGACGATCCGACTAACATGTCGGTGCCAAACGACAAAGTATAAAGTAAGTAACAAAACGAGCGGAGAAGTAAGGAACCCACTCGAGTCCTCCTGCGATCATTCCTCTAGTATTGACCATCTTGGAGGTGGAAGTAAGCTGAGTCCTCGGGATCCGACTCTGAATCTGGCCATGCAAAACCAGAGAGGTTAGGCCTCTAATAGCAGGTACCGCAGAAAGCACGATATGATGAATTAGAACCAGTAATGAGAAAAAATGATAAATAGATCTCTGCTTGCTTCTGGGATTCACATAACATCACGACACTTCGAACCAACTTCCCAACCAAACAAGAACAGAAGTTGACCCGTCATGTCCTGATATTCTGATCATCTCGGTAGTTAACAGAGTAGGTACAGTACACAAAAAAATTAATTTAAACGGCCATTCAACTACTACGGCCTGCTACTGTGAGTTTCAAGTTACTCTGGAAATATGCAATAAAGGATTCCTCAGTTCTTACTATGTACAAGCAAGGCTAGTCTACCCAATCAATCAATTGCGGCAATCATGAATTAGATGAGTCCCAGCGGGACGCCCGTCATCAATATACAATAAATAATATAACCAGAAACCGATCCCTGCCGTGTGGTAGATTTGCAGTATCTGTGGGAACGAGCCGGATGTCGGACACTTAATAGTCCCAAAGATGGCTGCCATGTAAGAACTCGAGAAACCATTCTCTCCATGTAATTATTATTTTATTTAACTTAGTAGCCTCTATGTTAAGTGAAATCCCATGCCGTGGATCATGGTCATTCAGAATGAGTACTTTCGTACAAGGTACGATATGCACAACTCTACAACGATACCCGTACGGTTAGGTTGTAGGTCTTACATAGCATAATACAACAATCAAACCTAGCCACGGAATAATCATGTCTTGACCATAAAGTACACATGCTGTTTGTAGAAAAATAACTGAAGCCTGTACGTACCTGTACACCAAATATTCGGGATCGGCCAATCGATTACAATAGTTCATAGTTAATATGAACGTGTCCCATTCAATTCAATAAGACGACTAGCCAGTCTCTTAGTTCCATCTAGGAACGCATGATCAATTATTAGTCAAGATAACAATCAATTTCAATTAATGTCAATCCGGGACAAGAAACAGCAAAAAGGCAATATGGGCAGCAATAGGTGGATGCCCATCTATGCGGCTCGATAAATATTGGTTCATGCGGCTGAGTAAAACATTGCACTCATGCGGCTGGGGTTGAAACAAGTTCCATGCAGCTGAAGGATAAAAGATTCATGCGGCTGAGCGCTAACAAGCTCATGCGGCCGAGAATAAAAGATGCATACGGTTGAGAGCTAACAAGCTCATGCGGCCGAGAATAAAAGATTCATGCGGCTGAGAGCTAACAAGCTCATGCGGCCGAGAATAAAAGATTCATGCGGTTGAAAAAGTGCCATGCGGCCTTATGCGGCTAGGATTAAGATGAGTCTCATGCGGCTCAGAAAATATGATTTTTTTTGCGGCTCAGAAGACATGCGCTCATGCGGCAGGAAAACATGAGCTTTATGTGGCTGAAACGTAAATGGTTCTTGCGGCCAGGAAAAAGTAGAGTCTATGCGGCTTGGGAGACCGAATGCATATGCGGCAAGCAAAGCTCATGCGGCCAAGACTGTTAGGAGTAGCACGGCTAAAGCCATACGGCCAAGGGAAAAACTTGCCGCATGAAAGTCCTTGCGGTCAAGCACTGCCATGCGGCTAAGAAGTTCATGCGGCTGGGCCGTGCAAGCCATGCGGCTCAGCACTGTTCTTCTTCTCCATTTTTCGAGAACAGAACCATGGAAGCCATTGCTTCCAAGCTCTCTAAATCATTCATTCCAAGCCCAAATCTGGACTTCCATAGGTCAAAATGGGGTAGAACGAAATTCTCTACAACATGGAACCATCAAAACTTGGAAATAACAAGATTAGCTAGATCAAAACCAAAAAATATGAAAATATAACAAGTTTAGATCTACACAAAATATGCCATGGAAATTGAAGATGCTAAGTACTAAAGTATCTCAGAATCTTGTGAGGAAGACAACGGAACAACGAAAATGGAGATCCATCAAGACGCAAGTTGTACTTGCCTAGCTCTCCTAGGTTGGTGGAGGAGTTATGAGGAAGAAGAAGAGTAATGGGAAGAAGTAATGAAGAGAGAGAAAGGGGATGGAGCTTAAATGGGGGTGGTGGTAGGTGGGTTCATGTTGAACCACCCAAGCCGGAAAATAAACCAACTCAGGCCGAACCCAATAGCAAAGCTAAAGCAGAGAATAAAATGCAGAAAAATAATTAGCGTAAAATTAAAGAAATTTAAATACAGAATAATACATGATAAATATTAAATAAATATATTTAAGCAGTACATGTATAAAATACATATTCTGGGAACGGGAAGTGACTGTGCACCTTACACCTCGTACAACTTGCACCTCGTACAACTTGCACCTCGTGCAACTTGCACCTCGTACACCTTTTGGTTCGTGCACCTTGCAACTCGCGCACCTTTTGGTTCACATACCTTGCACCTCGCACACCTCGTATACCTTGCACCTCGCGCACCTCGTGCACCTTACACCTCGTGCACCTTGCACCTCGCACGCCTTGCACCTTGCGCCATGCATATTTTGCCCGTGCGCGAATCACTCTAATGACTATTTTTGCCCATTTAAACTATTTTGTAGCTAGAATCTTGAAAAACTCAAAATATAAAAGTTGTAGATCTTTATCTTGGCTTCAAGAATCTTTCTGTCTTACTTTAATCAGAGTTCATATGTGACATAGTTTCAATCACACATGTGTGTTATCGATTTTCTTTGCATGTTTTTTCTATACTTGGCCTAAATTACGACGACCCGACTTGACACTTGATGGTCTTGAGATAGTAAATTAAACTTGACTTGAACATGATAAATGAATCCGTCTTGATAACTCTTGATAAGTGGCCTGTCGAGGCACACTCCAGACAAATACTCTTGACATGACAAGTAACCTGACATGACATGTATAATCTTGAAGTGCTGTTGCGACAGCTACCCTGACATGCTAAGTAACTCTTGTCTTGACACCGTGGTTGGTTTTTCTGATTGTGCTTGTACAAGCTACATGTCTCGTCTTGTATCATTTTTAGGACATGGATTCCTGGTAACCATGGTTAGGAATTCATAATGAATCTGACTAGGTTAATGACTAGATTGATCAAGTAGTTCATATAGAGAGATTTTTGCAGTTACAGGCGATCCCGTTATCCCAGCCACACCTGAGGGACTTGTAGCCTACCGACGAGTAGGACACATTTTTATCCCACTATCATGTAGGGAACTTCTTAAAAACATAAGTACTGAAAGTACAACAGTAATCTTGATAACTCTTGTAAATCATCTCGCTTGGATAACCTAGATAGCCGCAGGGCTTGTGACTGCAGAAATATCTCATTGCATCTTGCTAGTAACTAGGCCTGTGATAACCCTAGTTAGCTAATGGTAGCAAGCCGTAGGACTTGATTGGCCATGCCTGAATGCTTGCTCGTGATTAGCATGAAAATCATATTCATTTATTTATTCTCCTATTTTATTATCTGCTAGTTTTAGTTCCTTAATGAAGCCTTCCTTGTGGCACTTGCTCTTTCTGGGGTCTGACCCAGTTGGTTTTGTATGGCCAAATTTCGGAGTGATACCCGAGGATCTTCTTGATTATCAGCCAGATGGTGAACACCAGACGTAATCCTGGCAACGAGTGAGTTTCTTATTTTGCTCTTTCACTCTATTGTAAATTATTTTTTGAGGCGTTTAGCCGTCGAGCAAGTGTTAGCTCGTGTTGAAACTTAAATTCTGTTTTGCTAAAGGGTTGTAACATGATTGAAAAATCCTAGGATTGATCTTGTATGACTTAACTCTTGCTAGTCTTCACATTTTGTAGGACTAGCTTCATGATCATCTGAATATATAATATTTGGGATGCCTTAATTTGTATGTTTGATGATCTAACATCTTGTAGCATTTATTTGCTTGCTCGAGATTGAGACACTAGATTTGTTCTTGAGCATAAGAGACTGATGGCTTGTAGATAAACCCTCATGCATCTAGACAGTCGTGACCGTATTACGAGGGGGATTTCACTTCAATATACGTATATAACTCCTCTTCCCAAAAATTTTAATTTTTTATTATTTATTTGATTTAAATAGTAATTTTTAGAAGGTTATAAATAATTAATTAGTTAATTATTACGACACATGGCCTTAGTCTTAGTTGAGATTTGGAGTACAAGATGACTAAAAATCATGGCACGGATAGTGCTGTAGCATGCTTTGACTAGTGTATTTGCCAGAGTAGGGAAGGCCGAGTCATAAGTGTACTCTAACTAGGAAAACTAGGCCAAGTTGTGACATGACCCTATAAACGATTTAATTATTTAATTATCAATATTATGATTTTAGGAGACCCGACTGTGTCAAACTGGACCCGTACCAAGCTCAAGCCCGTGTAAAGATGTTACGTGTGCGAATACGCCCATGTAGACGTATAGTGCGTCCAAAGACGTTCATGTTGATATAAATTTTATGTGTATTTTGTACGTAATTTAATGGCCTAATAATTATTTTTAAAAGTAATTTAATAAATATAAATATAAATATGATAACTAGTTCCTTAGACATAGCTGTGTATTTTCGGTATTATAGCCTATACATATTTTGGATTTACAACAATTGTTGATTTTTCTTATATGTTATCATTATTATGGTTATTACTATTGTTACTATAATTATTAAATATTATTGAGTATTTTGGATTATTTATGAAATAAGTATTAATTGTACGTACATATTTTGTATATAAAATCTCTAGATTGGAAAATGTGTTATTAAGTTTTTATTAGGATTTGGTATTTGCATAGACATGTATGTATATAGTGATATATAGATATATATATATAATAACATTTGTATCCAATATTTATAGGCAATAAAGGGTTGCTTTACTGTTCCCTTGCGAGAACAGTAATAGCAATCAACCCGGGCCCAAAGGGGACAAATACCCGACCCTATACATATTACATATACGCGCGCGCGAGAGAGAGAGAGATTCGTGCAAACCCTAAACCCTAGCAAGACCAGCCATCCCCTTGACGACCACGCCTCCAGGATAGTTGCGCTCTACCACCTGACGAGCCGTCGGTCGCCGGAGGTCGTCGAACAAAGCACAGCCGCAACAGCAGCAGAACAGAGCAGGTTCTGTTCGAGCCTTGAGGTAAGCAACTTATCAATCAAATTTTTTCCTGTATACTCGACAAAATCCTGAAACCCCTGATTCGTTTAGAAGCCTATCTAACCACCTTTAAACCCTACTAATTGGATTGGGTTAGATCGATCAGGTTGCGACAAAAAATTTAGTCAAAATTGGAGAAAAATCACAGAACTCTGTGACAGTCCCAATGGTCAAGACTCTTGTTTTGGAAGGTAGATTCCTACCAACCCATAAATAAATTAGAAATCTATCTGAACAGTAATGAAGACAACAAATAGGAGATGAGAACCTAACTTGTAGATTCATATTTCATTAACCATGCACGGAGAAATCGGTTCTCGAAATTTAGAAAAAACTATCAAAAATTGTTTTCCGAAAACATAAAAACCTTCGATACGACGTGCGTTCCGCCAATCCAGGCGATGTGGTCGTGAACCGAAAGCATCAAAGGATGCATATCGACTTCGTGGACGTGTGGGCTTTGACGGAATTCAAATTGGTTGCGTGTGCGCGATAAATTTGATGCGTATCCGTCGAAATTTACCGTATCAGCCTCTTTGTAAATTTTTTAATTACTTTGTGTACGTTCGTCAGATTGAGATAAAATTTATGCCAACACGACCGTATCATTTTTTTTGGTCTTGTATGCCAAGTTTGGTCCGATTCTGAGACAGTTGATCGGATCGCCGTTTTAAGGGCCCCATGATCCGATTCAACGGGTAATTTTGTGCACGGTCCACCGGGATCCAACTTTGGACATACGATTGGGTTTGTATCATCAAAATAAATTCATAAACATGTAGTTTGACGACTTTAGAGACCATTGACTCTGGCACGCCTTTTGGTACAAAGCGGGTCCAACGGCGGACATCGTTTTGGCCTAAAATTATCGTTCTGCCCCTGTGTCCAGAATTGGACTTGTGGACAGGCAATTCTAGCTAATTTGACTATTCTGAGAATGTTGGCAATATTTGTTTCAGCTTTCGGAGACACTTGGAAGATTTGGACTTTATGGCTTACCAGTTGACGGTATATTGTTGGTTCTTTGTGCTACCACCAGGCAAGATACCTTGCCTCCCTCTATACACTACCAAAATATGTCAATTTAGCGACGTCCAGATCCGTTGCCCATCCGTCGGCAATTTGTATTAGCGACCGATCACTGACGGATCTTGGCCAAATTAATCCGTCGGCAATCAGTTTGTCGCTAATAACGGTCCGTCGCTAAGCAGTCGTCAAGGGACGGAATAGCGACGGCTTTTCAACTTCACAATACGAAGCATTAGCGACGAATTTCCGACGGGCTTTCGTCCATTTCAAAATACTGAACTATGTAGACACTAGCGACGTAATGGTCCGTCGGTAAACCGTCGTAATAGCGTATCAGAGTGTATCGTTCCGTCGCTATTCCGTCGATCGCCGTCGCTAACAGAGGACGGAGTAGCGACAGAATACTGACGGATTATCCATCGACCATGTTCTAAAATGCTTGGCATTTCCAAAACCATGGCGACGGATGAGTCGTCGCCATTCCGTCGCTACGTCGTCGACAGAGCGACTGATTAGTGGCTGATTATCCGTCGCCATGGTTCTGAAAATGTCCAACATTTCCAGAACCTTGTCGACGGAGTGTCCATCGCTACGTCGTCGAGAGAGCGACTGATTAGTGGCTGATTATCCGTCGTCTTGGCGACAGATTTCCCGTCGCTATTCCGTCGAAGTATATACCACCAGAACCATGCCGACGGATATTTCGTCGGCCACCCGTCGCTACCTAGAAACAGTTTCAAATTTCCAGTTGGCGACAAAAATTCTGTCAAAAATTAGTCGAAAACTGGTAGTATCCGTCGCTAACCGGTCACTAGTCCGTCGCTAACTGAGATTTTTTTTGAAAAAAAAATTGCATCACTTTCCCTGTTCACAAAAATATGCATAAACCAAACCAATATATAATGCACACCAATTATCCAACAATCACATAGACCAAATATATAATGCACACCAATTATCCAAGAATCACATAGACCAAATATGCACATACGAATTTAATGCACACCAATTATCCAAGAATCACATAGGCCAAACCAAATTTATAGAAAATAGACATCAATTATCCGAAAGAGTAACCTAATATTCGTCGTTATAATCCGATCATAGCACAAATAATCCAAAATTGCCACAAATATTCTAAATTTTCTTAATTACAATATTTTAAGAAGGAGGAGGAGTTCGATTGTCCGGTGGTGGTAATTCCTGCTACGATCGACGAATATACTCCTCCACTAGGTACGGCGGTAAGCCGTCGTAGACACTGCTCGGAAGTCGGCGTAGCTGCTCTGGTAACATGAGATCCATGAGTGCCGTCACAGTCGGAGGCGGGTACCATAGGGGCATCAGGGTTGAAAGAAAGATGACCCACGGAAGAAGGACAGACACCAGCAGTCGACGGACCGGCACCAGTAGAAGACGGACCGACACCATCAGCAGACGGACCGGCAGCAGCAGACGGAGGCGGAAAGTACGTGGCAAATTGGTCCCGTAAGGACGACATCGCCTCGTGCAGCTGCGTAAGCTACGACCTAGCATCATCGTCTGCCGGGGCCACGGAAGGAGGCTGTGTCGGTGGAAATCTCTGCGTCGCCATGTACAACGGCCCTAGGGAGCCGACTCTGTACAGGAGCCCTTTCTTAAAGCCGTCGACGGTATCTATGAATAAGTCGTTGCGAGCGGCCAAAGAAGAGGGCATCTGGGCGGGCATCGTTTCACCGACATCCTCGGTGTCAGTTAACTGAGCCCGACTAAGGGCCTCACGATACGCAGCCTATCAAATGAATGTGTTTATATTATAAGATTTACCTAAGTTGTAATCTAAATCCTATGTTTTACTAAGTTAAGTGTGAATCCTAGGTTTACCTAAGTTATAGTCCGAATACTTTAATTCTAACGTAAATCTCATAAACATAAGTACTTACATCAGTCTCCTTCGCCCTCTCGTCGACGAAGCTCCCGTCCTTCCGTCTTTTGTGGGTATGCTGGAACACATCGTGCATGGTGACCGATTCTGGCGCCCTTCTCTCATTCACCGCCCGTTGGGCCTGCATACGAAATTTCCGTAGAACTTAATTAACTCCATATATTAATAATAACTAATTCGATAGTGAAATGAATTTACGGTATCTCATCAGATCTGCAAGCGTCGCTGCGTGGGGCCTTGATCCTTCCGTATGAAGCCCCGCGGCCTGACGGTTCGCCTTCGCCTTCTCCGATTTCTTCTTGTACGCAGGAGTATCCATCATACCTAAAAGGTCCTCATAATACTCCTGCCGGATCCAATTCGGCCTCGTATGTCCCATTTTTAGGTCATGAATCATATCCCGTATCTTCTTCGAGGCAGCACTTCTGTAGGTCCTGCGGATCGTGTCCTCGCGATGGGGGGCCACCAGTACGTCGTCTAACATAGAAATTCAATTATCACGTAATTTAAAAAATGGTTTATTAAAGAGTAACTAATAATTAACCAGAAGATATAGATATATACCCTCAACTCGTCGAGCCAGGCGTACTTCAAGTTCGGGGGCACCGACGAAAAGTTGAGGTAGGGACCATGGAAGTTAGCCCTGATAATTTCTCCAAGAGCCCTGGCAACATTAAACGAAAAAAACCCTACAAAGAAGAAACGACTGGATTATTAACTTGAATAAATGAAAGAAATTTAATAAATTATCTTAAATTTACTTACGAGGTCCCCGCGGGCCATAGCACTCGTCGGAACTCGCCTCTCGGCCTCTCTGGTGCCGTCGGAGGATCCGCGGGTCCGCGTATGTACTCCCCAGTAACTGGATGGAACCGAGTATGGGGGTACTCCGGGGCCTACTGTGCAGTAACTGGAGGATCCACTGGTGGATCCGCTGCTGGTGGTTCCGATAGTGGAACGGATCCGTTAGCAGATCCGGACACATGCCTCGATGAAGTAGTCGATCGACGGCGGGATGTGTCTGTGCCCGGGGTACTCTCCGGGTCGGGGTCGCTGGATGGGGTCACATCCCGGGAAGATTGAATACGATCACGACCACCAGCACCACTACAACCACGACCACCACCACCACCACCACCACCACGACCACCACCACTACCAAGACCACGGCCAGCCATCATGACCTGTAAATAGAACACATAAACATAATTAACAATATTAAAGTGTAAATGAATATAAAATTCTAAACTAAAATATACATACCACCAGTAGGGAGACGCACGACGAACAAGACTAGGAGTGCCATCTGCAATAAGTAAATAATCGAATGAAAAAAAATATGAATTTATGTAATTGCTTTTATGAGGTCAAACTTAATTCACGTAATTGGAAGTATTTTTAATATACAACAATATTAACCTAATCATCATCTTCGTTCTCATCCTCGGCCTCGTCTTCATCCTCCTCCTCCTCCTCCTCATCCTCATCCTCATCCTCATCCTCATCCTCATCCTTATCTTCATCGTCGATTTCATCTGTATCCTCATCCCCATCAAATTCTTCTTCTTCTTCTTCTTCTTCTTCTTCTTCTTCTTCTTCTTCTCTCTTCTGCCTCAATATTTGGGATAAGACGCCTCTTTCTCCCCTGATTGACAGCTAAGTCTTGTGTATCAACCTCTTCCTCCCCTCTATTTTCCTCAACAATATCTTCAACATCCATTGTATCCGAGTGTTGTCCCAAGTATTAGGACTTTTCGATCTGGTCCTCTTGGTATGCTGGGTCTCCAACGTTGAATGTATTTCTAGATTTAATCTTGCATACTGCCCACCAGTCAAATCGATCTCTACGACGCCTTGGGTAGCTTGTATAGTAGACTTGAACAGCCTGATTTGCTATCGCAAATGTATCGGACCCTCTATACCTCCTGCGATGATTTATATCGACAAATCCAAATTGTTTATATATTCTCCAACCGATATTTGGTGTCATATCGAACCACTCACATTTGAACTTCACAATATGCATATCATATGGGCCAGTATATTGTAAATCTACAATATCCCGAAGCACTCCATAATAGTCAAAGTCCGGCTCGTCGTCATAGATGGTGCCTCTTATGCAAACACCGAAATCCTTGGTACTGATGCCGTCATTGATAAATTCGACATTTATAGCATTCTGAGTTGACTTAAATCTGAAGCCATTAACGACATTGCCTGGCCAAGTCTTTATTTGCTTCTTCGGTCCCAATGCCAGATAACGAACACTCTCATGAGTGAGTGTTGTTTCAGGCAATAAAACCTGTAAACAAATATTTATAATTTAAATGTTTAGATTATATATTTATAATCTCAATTATAATCTCAGTTACTTACGTGTTTGCGAAACCATGATGGAAATGTACAATCAACCTCTCTTTGAAGTCCCTCATCGGTAATATCGGGTGTCCTCATTTTGACTTCATCTCTAAATACACTATTAGAGAAAATAACAATATATAAGTGTAGTCACTTACTTCATCAAATTCGAGATTATAACGAGTACAAATGTACTGACTTACTTCTCCAAATCTCTCACTTCTTGTATGTCACAGTTTAACAAGACATATCGGTGAGCGGCATCATACTCGTCGTCTGTCAACCACCGTCTTTTACTAGCCCCAACAGGCTTTCCCCTTACATTGAATATTTCTCCATCCTCAACGTCCTTGTCATTCCTTTGAGGTCTATTTCAATTTGTCTTAACATGAGTATCGAAATAAATGGAGCAGAAGTTTGACACCTCTTCGATAAGATATGCTTCGCATATCGAAGCCTCTATATGAGCCTTGTTGCCAACTTTCTTCTTTAGATGGTGTAGGTATCTAGAGAGACAAATTATCTTGAGAATTAAGAAAGAATTTTAAAACCCACTGAAATTTAACTTAATTATATCAATTTTATGTACCTTTCAAATGGGTACATCCATCGATAATGAACAGATGTACCGATACGGGCTTCGTATGCTAGATGAATCGGTAGATGCTCCACGCTGTCGAAGAAGCCAGGAGAAAATATTTTCTCTAACTTACAAATTGTTAAGATAATCTTCTCCTCAAGTTCAACCATGTGTTGCACAGTCAACTTAGTTGAACAAATATCCCTAAAGAATATTGATAGTTCGGCCAACGGAACCCATACAGCAGAAGGCAACAACTTTTTCAAAGCAATGGGTAGTAATCTTTCCATAAACACGTGGCAGTCATGACTCTTTATTCCCGTTAGCTTGCGTTCATTGAGATCAACGCATCTAGACAAATTTGACACATAGCCGTCGGGAAATCTTAAAGTAGATACCCACTTGTAGATTATTAATCTATCTTCCTTGCTCAATGTGTATTGTGCTATCGGCTTACTTAATTGTCCAGCAGCTCCCCTTTGTATCAAGTTCAGATAAGGATGCTTGCATATCTCGGCAATGTCTTGTCTTGCTTTTGGATTGTCCTTCGTCTTTCCTTTAATATCCATGACGGTATTGAAGACATTATCGAACACATTCTTTTCGATATACATAACATCAAGAATATGCCTTATAAGATTATCTTTCCAATAAGACAAGTCCCAGAAGATACTCTGTTTGGTCCAGTTATGGGTTTGTCCGAATCCATCGACACGATTGTTCGATGGATCTTCCATTACAGTGGGCAAGTCCTTTATATCTTCCCAAATATCGTATCCCGACAATCTGGCAGGCGGATGAGAAAATTCTTGTTTTCCAGCTCTGAACGCATCCTTGTTCTTTCTCCAAGGATGACTCGCGGGCAGAAATTGACGATGACAATCAAAGAAAAAAGTTTTTCCTCCATGCTTAAGACGGAACGCCTTACTATTTTGCATGCATATCGGACAAGACATGGTGCCGTAAGTACTCCATCCCGACAGTATACCGTATACGGGAAAATCATTGATTGTCCACATCAGCGAAGCTCTCATCTGAAAGTTCTATTTCCTGGAAATATCATAGGTCGTGACGCCGATCTCCCACAGCTGTTTCAGCTCATCCACTAACGGCTGTAAATATATATCGATATTCTTCGTCGAATTTTTGGGACCCGGTATGATAGCTGTCAAGAACATATAAGGAGTCTTCATACACATCCATGGTGGCAGATTGTAAGGGGTTACAATGACCGGCCAGCAGGAGTATTGAGATCCCGACTGCCCGAAAGGGGCGAAGCCATCAGAACATAGCCCCATGCGTACATTTCTAGGCTATACAGCAAAATCTGGATGGCAAAAATCAAAATATTTCTACGTCTCTCCATCCGAAGGATGTGACAATTCTCCATCGTCCTTTGTGCGTTCTTCGTTGTGCCACGTCATGTGTTCTACTGTATTCTGAGACATATATCCTCTGCAAGCGCTTCGTGATCGACAAGTAATGTATATACTTGTAAGGACGTCGTTTTCTAGTTGACTTTCCTTTTTCCCTGACTGGCTTGCAATGATCCGCATTATAGAAGCTGCAACTTTCTATATCCTCGTTCTTCTTGTAGTACAACATGCATCCGTTGCGACAACAATCTATCTTGTCGTACCCCAGTCCCAGTTATCGGACCGTCATCTTCGACTTGTAGGAGTTTTTTGGAAGCTCTTTTGATTCCTTCGGTAACACCTCCTTCATTAGTTGTGTAATCCGATCATAGCAAGTTTGTGGCAAGTTAAAATCAGACTCTATGTTCAACAACCGCATCGTCACTGACAGTACGGAATGTGGCTCACAACCAGGATATAAAGAAGTTTCAGCATCCTGAAACATATCATAGAACTCCTTCGCCTCGGAATTAGGATCCTCCGGATCAAAATTATCGTACACCATATCTCGTGCAAGGTTCTGCACGTCTCCATAATCAACAGAGCATTCGTCGTCATCGACGACAAAATTCGCTGCAGCATTATCATCAAAAGCATAATTAGTAGCATTCGCAACCTGTCTTTCCGCATATAGTTCACCTTGCGATGACCACAGGCCGTAATCACGTACGAAACCCTTACGGGTCAAATGATCTCTTACACTCACCACTTCTTCGTAACGTCTATTGCGACAATTATGACATGGACACTTGATTTTGTTACCGCCCATAAACTGAGCTTTGCTCATGGCATACTTAAGAAACACTTCCACGCCTGCCTGAAAATCGTCACTCACACCTATTCTGCTCTCGTGTTGTCGTTTGTACATCCATATACGATCAACGAAATAACGATCCATCACAGATTGGAAGTGAAAATCTGTATAGTAAGACAAACTAAACAGAATTAGTATATAATCATGTAACTGGTGGATTCGATAGTGCGATACCGATACTGATAGTCCGATACCGATAGTACGATACCGATACCGATAGTGCGATACCGATAGTTCGATACCGATACCGATAGTCCGATAGTCTGACAGTCCGCTAGCGATACCGATAGTTCAATACCGATACCGATACCGATAGTCCGATAGTTCGATACCGATACCGATACTGATAGTCCGATACCGATTCTTCGATAGTCCACTAAGTCGAAATAATTCCTCTTAAGCGTCGAGCATGTTATACACGGTTCAACTTGATGAGTCAGTAAATATTTTTTGTGGTGTTGTATGCTTGCAGCAGCAAATCAAGTTTTAGAGTCATTATAGGTCAATTAATCAAACTAAGAGAGAGGAATTTGGGGGGAATGCGAAAAGTTCCCCCCGTCGTTTCAATTTAAGTCTGGAACGTATATTTAGCGACGGACTAGCGACGGATTTTTATCCGTCGCCCGTTAGTCGCTCTTTTTGATACTTGTCGACTGAATATCCGTCGCTACGTAGTCGAAGAACTATCCCGCCAATTCTCCCCATAATTACTGCCAAATAATCGACTGCATAGCGACGGTTAAATATCCGTCGCTATATCTCCGACGCCCTAGCGATGGATGAGCGACCTTTTCTCCCCCTAAAAATAAAATAAAAAATGTAACGGCTTGTCGTCGGTACTCCGTCGGCTAGTTGCCACAAAGCCGTCGCTAACGCCGACGGACAATATCCGTCGCTAATGTTCCGTCGCTAATTTACTGTATTTTGGTAGTGATAGTTCATTTTCATGCTTATAGTTCATCTGTTTTTATTATGTTATCTTTAGTTACTCTAGTTGCTATGGATTTATATGTTCATCATACCGTGTATACCAGTTTATTTGTCTTACTTGTATATCATCTTTCATGACTTGATAGTGTAGTTATACAAGGTTTGCTCATATTATAGTTCATACTAAGTCATGACTGAGGGTATTTGCATTCTAATTGACTGAGTCGTGTCTTGACTGAGTCATGTCTTCAAGTATGTGTAACTGAACTGCTATTACTGATTCATTTTCTTAACCCGTGAGTCCACACTCGGGACGAGGGTATTTGCCTTGACTGTTTGTACCCGTGAGTCCACACTTGGGACAAGGGTTGACCATTTGCACTAGAGAGTCCACACACGGGACGAGGGTGATTGTCTTGAACTAACCTGCGAGTCCACACTCGGGGCGAGGGTTAGTGATTTGTTTGCATCAACGAGTCCACATTCGGGACGAGGGTGATTTTTTTAACTAACCTGCGTGTCCACACTCGGGACGAAGGTTAGTGATTTGTCAAACCTGCGAGTCCACACTCGGGGCGAGGGTTTGTTATTCGTTATTTCTTATCATGTGTTCATGTTTCCTTTCCAGCAGTTCATTTATGCGTAGTTGTTTCCATATTCGTGTTCATAGTCACCTGTCAGTAGCCACCTGTCAGTTTTTGTCTTGTTTCCTGTTTATAGCCTATTTATATTCTTATACATGATAGAACTGTTAGATAGGCATATTTTTATGTATCTTGCTATGTCTTCTGAGGACCTGATGATCTCTTCAGGTTTAGCGATTGCATGGAGTTAGTTAGCAGAGCAGGATGGTATATGTTTGAGATACACTTGCAGGATCCAGGTATTAATATTACGTTTATTATCCGCTCATGCTTTCATTCCTTATCATGATATACTCTTCTTGTTATCTTACTTTATAGACTCATGTTATTTCTTGGAGTCTAATCGGACACGTACGCCAGTGGGCTGCAGACCACGACCCATAGTGTTCATTCATGATTTATATTTTATTGTGTATTGAGATATAGTTTGCCTTGCCATGATTAGGCACAATAACATAGTCCAGACCGTGTTTACGTATTCGAGTCGGACTGGAGTCTGCTCGATACGTAGTTGGCTTGCTCACGGGCTCGCATCCAAAAAGTGGGTGCGGGTCGTGACAACGTAGCTTGCTGTGTCTGTCCCTCGCTCTCCAGTATTCTGGTTCTGGGGCTTGGCACGGTTTAAGTGGTGGCCCATGTAGGTCTTGTAAGTCAAGATGTATGAGGGTTTTAACGAATAGATGTCTCAATCAACATTCGCCCTTGATCTCAACTCGTGCTTTCTAATCTTCCTGAATCTTGGCCTGATAAGGTGCTTTATCTTTGATCTATCTTGGTCCTTCCTTATTGTTTCCCATGTCATTTTCTTCAGTAGCATTGTTTCCGGTCCTACCGATCAGCCGGATGGAGCACCCCCAGAGAACCAGCAATAAGTGAACCAGCAGCAACCTTGGGACTAAACCCAGCACTCAGGGGCAGCATCCCGAGTCATACCTTCTGGGGAGCAAGAGCCGCTAGTTTAGCCAGTCCAGCCTGCAGAGCCTGATAATAGAACCCTGATGGGACTCATCCGGGACTTGCTTGCATCACAAGATCGTCGGGACGATGCCCTACAGCAAACAGTACGATATGCCATGGGCAGAGTTGGTTATCAAGGAAATAATGTGTCTAACAGCTTCAAGTGTCTGAACCCTCCTTTCTTTGACGGCAGTAAAGATGCTATTGTTGTCGATGCTTGGCTACAGGATATAGGAATTATTCTAGAGACAGCCCGAATTCCAGAGAAAGAGAAGGTGGCCGTTGTGCGCCTACAGTTAGTGAACTTAGCCCGCAGCTAGTGGGGGATGCTAGCAATTAGATTGGCGATGCCTATCTTATGGGCGGTATTCAACGACAAGTTCCAGACGAAGTATTTTGATGCAGTAGCTTGGTATGATTTGCAGACAAGACTCAGCAATCTCAAGCAGATGGAAAGGACGGTCGATGGATATGCGGCCGAGTTTTCGAGACTTAGTTGGTTTGCTCCCACCTTGGTGGCGACCGAATTAGACCGAGCACAACGATTCCAACAGGGACTCCACCTAGAGATCATTCTAGTAGTGGAGCAGTTTGA
>JANAVB010016931.1:0-22449 GCA_029216955.1 Iris pallida | reverse complement strand
AAATCGAAAAGGAGGAAAAGCTAGAGAAGGAAAGGGAAAGGAAGAGGAGAGAAATCGGGTGCTCACCTCGGCAGCTTTGGCGGAGGACCGGTACCGGAGGCGCTGCTCTTGATGAGACCTGGCGCGGCGGCAGCAAATCCCCGGCAATCGACTAATTAGCGGCGCCTTGGCGGATTAGTACCGCTGGGTGGAGGCCCACCCGATCTTGGCGCTAGCGCGGACGAGGGCCGCTGTCGTGGTCGGGTGGATGGTCCATCGACCTCCGCTCGGCGCGATGCTCAGATCCAGGCGGCGCAGAAGCTCTGGATTCGAAGTAGCTCGGGGAAGGTCAAGTACCGGTGGGGCGAGTGGCTGATGATGGAGGCGGTGGATGTTGGGGTCGCAGGCGGCGGATGGCGCGGGAACTGTAGCCACCCGCTTGGAGATTCGGTGACGGCGTGGTAGCTGGCAATTAGGGGATGCGTCGGCGGTTCTTCGACGGAGTCACAGACGGCCGAAAAGCTAGAGTTTGTGTTTTATTTGCTGTATATTTGGGTCATGTCCGAAAGTTGGATTGGTTTCTTTTGAGTCTCTGTGTTCGCGTCCGATTCAGATACGCTCTGCTGTGAAGAACAAGATGACAGAATGGTCTCAAACGAGGACAAGGACACGAACGCCCGGGGTCGGACCCGAGCCTGGACACGATGATTGTTGTGGTGGACACGGATACTACGGCACGGGATTCGTGTATAGGATGTGATGTTTTTGATGATAGTCATGTCGGTGATGGCGTGGGTTCCAGCGGAGATGCGGTCACCGCTGATGGCTGTGGCATGTTAGCAAAATTGGTGATGGTGACGGTGGTTGTAGTGGCAGATTCTGATGGGGAAGTCGGGGCAAATCTCGGAGGGTAAGTCATGATGGACACGGGGACAACGGTCGGGTACGGAATTGGGCTGCGGCTAGTGTTGGGGAGAAGTATTGGTGTGATCGGTCTGTTGGCGATGGCGGGGTGTGCAGGTGCTAGAACGGCGGTGATGGTGAGGTTGTGATGGCTGGGAGGGATACGGTGGTTGTGGTTGATCTTTGGTCAGCAAGTTGGGTGGCAGGAAGTTTAGAGAAGGAGAGATATTAGGGTTTTAGATGGGAAATCGATTGTTATTCTTAACTTATAGGTAGTTTAATTTTTTATGGGAACAAATAAGGTAAAGTTTATTCAAATCAGCTGGACGTTGTCAAAGGATTAAGAGAAAATCCTATTTGAAATCCTGGTGGTGCAGGTTTAAATACAAAGATAGTCGGCCAATACACATTCAAAATGTATATTAGCACCATGGCCCTTAACCATTTGTTTTTGTTTTTACAAAACATCTTTCCTATATCAACAAAGTTAATACCCATTACACATAAGCATATTAAGTACTTAAAATTTATATCAAAGGAAAATAATTTAGCCTACGGGTTTATAAATCAAAACTATATTTGATTATCGCTATAATCTCAAAAACACATATTTTTCTATTAATTAAAATTCTATAAAGTATTTATAATCCTCAAAATCATTTTGAAATCAATCATTTGAATATCCAAACTTAGTGACCAAAATGCCAATACTGAATTTCAATAAATATCTTTATTGCAGCTAAGTTATCCCTGAACCAAAATAGTCTTTTAGAAATATAAAAATAGGTGCAATTCTCAAAGAGAACTCGTTTCCAAAACACGATCTCGAAAACATATAGAATAAATAAAATAAAATTTTGAAAAAGAAGAAAAGAAAAAAATTATGAAGAGGAGTTACACTACGTGATCTGGTCAAATAAAACCAGCAGGGTCAGGCCCCGAATAACAAGTACCACAAAGGAGCACATAATGAATAAGACAAAACCCAAGGAGTAAATTATGATCTGGTTCATGAGTTATAGGCTTATACCATATCATCGAGACAATACAGCATCCTTACAACCAAACAAGGGCAAACGGTACAAATATCGTGCTGAGATAAGATACATACTATAACCATGGTCAGGTTAAGGGCTTCTGGTCATAACTTCGGTCCATAGCCTATCGCAGCACAATAGCCCAACCCAACAACCAAACAAGGACATGGGTTGGACCACGCACCACGATAGTCCATGTTCCTCAGTTACTAACAGAAGAAACATATCACAAGCGAGTCAGTTTACAAGCGGCCAATTAATCCTACGACTTTCTATGATTTGCCTGGGTTATCCCAGTAATGCAAATAATAGGAATCCTCATATCGTATCATATCTAAGCAGGGCTAGCCAATCCATTATTAACGCATAGCATATTGATTATGCACCGATCCCCCGAAAGGCTACCGTGTGGAACATATAACACATAGCACATAGGAGTTGGATATTGTCATCCACTATAGGCAAATTAAACAATATTCATGGCGGCCAACCCGATACGTCAGGACTGACCTGGGGTGGCTAGTATGATATGACCACGAGATTCTTTCCCTCCCAAGCTTCTACCATTTAAGTTGCCTAATTTTAACCTTATGTTGGTCTTAGATTCACATGTCGTGTCCACATGTTCATCCCCTGGATCTCGTACATTAGTACGAGTACCCTAAGTAAGAATCCGTACTGACTCATAGAGTCCTATGTATGGACCCCTTCTAAAAGTAATGCATCACGCAACATACCACGTCATTGCCACTGACCATTTATCATGTATGTGCTGGAGCTTGGAATGTACTGACATATGACGCGTAGGAACTCTTAGCACGCGAGATAGCATGTCAGTTCCCACATAGATTGTACCTCAGTACACACATAAGATATACCAGCACATGCATAGATAGTTAGGTCGGAAATGAAGATCGTCACATAGTCAGATGACAGTTGCAAGCACCTAGGTCGTTAGGGCACACGGGCACATGGGTCACGTGGCCTCATAAGCCATAGGCACAGCGGGTCAGGCTAAGCAAAGAAGACGCATGGGCCCATAGAAAACTATGTGTCGGGACAATATGGTGTACGACGCGTATGGCACGGGCCCACGGAGAACGAGCGCACATCGTGTGGGGAACGAACGCGGGCGTGCGGGCACAAAACTAGCCTACGGCGTACGGGAAACGGGTGCAAGGCACGCGGAGCTCGAGCGCGCACGGCATGTTGCGCGTGCAGACAAAACTGTCCACGGCGTGCGGAGCACGGAAGCACGACGAGCGGACGTGCGGCAAACGAACTGCGCAGGCGCGCGGCGCACGAAATGTGCAGCGCACGGATGCACGGCGCGTAAGGCGCGGAAGCACGGCACGCAGGAGCACGACAGACGAATCGCGTAGGCACGCAACGTGCAAAACGTATAGCACACGAATGTACGGCGCGCGGGGCGCAGATGCACGGCGCACCAGCGCGCAGAAGGGTCATCGTCCCAGGCAGCAAGCTTTTGGCCATGAAGTTCTCAAAACTTCCAATGTCCATTACTTGAGCCATAGGACTCAGAATCGGGCAAAATAAAACCAAAATTAAATAAAATCAAATTCTCTACAACATGGAACAACTAGTTTTCAAAAACAACCAAGTTTTATAGATCAAAACCACGAAAATCCATTGAACCCTAATTTTAGAGACTTAGATCTACACAAAACTAGCCATTAAAATAAAAAACTCCAAGAACTAAACTTGTAGAAAATGAAGAGATGAACAATATAGACTAATAATATCAAAGAAATAATAAGAAATGAAAAATGCAAGTGCTCTCTCATTTGTGCAAGATGTACTTGCCTAAGTGGGTTGGTTGAGGGAAATGAATGAAAGAGTGAATTAGGAGAGAGAGAGGAAGAGATTATTTATATTGGTGAGGGTTGGCTCCACTAAACCCTAATCCCTAACACGGCCTAGCTATATGACTAATGACATGATAAATGCTGCATGATACAACTAATCAAATTAATTAATTAAATAAAACCCTAAGCATAACACGGTCCAGAAATCTTATTATCGAAGCAGTGAGCCACATCTACAACCAAACAAGGACAAGTGGTGGCACACTACTCCGCGACGAGATACTATTCCATGTCATGGCCAGGTGCAAATACTGGATACATGCAATCAAGATACAGGTGCCATATACCATATACAGGAAAAAGTAAAATTTTACGTATTTCGGGAATGGGGAGTGACATCTCTACCCTCCTTATAAAAATTTCGTCCTCGAAATTTTGATAAGGCTAGTCGAGCGCGCTCTCCGATCACAGAATACACTCAGGACATATAGCAAACACAATTATCAAGCAACACATGGCACATGGACATATTACGAAAGAAACAACAATTAAGTAAAAGCATAAGCAATAATCATACCCTAGAAGGAAAGTGATTGGAGGCATACGAATAAAATATGCCTCCCGAGTCAGTTGGATAGGAATTCGTCCTCGCGGTCCTACGCTGACTCCCAAAGTGGACAAGGATTATACTTGAGATAAGTCGGTACCAATGACTTAATCAAGAACGAGAATCTGTCCAGCATGTACCCTCGTAGTCAGGACACATGATGAATATCACGTATCACGTGATACGAGAGCAGATGAGTGAGACGAGAAATCTCCTTCACTCTTCGAATATAGAACTCAAGAAAAATATAACAATGAGTACTCAAAATATATCTACAACCTAACCACGCTCAGCCAACCTCTGATCAAATACTCCAAACTCTACCTGCCTCTGCCCCTGCTGGACTCCCTGGCCCTGCTGCTGCGACCTCTGCTGCCCTACCTGATGCAGTCCTACCTGATGCTGCTCTTGTCGGTATATTTGAGCCTGCATCAGTAATGGACGCTGGGCTAATAGCCTTACTGCTAGTACTGGTCCTTGGTACGGTGCTACCTCTAGAGCCGACAACGCCAAAAATTGTTGAGCTGGCCCTGCTGGCCTCTATATCTGTAGGCAAGCAGCAATACGGTGGTCTGAACTCCCACACTTCAAGTACTGTCCATTTGCTGACCGATACATCTCCCGAGTGTGCCCTCCCTTGTCACAATAAGTACAACTTACTGGTGCCCCCTAGCATTGCTGGTGCCTTGGCTGCTGCTGCCGTACTGGTGCTGTCACAATTGTTATGACTAATGCTGCATCATGAATACGGACGCCAGGTGCTGGTGCTGACATCCTCGGTACTCCTCCTCCCCCACTTTGTGCATGAGACCTCTTCTGGCCTCTAGTCCTTATTGACAACCTTTGTATAGTACGCTCGTTCCCAGAGCCGTCGTAAATACTGCATCAAATGTCTGGTAGTCATGTCCCTCTACCAGCTGCATAATCTCTAAGTAAAGTCCCTGCTGGAACCTCATTGCTCTTTTTGGCTCCATCGCCACCATCGTCTGAGCAAATCTACTCAACCTTTAGAACTTCGCTGCATACCTATCAATTGTCCTGCTGGCCTACTTGAGGCCGATGAACCTCTGCTGAAGCTCGAACTGTGCCACGACCCCAAAGTACTTAGTCTTGAACCTAGTCCTGAAGCTATCCCAAAAAATAGGATGCCTCAAGCCAACTTCCACTGACGCCCACCAATCGCGGGCAAGGTCCTGAAGTTGCAATCGGACCTGATCTACCTGCTCCTCAGCTGGAACCTTGGTCGACGTCAAGATGGCCTTGGTATCCTGTAACCATGCATCCACCGTAATGGCATCCTCCGTGCCATCAAAATACCTCAGGTTGAGTCGGCAAAAACCGAACCGATGCACCCGAATCTATCTTTGTGTTTCTCTCTAGGGCTACCTACAAGCCCTGGTTTAATAGGATATTTTGTTCCTGGTTCTGTACCTGCTGATGCTATTGGACTGTCATCTGATGACGTTGTATTTCAAATAACCCCCTGATGATCTGCAATAGTACCGATGTGTCGAGTGCTACTGGCATTATCAGCATCGCTGGAGGTACGGGAACTTCTGGCCTCTACTGCTCAACTGGCTCATGTTCTATGACGTTCTCGATACGAATCTGTCCAGGTAGAGGTGTTGTCCCTTGCTGATCTCCCAATGGACCCTGCTCTACTGGATTTTCTCCCATGCCTGCTCCTCAAATAACTATAAATAAGGTGCCCCTGAAGGAAAAGGATATAAGGTATCAAAAAATAGGACGAGAAGGAATCGAAAATGATAATCAGGTTAGCAATCAAGGTGGAAGAAAGAGAAGACTAATCAAGAGATCAAAGGAAATATGTTTTGATTGAGACTCCTATAAACACAACACCCCACAAGTCTAAAAAATTAAACCTGTATGGGCCACCAATAAAACCTTGTCATGCCCCAGTACCGAAATACTGAGATGGACTAGACCAGCTACCCCGTATGAGGTACGAAGACGTCATACGACGATTGTAGATGTCAAGAGACTAGGGGTGCATGCTAAAATCAGGTCTCCTATAGTCTCACAAAGCATCTATGTCTCAATCAATCAAAGCAAGAAACAGTAAATAATGATCATATAAGACAAAGCAGTAAGGCGTCTCCGAAGCTTCATCTAAATGATTCATGAGACTAGCTTACACAAAACGATAAGCTAGTGTCGAGAGTCAATAGTACATAACCGTATTCAGCTGTAATCTGATTTAATTACAATTATGTAATAGGAACTAATTTCCAGAACAGGCGGCTAACAGGTGCCGGTGGCTAAATGCCAAGTACAAAATAGAAAATATCGTAATGGATGCACCATCTTTGCACCGCAGACCCATCATCGTCCAGATCAGGAACAGTTTGTTTACCCCAATCTTTTTCGCGTACAAAGATTCCAGCTTCTCCCACAACGTCTTCGCATGCTCAATATTGGTAACGTGGTTGTACACGTTCTCGTCAACAAAGCTGCATCTTCCAGTATTTGCATCCGAGAAGCCCAGTGACAAATCCGATGAGGACTGGAACTTCGAGCATATACAGGTGTGTGGGTATATGCGCTTACCTCATTATCATTTTATTGCCTAGAGTTCCACCTTCGGTTTCAGTTATGCATACTCTCAGAAAGGCAATCGGCTGGTCCCTAGCATCTTTTGCCCACTCCATCCAGGAGCATGTCATTTCGGTGAAGAAGAAATCCACTCATGGTCCCTGGCGCCCAAGCTCCAAGTATGCGCCATTGATATTATGGAGGAAGGTTGGATCCTCGGGCTCTACTACGTGATTTGGCCAAGCAAAACCAGCGGGATCAGGCCCCGAATAGCAAGTACCACAAGGGAGCACATAATGAATAAGACAAAACCCAAAGAGTAAATTAAGATCTGGTTCATGAGTTATAGGCTTATACCATATCATCAAGACAATACGGCACCCTTACAACAAAATAAGGACAAACACTACCAATATCATGTCGAGATAAGATACATACTATAAACCATGATCAGGTTAAGGGCTTCTGGTCACAACTTCGGTCCATAGCCTATCGCAACACAATAGCCCAACCCAACAACCAAACAAGGACATGGGTTGGACCACGTACCACGATAGTATATGTTCCTCAGTTACTAACAGAAAAAATATATCACATGCGAGTCAGTTTACAAGCAGCCAATCAATCCTACGGCGTTCTATGATTTGCCTGGGTTATCCCGGTAATACAAATAATAGGAATCCTCAGATCGTATCATATCCAAGCAGGGCTAGCCAATCCATTATTAACGCATAGCACATTGATTATGCACCGGTCCCCCGAAAGGCTACCGTGCGAAATATATAACACATAACACATAGAAGCTGGATATTGTCATCCACTATAGGCAGACTAAACAATATTTGTCGCAGCCAACCCGACATATCAGGACGGACCTGGGGTGGCTAGTTTGATACGACCTCGAGATTCTTTTCCTTCCAATGCTTCTACCATTTAAGTTGCCTAATTTAAACCTTATGTTGGTCTTGGATTCACATGTCGTGGCCACATGTTTGTCCCTTAGATGTTGTACATTAGTATAAGTACCCTAAGTAAGAATCCGCACTGACTCATGGAGTCATGTGTATGGATCCCTTCTTAGAGTAATGCATCGCGCAACACACCACGTCATTGCCACTAACCATTTATCATGTATGTACTGGAGCTTGGAATGTACTGACATATAAGGCGTAGGAACTTTTAGCACGTGAGATAGCATGTCAGTGCCCACATAGATTGTACCTCAGTACACACATAAGATATATCAGCATATGCATAGATAGTTAGGTTGGGAATGAAGATCGTCACATAGTCAGATGATAGTTGCAAGCACCTTGGTCGTTAGGGCACACGGGTGCATGGGTCACGTGGTCTCATGAGCCATATACATATCGGGTCAGGCTAAGCCAAGAAGATGCACGGGCCCATAGAAAACCATGTGCCGGGACAATATGGTGCACAGTGTGTGTGGCGCGGGCCCACAACGCACGAAGAACGGGCACACATCACGCGGGAAATGAACGCGGACGTACGGGCACAAAACTGGCCCACGGTGCGCAGGGAATGGGTGCACGACGCACGGGTGCGCGAGCGTGCGAGACAAAACTGCCCACGGAGCGCGGAAGCACGGACAAAACTGCCCACGGAGCGCGAAAGCACGGCCGTGCGGCAAACAAACCGCACAGGCGTGCGGATGCACGGCACGCGGCGCGCGGATGCACGGTGCGCGGATGCACGGCACGCGGCAGACGAATCACACAGGCGTGCGGCGAGCGAAATGCACACCGCACAGATGCACGGCGTACGGGAGGTAGATGCACGACGCGCGAGCGCACGCAGAAGGATCATCGTCCTAGGCAGCAAGCTTTTGGCCATGGAGTTCTCAAAACTTCCAATATCCATAACTTGAGCCATAAGACTCGGAATCGGGCAAAATAAAAGCCAGAATTGAATGAAATCAAATTCTCTACAACATGGAACAACTAGTTTTGAAAAAACAAAGTTTGATAGATCAAAACACAAAAATCCATTGAAACCCTAATTTTAAAAACTTAGATCTACACAAAACTAGCCATTAAAATCAAAAACTCGAAGAACTAAACTTGTAGAGAATGAAGAGATGAACAATCTAGACTAATAATATCAAAGAAATAACAAGAAATAAAAAAAATGCAAGTGGTCTCTCATTTGTGCAAGATGTACTTGCCTAAGTGGGTTGGTTGAGGAAAATAAATGAAAGAGTGAATGAGGAGAGAGAGAGAAAGAGATTATTTATATTGGTGAGGGTTGGCTCCACTAAACCATAATCCCTAACATGACTTGCCATATGACTAATGACATGATAAATGCTACATGATACAACGAATCAAATTAATTAATTAAATAAAACCCTAAGCATAACAAGGTCCAAAAATCTTATCATCGAAGCAGTGAGCCACGCCTACAACCAAACAAGGACAAGGGATGGCATACTACTCCGCGATGAGTTACTGTTCCATGTCATGGCCAGGTGCAAATACTAGATACATACAATCAAGATATATGTGCCAGATACCATATACAAAAAAAGCAAAAAATTTACGTATTTCGGGAACAGGGAGTGACAGCTTATTACATTATACTGCTATCTTTTATTGTGTTTCATTGAGTATCCTATTGAGACACGATTGTGACACGATAGGCTTGATTGTATCATTACCTATTTATTGATTGTTTAGTGAGTCAGAAGGGGAAATGCTCATTAGGTATATGGACAAAGCCTAATGATTGTTATTGTGGATAGCTAAGTCATACACCTTACGTATGGGTTAGTTGTACCTTTTATTATGAATAGCCATTTATGATGTGTCGTATTAACCTAAGTCGTTCACATGTCGAAAAGTATTTCAAATACACTGTCTGTCACTACCACATTTCTAGCTTGAGGGTATTTTGGTCATTTTTAAAATTTTGGAATTATTTTGAGATTTATTAGTATTAATTATATTTATTAGAATTTTTAAGTGATTTTTAGTATTTTTGATTTGGTGCTAGTTTTGACTTTGACTAGTGTTGACTTAGGAGACTGTCCTAGAGGCTAACCTAGGTCATGACTATTGGTTAGGTTATGGAACCCTAGCTTGACCTAAGTTAATGGCATTTAATCCATTAGAATTATTTTAGGGAAATTAGGATTTGAATTAATTAGGGAATGGCTTGTGATTTCACAAGTCATGATTTATGACTTAAGCCTTTAAGGCCCAACCCAACACCATGTAACCTAGTGAACCCTAGCCTATTCCAGCCCATGGCCGGCCATAGCCTAGGGATTCCCATCTATTTAATCCCTCCTAGAAATTAGGGCTAGCCTCCGTTAGAAATATTTACAAGTTTAGAAAGAGGTGAGTCTCCATCTTCTTTAATTTATAGAAATTCCATTTCAATTCATTTTTCCCCCAAACCAATTGCAATAGGACCTAAAATTATTGTACTTGCTATTGGTATTGAGAAATTTTAGGGAAGAAACAATTTGGGAGAGTATTGGTGGTTTGAGGATCCTCTCATTTGGGACTTTTTGTTACATTGCAAATCCTAGGTAATATTCTAATCCCTTCCATAAAATACTATTTTTATTGCATATAGGAAGCCCTAGGCCTAACCTAACTGTAGGACTAGCTAACCCTAGATTTTGAGTCCTGTACGTGTCCGTATCGGACACGTATCAGTTCGTGTATGAAGGTGTTTGACGAAATGCCCCAAAGGGCATTTTGATTTGTTTTTAGGAATGTATTTGAATAGGAAGTTAGTTTTTGACCTCGCTTAGGGGTTTCTAGTGTACTGAGCATGTTTTGGTGTCGTGTCGAGTCGCTACGGACACACGAACATGCGGGTGCATACGCACGCGCGGGCACTGTAGCTGCCCTGCTACTCCGGGCTGATTGCGAGCAGGACACGACACGTCGACACGAAATACTTGACACACACGAAGGGGCAACCACTGACACCACGTGTGTCAAGTTGCACGGCCTCTCGTGTTGTGTCGGACACGATATCGCACGTGCATGGGAATGCACTGTGCGTATCAGTACACTGTTGTTGTTCACTGTTTTGATTTCAGTTTAAATATTTAATTAAGTGATTTTAATTGTTAATTAGATCCTAAATATGTATTATATATGTTAGATTTAGTTTACATGTTAGATTAGGTTTTAATGTGAAAATTGGTTTCGAATTGGGTTAAAATTCATGTTAACTGATACATTTCTGATACTTGTATTTTTTCAGTATTCCTAAACCATTAAATCCCTGTTTATTTGATGTTTCTCACTGTTAATGTCACCCTCATGTCATTGTTCATGTTTAGTTTCATGCTACAATTTGAATTTGGCTTTTAGGTTGTGAATGTGATTTTGACAATTGGTGGGTTGGATTTCGAAAAATACTAGAACTGAGATTGGTTCCTTCCATTCTTTTTAACTGAGATTTACTTTTCCTTTATTTGTAGTTGAATGTTCATTCACTCCTAACAATTTTAGCTCACTGTCAACTGAGACTGATTTCCTTTCCTTTTCGAAATCTGTATGAAAGTTTCATATTTAAACTGTAAACTGAAATACTAATTTCCAGATTGGGTAGTTAGTCACTGTCCTTTGTCAACTGTTAAATACCTGAGATGTGATTTCCATCACTGTTGTGATTCAATATTCATTTCCTTAAATCTGGAAATTGATTCCCTTCCAATTCTGAAATTTAGAAATGTATTCACTATTATTCCTTTTAACCTTTCACTGATTTCCATTTAATAATACCACTGTTTTCCTTTTTGCACTTCACTTTATTTCCAGATTTCATAGCTAGTTAGCTCACTGTTACACTGAGATTGTAATCTCCGAAAACCAGAACTGAATCCCCTTCCTAATTTTACTGTATTTGAATGTTCCATTCATTCCCAGATTTCTTGTTTCACACAGCTAATGATTCACTGATTTCCTTGTATCACTTCACTATCTTCAGATTTGCCACTGTTTTCACATGTTACACTGTTTCACAGGTTCCAGCTATCACACTCACTATCTTGACACTCTCACTCTTTCACACATATGTCTCTTGTATTTCCACACAGACACTTGGACACATACATGTGTTTTCCTATTCTCTATACATATGTATATATATATATATGTATTGAGATGTATATACATAGGTATCATATATATATATCAATGTGTGTGTACTCTTATATATATTTGATATATATGTGTGTGTGATACATTATAGATAACCTATAAGCTAATGAGTATTTCTATATTAGATTGTGTAATATAGCAATAAGGGTATTGTATTTTAGATTGGTTTGTCTTGTGTTATGTGACATGTGATTTATGGGTTGGTTCATAGGCATGGTATAGCCTATAGCCTAGGCTCTTAGCCTATGGGTGTATCTGTGTGTCAGTATAGAGTCTAGTTAGACTTGTGTAGCCTTGTTAGACCTAGAATAGACTAGTTAGACTAGTATAGACTTGTTTGACTTAGGTTTGACCTAGTTGACCTAGTTTGACTTCTAGGGTTGACCAAAGTTGACCAAGAGTTGACTTTGGCCTAGATTGACCTAGATTCATGTAGAATACATTGACTTGCATCTTATTGTCATTTTAGACTCATAGTGACTTGTACTGTTCTATAGGAGACAGACCCACTCCTCGGACAGTATATATTCTCCAGATTCTTAGGATACAGGTGAGTACATTCTCTGATCATTTTATATCCTGCATTAGGAGTATATTTCCTGCTTTAGATTACTTTACATGATGCTGACACGTTGGAAACACGGATTAGTACTATATGGATCTTGTTGTGCGATGTTATCCCCTTAGCGGATACATCGGGTATTCGTGTTCGTGTACTTTATCATGAGCATCGTGTACTCCTTGTATTCGTGACATTCGTGTACAAATCGTGTGAAATCGTGTATAATCATGTATTCACATGACCTTCATGTATAATAACATAACTTAGCTAGATCCTTGTGTATTGATTGGGGCGGGGAAGTAGAAGTGGTTATGTAATCAATCCAGTAGATTACTCGTGTACAACCTCTGTAGATTACTCGTGTACAACATCGTGCCGTTTACATAACCATCTTGTGCTCTGAGTCACTAACACTGTTAGTTCTCTATATATTGTAGCTATTTATTTACAGTCTTCCTTTTTATCATGTTATTCTTTCAGTTTCTTGTATCTTACTCTCTAGCATGATTATATATCCTGACCTCCTATGATTTGTTGAGATGTACTGTGCTCGCTCCTGTCCTGATTGGACCTGTTGAAAATTTTACAGAGGACGAGGCTGAGGCGTTCTGCCCTACCTACTACGGTGCTACACTAGATGAGTGCCTGGACTTGGACCAGCAGCAGGATCCACTAGCAGTAGATGACACTCCCTTAGATTAGGATGTCTTTACTTTTCATGGATTACTGTATATAGATTCTGAGATACTTTGGAATATGTATTTATTTAGACACTTAGAATTTTAGACACTTAGAATTCTGGATTGTATCTCTGTGTTTTCATTCTGGATATTTATCTATCTATCTTTATCCTGTTCTACCTTAGTTGTGATTGAGATATATTCTGTTATGTCACCCCCATTCGGGGAGTATAACTGTTTATTACCTTAAACTGTTACATGTTGTGACCTAGGACAGCGTTCTACCGCCGACACTGCGGCATAGGCTGGACGTACCTACGTCTCGTGCCCTTACTCTAGGGTGCGGGTCGTGACTCGGTCTATTTTACTTGTACATGTTCATTGCTAGTTGTTTTGCATGTTATTTCTAGTTGGTTATTGTACATATTTATCGTTTCCTGTTTATCTACATGTTTCTTTATTTTTACTGCATCTCTATTGTCTAGCTTTATTTTGTATTAAGTTATATAAATGCAATAGGGTTGCACTTTGCTCCTATCATGACTAGATCATTGTAGGTGACTTGGCATGCTTTCTACTTTTGCGCTATGGACTATACAGGGGAGATAGAGATCTTGAAGGCCAACCTTAGATTCTAGATAGATTAGTTAGTTTCTTTTATTTAAATGTTTAGCAGATTTGTTTCCAAAATTCATTTATGTTGTATTATTGGACTTGTAAATAAAATAGTTAATGTGAATGAGCAAATAGATATGATTTATTGTATTTGAGATTGACATTGAGACCTAGACAGCGTACTACCGTCGATGCTACGGCGTAGGCTGAACTTAGCTACGAACTCGTATCTGAAAAGCGGGTGCGGGTCGTGACAGATACTTAAAGAAGACCCTCGGTCGATGTGTATTCTATCAACCTTCACGGCGCCAATATACCATGTGTAGTATAGGGGTTGATTATGACGGTTATTCTTCAATAACATGACTTTCTAAGAGAAAGTATTTTGGTACTCATTGTTCCACATTATGACAATACAGATAGCTGGAATCTTTTCAGGGTTGGCTCAATCTTCGTAAGGTACGATTCTGCCTCCAATAATACTTCTCGCAGGACGTCTCTAGTGTCTTTTAAAAGATGCAATAGCTTGTATACCGACAACTGAGATGGGATGTTGCCAAGTTGTGCTAAGATATCAAAGGTGTAAGGTTCATTAAGTCCGAAAAATATAGTTCTTCAGGGACTTATCAAGCCTCGTTTTCTTATTTTTATCCATCGCTCGTTGTATTGTGGATTGGCAATTGGTTGTACAGATACCAACGCTTGCAGACCTTCTTCAATGACCTGGTCATAAGGTCGCAGGTAAGCTTTACTCGATCTCATATTCCCAGGTTAAGCAGCATCCCTATCTGTTGCTCAAACAGTTGCTTCGTCTTCTGCATATGTTACTACATTGACTAGAAGGCGGTCGTCTTTATCTAGGACAATGACGTTACTATATTTTTTTTCTTGCCCTTTAACTTTGGCTTGACAGAAGATGCCTCACCTCGAAGATCTTGAAGAATGTCGGGATGAATCTACATAATCTCTCCATTTTTAGTGGTTAAAATACACCAAACTACATCTTTGTTGATTTGTAGGAGGAAGATTAAAAATCTTCATCTTGGTTGTCGGTATAGGCACCACGTCGTCTTGTACTTGCACCTGCAAAAAGCTGACATACTATAGAGATAATATGTTGGCAGTAATCTTCTTTTGACTATTATGAAGTGTCGTAGTCTTTGAATCGATCAGATTTTGGTTCTTATCCTTAAGCACATAACATTGAGTCGTCGGTGGTACACATAGCGATAGTACAAGTAGTATTTTGGATCGTTAATGAGTCTAGCCTCATCAGGATGTCTGATATCAGGGAGTTGCAGCTTATTCCCCTTCATCAGCAGATGGAATATTTGCACTATAAACTCTTCATTAAAGGTATAGTTGTGTTACGTCCTAAGACCCTTTGCTTTAGCGGAGAATTTACTGGACTTGCTAGATTTGTTAGAATTTCCACAGCCAAAGATTTTTTCCATTTTTCTCAGAAATCATTAGCATTTTGAGGATGCTTCTTACCTTTAAAATTAAGTTTTCGAACACCCAATGTATCAAAGATTCCCAGCTACTTTTTCTGTAAGCTCTGCACTCTTGATAAATTTAGCCCAAGTTTTGACTTCTGCTGCATCAAGATAGAAAGAAATAGCAGGTTGAAGATGATGCCAACATGTGTCGATAAGCATTGTGATTGGGATTCTTTGAAGATAGTTCAAGGCAAGCCTTCAGAATCTCGCGATATACTCTCAAACTGGTTCACGCTCTTTTGAATTATACCATTGAGGGCAGGCATGCTGAATTTTGTCTCTTCTTCATAGAATCAAGCCAGGAAAGAAGTCTCCAAATCATTCCATCTTTTGATAAAACTTGGAGGTAGACTACAAAACTACTCAAAGGTAGGGCCTCTAAGTGTTCTGATAAACATCATTTCCAGCGGTGCATGGTTTATGGCAATGTTCGTCATCAGTCACTTGAAAGGTCAAACAAGGTAGCTTGGCTGTAACTACCACTTTTCCAGAATAGGGGTATTTTCGTCTTTTCCAAATCTTGTACCAATTTAAAATTTATTTTATATTAATTGTAATGATTGTATTTTTAGTTTTTCCATGATTGATATTATTCATATAATTAAATATAGAATATAATTAGTTGCTAGTTGTTAGCCACTAGTTAAGACTAGATGTTAGTGAACCTAAATGGACCCAACTAGACTTGTCATGACATCATTAGTGATCCCATTAGTTGTCCATGTCATACCAACTTAACTAGAAGAGGGATGATCAAGAAAAACCCATCTTTAGTTAATGAAACCTTTCCTAATTAAACCCCTTCCTAACTCAAGCCTTCATGACTAACTAGGAGGGCTTTTTAGACACTTCACATGGGATTTAGGGTTAGGATTCTTGGCTGGTCATAACACAATAAAAAACCCCTCTTCAGTTCATTTATTGGGTTCTAAAAACCCTAACTTGCCTCCATTTCATTCTCTTCATTTGAGAAGAAGAGCCAACTCCACCAATCTCAAATTGTTTCCAAATCCCTCAACTTGTCATCCCAAGGAGGCTGGAGCTTGGACTTGCAAGGAGGAGAGCCTTGGAAGGAGAGAAGCTTGAAGGAGGTGTCCTCCTTGGAGGTTGTGTCCACTTGTGTCTATTGGTGACATTGCATTGGGAATCCATCTCCCAATTAGTAAATTCTGAAATTAACCCTTCAAATTGATTCTATTTAGTGTCATTTGTCATTTAGAACCCACACATGCATTAGGGTTACCCATGGGGAGAAGCTTGGGCTTTATTGAATCTATTTGGAGACTTTTACATATGGTTTTTGTGTCATTCTTGGAAAAATCTGAGAATGAACACCAAGTGTTTATCATTGAGTGACCTAACTAGGGTTATTAGAATGTTGAGAGGCTAGCTACGTGTCCACAATTGGATACGATAGGACACAGGATTAATTTGGGGTTTTTTGAGCCTCTTACACATGTGTGTCCATGACCAAATGTACATGGCATTGACATTAGCCTAGTGGCTCACTAATTAGGTGTGTCTACCTATTTTATGCTTGTCTATGAAATTTGGTAGGAATTGGACAAAATTTGATAGAGTATCTTAGGCGTATCGTGGATTTGAGCACCAAGTGTTCGACACGTGTCCCCAAAGGAATTTTCGTATCCGTTTTGAGTTGGAATTTTGGGTACCTATCCCAAATAGGATACGTGGTGCCATGTCATGATATCTCATGAAACGCATGGTTAGATTTGAATATACTTATATATATATATAATATATATATAATATTATATATTTAGATAATATATATTATATATATATATATATATATGAGTGTGTTAGCCTATAGATGGGTTGATAGTGGATAGATGCTTGTGCTGCCATCAGATTAGAAGGGGGAGACTTCAATTCAGTCCTATATAAGTGTATAGGATTTAATTGGATATGTAATATAGATTATATATGTAATGATAGATAGCTTAATATAGCTACAAAATAGATAGATTAGCTATATAGGAGGGGATTCCCTGCTTCATAGCAGATGCAAGCAGCAGTGGTAATATCAGTCTAGCAAAGGGGCATTGGCAAACCTGTGAGGGAGAGTTAACTGGACAGTAGTGAAGTAAGTGATTCTTGAGGATTAGCATGTGATTGTGTTAGAGGATTAGCTGTGCACAAGTCTCGGGTACAGGCAGGAAGGTTAGGGGATTCAGTCCACTGCCAAACCTATAGCGGGCCAAGTGCAGGAAGTTAGGTGAAGACACATCATTCAAGGGGTTTTAGATGATAGGGATTCAGTATACAGGGAGGTATGGGCAATTGGGGTTTTGAAGAAGGGAAGGATCTAGTGTATCTCTATATGTATTGAGAGGGGGTGTATCTATATATTTATTGGATATAGAAATGCATGTGCATATATATGTGACAATCACTAGAGTGTGTATAGAATAGAAGTAGTGAAAAGAAGAGTTGAGGGAGCATACAGTTGACTGTTGGAGTAACAACAGACATTAGAAATCAGTGAGGCAGTAAGCTAGGAAGGAGGTTTTGGTATGCTACAACAGCAGTTGGGATATGGCAGAAGTGCCTGCAGGCTGCAGTGGCACATGTTGACCCAAACTGGATCACAGAACCTAATTTAGAGAATTAACAAAATAATATCTGATATTATCCAATACGACACATCGGGCTCAAGACAGAACATCATCTACAACGTATCAAGTTCAAGACAGACGTCATCGACAAGCTGTTACATTGTAAATATACTTGTACTCAGTATGTAATTTTTTTTAATTATTGAGTCTAGGAACATGTACGTTGAATCGCACTGAGTCATCTCAATCCCTAGACTTCTCCAAACTCCATCATACAAAACAAAAAAATCCATGAACCAAACCAAACCAATCTAGCCCATATAAACTTTCTGGCCCAAGGTAGACAGAATTCGGGCCGAACTCTGCCCTAGGCAGAACTCGGTCGAACTTTGCCCCCTAAATTTCAGGAACCTAATTTTTAGGAACACCCGGCTACAAGCTGTCCAACGTTCAAATTTTTGAATATTTGGGACAGAATTTTGGCCGAACTATGCCTCCCCTGACTAGTATAAATAGGACTTGAATTCTCTTATAATTCAAATTATCTCTCACTCTCAATCTTCTAAGCCTTATACATTCTAAGCCTTACTCTTCCAATCTACTAGCCACAAAACTTCCTAAGCCCCAAGGTGCTCAAGTGCGATTCAGCTAAAAGTTCTGTGCAAGAGTTGAAAAGAAGTCACTTGGACAATTTCAAGTTTCGCCTCTGCGAAGTTGTAAGAAGTTGGCGTGCTCTTCTGAGTAAAGGCACGTGTGTGTACCCTATTTCACAAATAGTGGATTTCAATCCTGAGCAAGAGTTCTCAAGCCTGGACTAGTCCTCCACGAGAAAAACCAGGTTAAATCGCTGTGTTTGCGTATGCTTTTCTGATCTCTCTTAATTTTCGCATTACTACTCTGATTTATATTTCTATTGGTAGTTGCTTCTGGACTGACATAAAGTTGATTTTTAATTGGTTATTTTTGACACAAACTCTATTCACCCCCCCCCCCCCCCCCCCCCCCCCCCCCTCTAGAGTTGCCTACACATAATTTCAGCACATTGCCTAGTAGGCTATTGGGTCCCAAGTTAGATGTACAGGTAAGGATCTACCTGCTGCACTTGGCAGCAGGCATTGGGTGCCACATCGGTGCCAGGTTTCAGGGAAAAAGGTTAGTCGAGTGCAAGACAAGTAGGGGTTGAGCTTAATGCAGAGTAGGGGACTCAATTCCCTGCCATTCCAATGGTGCAGAGGTTAGGGGGATGGCCAATACTGCAGTAGGTAAGTTGGCCCCTATTTCAGTGAGTGTACTCGATTGTTTGGGAGTGCAATGTTAAGATGAAGGGAGAGCAAGGGGTTCACTGCTGCTAAAGCAGTACTAGGTAATTATGAGGAGGTATTTCAGTGAAGTATCAGTAAATAGGATAAATAGGAAAGGAGGTGGCTTGTGATCAGTCCAAAGGACTGAATACTTGCATCAGTTTAAAGAACTGATATGTTGTTCAGTCCAAGACTGAATTAGTTTCAGTCCTAAACTGATTTTTAATCAGTTCCCAACTGATTATATGGTGTTTTGGAGTTAGGGAGGTGAGGCAGGCAGGTTTGTGCCTAGGGTGATGATTTATCAATCAGATGGCATTGTAAAGGAACCTATATGCTATCTGTTATATGACAAAAGAGAGGGAGATGGCTCGGGTTCAAGGCAGCAGGGCTAGGTGGGGAAATTCACAAGTAGAAAGGTGAAGCAACAGTCAATTATTGACTGAACTTAGAAGATGTAAATTGAGGAAGGGGAAATGTTTAGAGATTTTGGATTGAAGTAGAAGTTGGGACACTCGAGTATATCAAAGGACATCATCTTTATCACTGATCTTAGTATCAGTTTTCAAACTGATCTGGGGGTGAACTCTGATTGGTTGAACAGTTCATATAGGAGATTAGGGAGTTCACTTGGACTGAACAAGTTGACATTAGTCATCTGGATTTGATATCAGTCCTTACTGATATGAGGTGTATCAACCTCTTAACTGATACTAGCATCAGTTATAAAACTGATACGATGTTCAGTTAGTAGGGACTGACTGAATGAATCAGTCCCAAAGGGATGATGAGTGTATCAGTTGCAAAGAACTGATTTGGATATCAGTTTCAAACTGATTTGTTGATTCAGTCCTTAGACTGAAATAGAGGAGCAGGGGATTTGGATTAGAGGGTTAGCATGGGCTGGTAGGATTAGTGTGTATCCTATATTACCTATATAGATATACCTATTCCATTATGTTAGTGTTGTATATATATATATATATTATATATATATATATATATATATATATATTATATATAGTAGAAGGATATGTATCCTACTGAAGTAGGAATAGGGGCAGCCTAGAGTGGCTATGGCAAGGGAAAGTGTAGGGATACTAGGGTATATATGCATGTTAGTAGATAGAGTTTAGATACCAAGGGTATCTTAATATCCTATACTTTGGATATTGGTAATAGATAGTTGGATTAGTTGAGTTTGACTCGGTTTGACCAATTGACCTAGAATTGACCATTGGACCTAGAATTGGACTAGTATAACATGTTTTCAATTTCAAACATGATATTGATACAATATTCCCTATTTAGGTTTTCGAGGCGCCGTATCGGACGTCGTTGATACTTCACACCAGTTTGCAAGTGAGTACATTCTCTGATAATTTTATGTTTTATGATATCTTCTATGTTTCTTGTATTTAGTGTAGATATCCATGATTTCTTGACACATTGGTCACACGGATTGGTATTGTCTGGATCCCGTCATGAGATGTTATTCCTTGATTACCTTGGTATATCTTGTGGAAACTTTCTTGTTGTTCTTGTACATTGTATGGACACCGATTCCTGCGAATGCTAGCTACCTTCTCAGAGAATTCCGTGTCGTATCGTGTCATGGTTGGATCCACTATATTAGTCGGGGGCGAGGAGTATTAGCATAGATATGTGATCAATACCCTCCTTGCATCAAGTTTTGAATCTTGAATAGTGTTAACCATACACTGCACGTATGATTAACCAGGCCATAAACTCTTGAATCAAGTTCCTAAGCTGATCACATGTTGAAACTAGTGCTAACTTACATAAATAGTATTTTCTTGATTCTTGTACATGATATACTCTATTCTCTTGCTCTTACACTCATTTATAGTCTTGCTATGCCTTACCATGTTCATGTACATATCAGTTTGCCTTGTATATTTTCTCTATTTACTGCTACATAGTCTTTATCATTTAACTAGAACTGTTATTGGAAATGTATCTCGTTCCAATCCTGACTGGATATATTTTTCAGACGACGAGGACGAGTATACCACCTACTATGTTCCACATGACGTAGTGGGTATAGACCAGGAGACCCTAGTCCAGCAGGGGTTAGTTCCAGCCGAGGCTCTAGTGGTGACTCAGTTAGATTAGATTTCTACTGGACTTTGTCTCCAGATGACAACTCTTGGCATGTTATTATTTAGAGATTGTATTTGAGATTGTTGACTCTGAGACTCTGACTTGTAGTATTTCTATGTTAGTTTCGGAATATTTTCATATCTTATTATCTTTATCTTTTTATATCATTTATCTTTTTAGAACATTGTGATTGAGTATGTTATATTATCATTACTTGTCCTCCGTTCGGAGTTGACTATCTCGACAGATTTTGATATTATAATTGTTGTCAGATAGTTAGACCTAGACAGCGTTCTACCACCGATGTTGCGGCGTAGGATGGCGTTGTCACGCACTCGTGCCCCTACTCCGGGTGCAGGTCATGACATTGGCGATGGTAGACCATCATATTTTAAGAATGTTGGTTCTATGTAGTTGATGGGACAAGAATATTAGCCCATTCCACAGGATAAGGATGGATTATCCCTACTTTCTGTAACTTTTCCCTATTGAGCTGGGAGTCAAACTTGGCTTTCAACTTCTTGATGGCATCTGGCTCAGATCTATTTTCGAATGCCGGCGGTCTACCCCAGCCATTTCTAGTTCAGAGGCAACGAATGCAACAAGTTGATTTTATGCTTGTACTACAAGTGGTAGTGGAGTTAATGTAGTAAGGCTTGTTGTGCCATCATGCATCATCATAGCTCTTAGTTAGTTATGATAAACATTTCCAGTTTTTTTTTTTTACATTTTCTGGTACTGATATAAGTTTCTTCTGATATTAATAATATGTTGTGGAGAAAATGCTTCTTCCACAGTGGGGGAGAAAAACGTTACAGACAAATATGATAAATATTTCCTTATTGGAACTTAGAAATTGAATACAACATTGGATGCTCCATATACTCAGCTTTTTCCTATAAAGGACAAAACTACTGCACTCAAAAATAAAACAGACATGCTATTTCCTTTATTAGAAACTGAATAAAATATCCTATGTTCCATATACAACCCATTTTTTTTTTCTATAGAGGGAACTCAGAAACTGAATAAAATATCCT
>JANAVB010016930.1:0-14789 GCA_029216955.1 Iris pallida | reverse complement strand
TTCCAATCGACTCAAAGCTTACTTTGGCCAACGTAACTCTTCGAGTCAATGACTCATCATAAGCACTGTACGGAGCGGGACATTACATAATATACCACTCAAAACAGGTTCGTCCTTGAACCGAAACCAACACTTAATCCAAGTGTCTCGCTAGATCGTTTCACGATCTCGTGCTACTATCGTTGGAATCATACAACTTAGTTTGGATTATTCACATATTTTAGGCGTCCCACCAATATATGCATTTCAGCCAAGCTCAGTTGTTGTCATGCCCCAGAACCAGAATACTGGAGAGCGGGGGCGAACATAGCCAGCTACGTATAATAAAATGGAATCCATCTCACCATACGGTCACGGCTGTCTAGATATATGAGGGTTTAACCACAATCCATCAGTCTCCTATGGTCAAGAACAAGCCTAGTGTCTCAATCACAAGCAAGCAAATAAATGTTACAAGATGTAAGATCACCAAATATACAATAGTAAGGCGTCCCAAACATTACATATTCAGCTGATCAAGAAGCTAGTAATACAAAATGTCAGGACTAGCACGAGTTTAGTCATATATGATCAACCCTAGGACCTGTCAATCATATTACAGCCCGTAGGCAAACAGTAGTAAGTTATGCAATACGAGCTAACAGGTGCTCGCCGGCTAAACGCCTCAAAAGAATATTTTTACAATAGAGTGGGAGAGCCAAAATAAACCCACTCGTTGCCCTGGTTACGCCTGGTGGTCACCTTCGGGCTAGAAGACAGGTAGATCCTCTGGAGCTGCTCCGGAATCTGGCCATACAAAACCAGCTGGGTCAGAACCCAGAAAGGGCAAGTGCCACAAAGGAGGCTTCACTTAGGAACTAAAATCGGCAAATTAGTACAAGGATATAATTACATAATAAAAGACAGTAATTAAGGAAAAAGCATGACAGGTGATATACGATGAGATAACCATGGAGACTATTCAGATAACCAGGTTACAACCCATAAACCAAACAAGGACCGGGGTTGCAACCCTTCGTCTGAACAGAACTTGGTTTCTTCCACCATTTATCGGCAAGATAAAATAAGAAATCAGGACATGTAACAATCTTGTACAGGATCAAGACAAGACTAGACTGAGTAAACTCTATCCAACATTTCATGGCCAAGCAATAAGTACGGCTTGATACGTTAACTAACTAGGGTTATTACAGGCCTAGTTACTAGCAAGATGCAGCGAGATTATTCCAACAGCCACAAGCCCTGCAGACCATCCAGGCTCTCCAGGTCGAATATTAGTACAACAAGGGTGCAACACATGACAGTGTGCTGGAAATGTGCCCTACTCGTCGGCAGGCTACAGATCCCAAATGGGGCGCCCAGATAACGGGATTGCCTGTAGCTAGAAAAATCTCTTCATGACTACTGGATTATTCTAGTAATTAGCCTTAGTCGATTTAGTAGGTACCCCTGACCGTGGTACTCAGGGGTCCCCGTCCTAGACATGATGCAAGACAAGACGGGTTCATTTGTATAAGCACAATCGCCCACGGTGTCCAGGTCATTCATACTTATCATGTCAGGTTAGCCGTCGCAACAGCATTTTGAGAAATATAATGTCAGGTTTACTTGTCAAGAGTGCGCCACGACGGGCCACTATCATGTCAGGTTTATCATGTCAAGTTATCTTGTCAGGAGTGCACCACGACGGATCACTATCATGTCATGTCATTTGTCAAAAGTGTACCACAACGGGTCACCATCGTGTCAGGGAATAATTAATATTAATGGCACAAGCATACAAGTGGTAATTAAATATCAGCAGGAGCAAGGCCGTGGAGGACTCATGCAGCTCAGAAAAATTAGACCATATGCGGCCAGCAAATAATAGGCCATATGCGGCCAGCAAGTTGCATGCAAACAAAATGCCAGCAATTAATTTAATGTTACTAGGCTTGCAAGCAAGCAATTAAAGTTAATGCACGTGCATACAAGCGGCCATGCAATTAATAGAAAGGCCATGCGGCCAATAAATGCAGTGAGCCATATGCGGCCAACAACTGTTGTGAGCCATATGCGGCTACAATAATACACTTGGTCATGCGGCCAACTTATTATGCTAGGGCCATGCAAAATAGCATGCAAGCTAATATACAGTTGCATGCAAATAAAATTGTTGACGTAAGCAAAATGCAAGCGGCCAATAAATATACAGTGGCCATGAAGCCAAGATTATACAATAATGGGTGCCACTAATCCAACGGCCTGCACCGCCCACCAGCTGCGGGCTAGATCTAATAACTGCAGGCGCACTACGGCCACATTCTCGTCTTCTGGGGTCCTGGCTGCTTCTAGAATCACTTCTGTGTCCTGAAGCCATGCATCAGCAGCAATAGCATCTTCGTTGCCATCGAAGAACGGAGGGTTCAGGCGCTTGAAACTGTTGGCCGCACTGTTCTCTGGATGACCGCCTCTGTTCAGAGCATCTTGTACTGCCTGGTGCAAGGCATCTCATCGTCAGTCTTGGAAAGCTAACAATGTCCTGATGAGTCCCACCAAGGTGCCATCATCGGACTCTGCAGGCTGGACGGACTGAACTGGTGGCTCGGGATCCCTGGTAGGCATGACCCGGGAGGCTGCTCCTGAGTACTGGACCTGATCTTCGGGTTGCTGCTGGTCCACGGGAGGTGGTCCGCCTTGCTGATCGGCAGATTCTGGAACAATGCCGCTGAAGAAGACGACATAGGGAACAATAAGGAAGGACCAGGACAGATCAATGATTACAAGCATGTGATCAGGACAAGAATTTTAGGGATTCAGAGAATACGGGCAGAGATCAAGGACGAGTACTGATTGAGACATCTATTCGGTAAACCCTCACATATCTTGATTTACAAGACCTGCATGGGCCACCACTTAAACCATGTCACATCCCATAACCAGAATACTGGAGAGCGAGGGCTAACATAGCCAGCTACGTATAATGAAATATAATCTATCTCACCATACGGTCACGGCTGTCTAGATATATGAGGGTTTAACTACAATCCATCAGTCTCCTATGGTCAAGAACAAGCCTAGTGTCTCAATCACAAGCAAGCAAATAAATGTTACAAGATGTAAGATCACCAAATATACAATAGTAAGGCGTCCCAAACATTACATATTCAGCTGATCATGAAGCTAGTCGTACAAAATGTAAGACTAGCAAGAGTTTAGTCATACATGATCAACCCTAGGATCTGTCAATCATATTACAGCCCGTAGGCAGACAGTAGTAAGGTATGCAATACGAGCTAACAGGTGCTCGTCGGCTAAATGCCTCAAAAGAATATTTTTACAATAGAGTGGGAGAGCCAAAATAAACTCATTCGTTGTCCTGGTTACGTCTGGTGGTTACCATCGGGCTGGAAGACAAGTAGATCCTCTGGAGCTGCTCCGGAATCTGGCCATACAAAACCAGCTGGGTCAAACCCCAGAAAGAGCAAGTGCCACAAAGGAGGCTTCACTTAGGAACTAAAATCGGCAAATTAGCACAATAATATAATTACGTAGTAAAAGACAGTAATTAAGAAAAAAATCATGACATGTGATATACGATGAGATAACCATGGGACTATTCAGATAACCAGGTTACAGCTCGTAAACCAAACAAGGACCGGGGTTGCAACCCTTCGTCTGAACAGAACTTAGTTTCTCCCACCATTTATCGGCAAGATAAAATAAGAAATTATGACATATAACAATCTTGTACAGGATCAAGACAAGACTAGACTGAGTAAACTCTATCCAACATTTCACGGCCAAGCAATAAGTACGGCTTGATACGTTAACTAATTAGGGCTATTACAGGCCTAGTTACTAGCAAGATGCAGTGAGATTATTCTAACAGCCACAGGCCCTGCAGACCATCCAGGCTATCTAGGTCGAACATTAGTATAATAAGGGTACAACACATGACAGTGTGCTAGAAATGTGCCCTACTCGTCGGCAGGCTACAGATCCCAAGTAGGGCGCCCAGATAACGGGATTGCCTGTAGCTAGAAAAATCTCTTCATGACTACTGGATTATTCTAGTAATTAGCCTTAGTCGATTTAGTAGGTACCCCTGACCGTGGTACTCAGGGGTCCCCGTCCTATACATGATGCAAGACAAGACGGGTTCATTTGTACAAGCACAATCGCCCACGGTGTCCAGGTCATTCATACTTGTCATGTCAGGTTAGTCGTCGCAACAACATTTTGAGAAATATCATGTCAGGTTTACTTGTCAAGAGTGGGCCACGGCGGGCCACTATCATGTCAGGTTTATCATGTCAAGTTATATTGTCAGGAGTGCACCACGGCGGGTCACTATCATGTCATGTCATTTGTCAAAAGTACACCACAACGGGTCACCATCGTGTCAGAGAACAATTAATATTAATGGCACAAGCATACAAGTGGTAATTAAATATCAGCAGGAGCAAGGGCCGTGGAGGACTCATACGGCTCAGAAAAATTGGGCTATATGCGGCCAGCAAATAATAGGCCATATGCGGCCAGCAAGTTGCATGCAAACAAAATGCCAGCAATTAATTTAATATTACTAGGCTTGCAAGCAAATGCATGCAAGGCCATACAAGCAAGCAATTAAAGTTAATGCACGTGCATGCAAGTGGCCATACAATTAATAGAAAGGCCATGCAGCCAATTAATGCAGTGAGCCATATGCGGCCAACAACTATTGTGAGCCATATGCGGCTACAATAATGTAATTGGTCATGCGGCCAACTTATTATGCTAGGGCCATGCAAAATAGCATACAAGCTAATATGCAGTTGCATGCAAATAAAATTGCTGACGTAAGCAAAATGCAGGCGGCCAATAAATATACAGTGGCCATGCGGCCAAGATTATACAATGGCCATGCGGCTATATATGCTAGGCCATATGCGGCCATGAAATTTTAAATGGCCATGCGGCTAGGATTTTTAAGTGGCCATGCGGCCAAGTATACTCAAGTGGCCATACGGCCAAGTATAAATGAGGCCATGCAAGCAAAAGCTCGAAATACTAATTCCTATGCGGCCAGCAACTCATATACGGCCAGCAACTGAACAGTGGCCATGCGGCCACAAATATTAAATAGCTTATGCAGCTAAGTATTGTTCCCATGCGGCCAACTTGATTGGCCAAAGGTAATTAATTAATGCATTTCAATATGAAGGCCATGCGGCCAACTTATATAAGCATGCCAGCAAATGCTCATACGGCCCATTAGATTAAATATTCAATTAAATGGCCATACGGCTGGAAAAAATACTTGCCGTATGAAATAGTCATGCGGTCAAGTACTGTTCCTCTTCTCCAATTTCTGACAAGAAGAACACCATGAAGCCATGCTCCCAAGCTCCATAATTCTATCATCCAGAGTCCAAATCCGAACTTCCATAGGTCAAAATGGGGTAGAATAAAATTCTCTAAAGCATGGAACCATCAACTAGCAAAAATATGCAAGTTTGATAGATCAAAATTCATGAAAACCAAAAATACCACAAAGCTAGATCTACAAGAAATTAACTACAGAAATAAAAAATGCTAAGTACTAAAGTGGGTTAGAAACACATGAGAAAGTCAGTGGAACAATAAAAATGGACTTCCTCCATGAAACAAGATGCACTTGCCTAAGCTCTCTCTCTCTCTCAGGTTGGTGAGAAGTAATGGTGGGGAAGAAGAAGAGTAATGAAGAGAGAGAAAGAGGAGTGGGCTATTAAATGGAGATGGTGGTGGTAGGTGGGGTTTTCTTTTGGTTCATGATGAACCTAAGGCAAACCGAACCAAGCCAACCCAACCAAGATAAACCAAGCCAAGCCACTAAACCAGGATCAAGACAAGCATGGCAAGTCTAACTACAGGTCGGAATTCTGTACACGTATACAAAATACGTAATACGAACCACGGGCATTACAGTTGTAGGATATTGGGACAACTAACATGCTCAACTTAAATCCTTAAGCACCAATTATTCCGTACTCGACTTAGTCAAATCTTAACACCTATTCCCAAAATACTTTTCGTATGCATTATCCCATAACATGCGACCATCTTCCAAACATCTCTGCACATACGTAACTCAAGGCTATTAGTTCGATCTCATAAGTTTCTCGCTGGCCACCTAGCACTCACATTGCATCAAGTCATTGCGCATTCGATCGCAATAATTCTCCTCAACGCCTACGTCCCCAATCGTTTCCATCTCTCGTACATGCAAGTCCTTTCACTTAATTGTTTATTGCCTTAATGACATGGACTATGTCCAACATGTCCAACTTTCCTTGCCTACAATCCGTACTGCGCATCATATGCAACTATTCCAACATGATCCACGTTCTCGAACTACCTACGCATTGCGTCTGGGGCTACCCCCGCTAGGTAACTTATCCAAATATCGTGCTTAATCTCTCCCGACACAATAGGTCAACTTGAGTCTACGATGTTCAAAGGCAACAATCTTTCCGACCCAAGGTCTCTTACGATATACCTAACTCCGATTCTTGACCAAGTACGAATCCTTTACTCAATCTTTGATTCAATCCCGACTAGTTTGTTTTGTAATATCGATGGTGCGCTCAACACACATAACCTAACCATTACTCAAACCTATCTACAACACAACTTTTAGGGTCATCCTACTATTCGTCACTCTCGTACATTGCAGAATTCTTGCAATCGCCTTACCGTATCATTATTCTAAGTATGTTCCTCAACGTCTATTCAATCCTCGTCCAACCAAGTCTATTTACGTACTCATTCGATTGACCATTACTTTTCTGGCAATATAGATCTAGTCGAAGGCTACTCTCTAACTTCCGAAATACGATACTCACTCGCTTAGACTTATCCTCAACATGCACTACATTATCCTTCATCTTCGACGAAATTTCTTATGCAACTCTATTGGTCATCCTATGGGACTTTAACATTCACTTGATTTGGCGGTCAAGTCTTCTAGGGTCATCTGCCCCGAAACTACGCTCGATAATTGAAGATCATCAACGAGGGACAGTTACAACAAACCATGCTATATCCTATCGCAGAGCCAAATCAATTCCCGACAATCCCTACAAGACTTTTGTCCTATCCGACATAATTCACCAATCCATAGTTTATCTATTCCTTCGCACAACTGATGTGCCGTTACTACTCGAATCACTTATGCACATTGTGTGTCGTTACTACTCGAATCACTCCTGCATTACCGTCGACTATTTTTGCTAGTCATATGACATCTACTCGTCTCAAGTCCGAGTTTACCTATTCGTGATCATAGTTTGACACATTCCATACTCATCAAAACTATCCTCGAACAATTTTCGCGTCAAACCACAAGTCAAATCTAATTTGCCATGCCTTGTAAGTTTGATAATTTTTGCTGTATGAATCATCATACCAGTGCTCATACAGAATGATCGCCCTAATTTGGCATGACGCATGTGCGATGCTGGAGTTGCACTCGCATAAGACAAAAATGTTAATGTTGTGGTTATCCTCGAAATAATCAGGTACTTTCGTTTTCATCCAAGTAATATCTATCTACTCTCAAATTCACGAAGCATTCTACCGTCATCATCCAACTGCCATCAACTTAACTTGCATCTTATTCATCCAACAACAATGCTCAACATAATTTTTGTTCATTCGATCAGAGTATCCCCGAGTTATTGCATATCGTCTTTGATAAGCCTCAATACCTTCGTCGATATGTATAACTTGAACATCTTCCTCTCTCATAAGTTCAAATTCGTTACAATCATTGCCATTATCCGAACTCGAATACGAATCAAGTCATGCAGACATCAAGATCCATTTCGTTGTAACTATCTATCATCATCACGACATAATTTCCATTCCACATATTCCTTCTCATATCCCTAACTCGTACTTTCAAATCGTGCTACCGACTTATCGTACTAACTCGAATTCGTTTGAACGATTCCTTCGTACTTACTCAACACGTTCCTGAATAAGTCTTCGCACCAACTCAACGTAATTTCGACCGGCCCAACTATTTCCTCAACATAACATTTCTTCGTTATGCTTAGCCTATCGTTCGACTTACATTTAAGGACTCCTCGTCCGACGTATCGTCTATAGGCACGACTCCGCACATAATCGTTCAACTCAATTCATCGAAGCATACTTGCATCGACTTCTCTCAAGTCATTTCCACTCAAGTCTCGGTACTACTCCTTCCGTTGAGGACAAACATATCGTAACAATACAATCGTCTCGATGTAACCTATCATAAGTCACCAACCGGTTTAACATAGCTATCGCTAAGTGGTATTTCATATACCACTCAGGAATCGAGCCAATCATTATCGATACAACACTTTGCTACAGTACTGATCGCACAAGTGGTATTGCATATACCACACAAAATCGAGTCATTACTCGACTTTACACTTTGCATAGGTCTGACATCTATTTCAAGTTTGCTATCCCGTGGCGATCCTTCCGTTCCCAGCTCTAGCGTTCTTCTCACTCGAGTTGGCACAACAACTGGGCCAACATGCACCATCGTTCACTTAAGTTTGACATACATGCAATCTAACAGTGCCTTAGCGATCATGTCAATCACATACGCAACATTCGCTTACTCAAAGCTCAATGCGACATTCAGCCAACATAAACGTTCGCCTACTCAAACTCGACTTAGCGAACAACTCGACTCGTTACTATCGCAACCGCGATCTTCCAATCTCACTCGTTGCAACTCGTACAACAATTTACTCTCGATACTTAAGGTTATTTCTCAATCTCGTATAACACATCACTATCCATCCGCATAGCCATACAACACATACCATGTCGACTCGTTGTACCGATGCAACGAACGATTCACGACTTGCGGCACTCCGTGCAACCAACAACACATAACCATTCATATAGCCACATACACGCATCGTCTCATATCTCGACTCACTGCACTTCGTGCAACCAACAACACATATCTCCTCTGTCACGACCCGTACCCGGATATACGGGTACGAATACGTAGACGACGTCCAGCCTACGCCGCAGTATCGGCGGTAGAACGCTGTCTAGTACCCAATAAATATACACTATGTCTAGAAGGCCTATAACTATAAATATACTCTAGTCATATCACAACAGCTAGGAATGATAAGACAAGAAAGATAACTAAAGCACAAGAACAACTAGAAACTACTAGAAGGAATCATAAGACAGAAAATAAAGAAGGAAAATAAGACAAACTAAGGATAACTACCAGACAACTCACGTAGAAGAATAGTAAGATCCACCTCAGCTAGCAACATCATGAAGTCCACTAATGGCACAACTACTCCTAAAATATTATCAACGGTATCTTGTCAGGAAAATGAGCAAGTACAAGCACTAACAGCAGTTCCATGTGAATTGACAAATTCTATAAGAGACAGTATATTGAACTACAAGACAAAGATATATGAAGACTTGGAAACCGTTCGGAAGCTGAGTTACAACCCTTAAACCAAACAATGACCGGGATTGGAACTCTTCTCCCGAGCAGAGCTTAGTCTCCAATCAAGATACAATATAATGGCATGTAGAACATATGAGTAATCTGAATATCATAGCATGGTGAAAAAGTACTGAATGTAGAATAGAACATGATATATGATAAGATAAAGTAAATATAAAATGTGCCTCGAATATTATAGCATAATGTGATCGGTATGGGTCAAGATCAGGCTTCCAGCCGACCGGCTACAAGTACGTGGACTCGGCCCGGCCGGGATGGTAAGCTATGGAGCAAGTAGTAGCACAGGTCAGGCTATACCCATCGTGAGGTGAGGGTATAGCTATGATACAAGTAGTAACTCAAGGTGGGCATTGATCACACTATCTATAATATTTTCCATCCCCGAGTAGTATACGGATCCGGACATAGCACGTCATGGCACGAGATTTCCTAAGAAGGTAGCTACTCCTTCTCAGGAATCGGTGTCAATACAAGTACAAGAACAAGATCGAGCAAGTACCAGTATCCCAAGAAAATCCAAGAATGACATCTCATGACAGGAATCTGGTATATACTAGTCCGTGAACTATCGTGACTGAGAATCAAGTAAGACACTACGACTGAATCGGATATAGCAGATATCAAGACAATAAAACTATCAGTGAATGTACTCGCCTGCGGTCCTGAGCTGTCAAATGGGGTCGATGCTCAGAGTGATGCTACAGACCTAAAGATAAGATATATATAAGCTAATTAGGGTTCAACAGTGTTAGGCTTGATTCTATAGTATAGCTACGGGTCAGTCTCAGTCAACTAAGTCAAACTAGGTCACACTGAGTTACACTAGGTCAAACTAGGTCACAGAAAGTCAAACCAAGTCAAACTAGGTCAAATTTGGTCAATGGTTGACTTACAGTTGACTTTTGGTCAACTGGTCAACTATGGTCAACTCTAGGTTAAACTAGGTCAAATGTTGACTCTACTTCGACGTTCAATCAAAGCAGTCAACCATGGTCAAACAGGGTCAAGACTAGTCTCTATAACATCTACAATGTTAACATATCAATTTCAGTGATTGTGAAATCACCGAAATCGATGGAACTCAAAATACCACAAAGGAGAAAGATTATAATAATAGGGTGAAAACCTACAGATGTTGTCGGATGGTGAAACAACCATCACCAACGTGTCCAGAATGGTCAAATCAGCTAGAATAGCCTGTCCATAAGTCCAATTTGGACACAGGAGCAAAAAGGTAATTTCAGGCCAAAATGGTGTTCGTGTCGGACCCACTTTGCCGAAAAATGTGCCAAAATAAAAGTGCACCAAACCTAACAAATTATATGTCCACGAATGCAGAATGACGATACGAACTCAACGATATATCCAAAATTGGATTCCGATGACCCGATCTCAATTGATCCGTTGACCCGGATACGGGAATTCGATTTGCACGGAAAAGCGTGTCGGAGTCAATGTCCTCAAAACTCAGCAAATTATATGTCAACGAGTCCAGAATGATGATACGAACCCAACGGTATATCCAGAATTGGATTCCGGTGAGCCGATCTCAAAATGACCCGTTGACCCGGATATTAGTATTCGACTTGCACCAAAATGCGTGCCGGAACCAATGTCCACTAAAATCTAGTAAATTATATGTCAACGAGTCCAGAATAATGATACAAACTCAACGGTATATCCGAAATTGGATTCCGATGAGCCGACGTCAAAAAGTCCCGTTGACTCGGACCGTGGGATCCGCTTTGTACCGAAATACGTGCCAGGGCCCACTTCATATGAAAACATGCCAGAATGACACCACGAGTCTACTGGTGGTGTCAGAAATTGAATCCGGAGTCCCGGATTCAAAATAGAATTTTACAAGTTGGAAATTATGAATTCGGACGACCAACTTTGGCGTCGAATTCAACCAATCAAACGTGCTCACAATGAAACAAAACTAGAGGGGTAGGAAGAGGGTTATACCAGCTCACCACAGGAACTGATAGCACGCCAGACGGAGCTGCGATGGAGGAGATACGAATCGACAAAGTTGGCTCCACAAAACTGTCCAAAAATAACACAATTTAAAGTGTCAACTTGGTGGCCGGTTTTGATGTATCAAACGATAAAATTTGTCACGACCCGAACCCAAAGTAAGGACATGAGTGCGTGACAGCTTCCCAGCCTACGCCGTAGAAATAACGTAGAACGCTGTCTAGGTCTACTATTTAACAACAATTATAATATCAAAACCTGTCGAGAACGGTCAACTCCGAATGGAGGACAAGCTATGACAATATAATATACTCAATCACAAGATCTAAGAAATATAGATGATACCAAAATATAAAGACAACAAGATATAAAATATCATCCAGAAGATCCAACACAAAAATAATACAAGTCTAGAGTCAACAATCTCTAATGCAAATACTAAAATAATAACAAGCCAAAATATAATCTGGAGACAAAGTCCAGTACTAAACTAAACCAGCTAAGCCACTCTAAAGCCCCATCGACTTGAGCTAACCCTTGCTGAACTAGGGTCTCTAAGTCTAGGCCAACTACGTCATGAGGACCGTAGTAGGTAGGACAATCCTCCTCGCCATAATCTGTAAAATTTTGTCAACATATCCAGTCAGGATGGAACGAGCACAAATCTCAAATAACAGTTCTAGTTAGACGATATTGAAAATATAGCAGTAAATAGAGAGAATATACGAGGTAAAATAATATGTGCATGAATCATGGTAAGGCATGTCAAGACTGTAACTGAATGTAAGAACAAGAAAACAGTATATACCATGTATAAATATCTGGAACTATATCTATGTGAGTTTAGTATTAGTTTCAACATGTGATCGGCTTAGAACTTGATACAATGTTTGGCCTGGCTAATCTTACGTGAGTGTATGATTAACACTATACAATGATGATACAATATAATACTGTGGGGTATTGATCACATATCTACGCTAACACCCCCATCCCTGACTAATATAGTGGATCCAGTCATGACACGTCATGACACATAATTCTCTGAGAAGGTAGCTATCCTTCGCAGGAATCCTATCTATATAATGCACAAGGAAATAGGAAGACTTGCACAAGGCATACCATATATAAGAGGAATAACATCTTATGACAAAATCTAGACAAATACCAATCCGTGTGAACAATGTGTCAAGAGAACAAGGATATCTACACTAAATACTAGAAACAAAGACGATATCATAAAATAGAAATATTATCAGAGAATGTACTCACCTGTGATGTAATGGATAAGTCGACTGAGTCCAAGAACAGTGCCTCGAGGACCTATAGATGGAATACTGTATCAATATAATGGTTTGGAAGTGAAATTAAGTCATACTGAGTCAAACTAGGTCAAGACACGTCAAACTAAGTCAATCTAGGCCAAACAAGGTTAAACTAGATTGTACAGAGTCAATCTAAGTCATATTAGGCCTAACGAAGTCAAACTAGGTCAATGCAAGTCAAACGAAATTAAACTAGGTTGATTTAAGTCAAATGTTGACTTACTGTTGACTTTTGGTCAACTGGTCAACTCTGGTCAACCCTAGGTCAACTCCAGGTCAACTTTAGGTCAAACTTGACTAACGTTGACTAACAGTTGACTTTGGGTCAACTGGTCAAGTTTGGTCAAGTTCTAGTCAATTTTAGGCTTCGATTGACTTTCGGTTGACTTTTGGTCAAAATAGTCAACCGTGGTCAACCAAGGTCAAAACTAGTCCAAGTCTACTATTTCTAACCATTACCAACCATAATATCCTAATTTTAGCTATATCTTAAAGTACTAAACCCATATGTTGTGAAATGGGTATTCTCTCTACTTATCCCGTTTACCCTTTCTACCCTAATACTAAGGCCAAGTAGCTTTTCCTTAGGAGTACCACTCCCGGCTTCCTAGGGTAGTAGGATACTAACCTACACTAACATTATCTAACCAAGTTTTCTAGGTAGAGTGGACATCCAGTCCATCTTATGGTCCATGTTGTTGATTTACCCATTATCTTGGCAAAATCTCACTTTTGCTTCTAACTCCCACTCTAGGCTCTCCTACTTCATTCTAAGCTTTCCTCCACTCTCTATTATGGTATTTAAACCCTCTCCTAGAATCTCGATACCGTATCACGGTATCTTGATATTGAAAAGTCAAAAGGGTGTATTACCTTAAGGTAATGGATATTCATGAGATACCAATTTGGTATCTCAAATACCACACGACTCCAACTCTAACTAGAATACTAAACTCTAACTATCTAACCAATACTAAACTTGCTACCCAATCCATCTAACAGATCTAGTATTCGTGGCTAACCCCTTAGTACTAACATACCACTTATCTCCATATTTCCCCCAACATCTAACCAATATCCCCCTCTTTTAGAACCTCACCAAGACACACTCTAATTCACTCAAACCTACCCACTTATAGGCCATTTAGGGGGGTATATATAGGTTTATATATGGTATATATATGGGTTATATATGTATATATATATATATATTAGGGGTTAAATGGGTGGTCAAATGGGGCTAAAGGGGGTCAAAAGGCTGCTATTGTTGCTGCTATTGCTGTTGCTAATGCATGCTGCTGCTGCTGCTATAGCTGCTGTTTTTGCTGCTGTTTTGGGGGGGAACAACAGCCCCAACTCCCCCTAGCTGCTGTGTTGCTCTCCACTCTCTCCCTCTCTAACTCCATTAATCTCTTCCTCTCATTCTCTCTAATTTCCTCTCTAAATCTCTCCTCTATCTCACTATATATATATATATATATATATATATATATATATATAATATATTATAATATATATCACACTCACACATATTTATATCTACATATATATACACACACACACACACACATGGATACATACACATATATATTTACATATGGACACACACACACCACATATATTCCTAAACGACCCAAAACCTTATCTGAATACCCAAATCTTGCAATTCTACCCTCTAGGGCCTAGACACGTGCCCCACATAAGCAATCTAACTCGCGCACGCGAGCGGAAACGAGAAACGAGGCCCGAATGGCCAAATGCAATTCTGGCGACTCCGGGGTGTCCGATTCGCGATACCGCGTGATACAGACACCAAACCTATCCGAATTCGATCCAAACTCTGCCCACGAGTTCTAAATAATTATTAGAACCTATTCTAAGTACTAACTTGTTGATTCTAGTGTCAGTGCAAAAAGTCACCCGTGTGTTGGAACCCAAAACTCCGAAAAAGCCTATTTTTATGATTTCTCGCAAAA
>JANAVB010016929.1:37500-115042 GCA_029216955.1 Iris pallida | reverse complement strand
AGTCGGGTTGCAGGAGTTATGATCTTTTGTCTTTTTCTCAATAATATGGTTGAGAAAAAGATAAGTCAGCCATTTCGAAGAATAGCATGTACCAGACGATCCCACTCTTGTAGTAGAAAGAGCATACGTTGTAATGGCATAACAACTCGTCAAAGACTTCTACCATCTTCGAATTCTCTCGACGCAGTCTCTCTAACTCGTCGTTGGTGGGGACATACTCCTCGTAAGGAAAGTCTGCCATTGGTAAGTACGAGATATACTTCATCTCATGTAGAGCCAAGCCCATTTCTCCAAGGGGCGTTATAAATCCCTGTTCTGTAATTGTACCTCTCTGCTAGAGCCAAGAACAGATGAGGATTTGGGAAGAAGCCGTATACAGTAGCGTGTACCGCATTAATAGCTCAATTTCTTTGAGTTTATCTTCAAACTGGACCAGTATCCAGTTAGCTATACAGCTCCATCTTTTTGATGACTGGGTTTACCAGACCTGTCAACCGGATGTCTTGATCCGGATATTTACCCTCTGCTTTGGCATATTCATTGGCGAAAATCGGTGTCCTTACCGGTAGTAGCAAAAACGAGTTCTCGGGGGGAATACAACCTGGTTTCAACCCCCTCAACAAAGTGCTGTGACGTTCGGAAGAACTGTAGAACATGTCCCGGTTGTTCGGACCTTTCTTAACACAGATCCTTCCGGTCCGTGCCTGTTGCAAAGGAGTGATATCCCATTCATTCTCCTTGGATGGCTCGCATGAGCATACCTTGCCAGAGGAAGACATCTTGCTAAGTCTGGTAACTTAATCAATTTCTCCTTCCATTGAAAAGTTCTCGATTCAACTCTAGGTCGTGGTTGAGAACTTTTATCAATAGCATCTCGAAGAGGAACATAGGCTTCCTATGGGTGATAGCGTCAGTAGATTGCAAAGGCTGTCCATTTATCAGACTTAGCACAGTCTCGTTGTATTGTGCTATCAAAATGGCCTGACGAGATGATGGAAGTACATATTGGAGAAATAGTACATGAGATAGATCTTCTTTGAAATCTGGCTCAGATAAAGTTCCCACAAAAGTTTCATATTCGGGATCTTCTCTGGTATTACTGCATCAAAACAGAGAAAGTAGAATTTAGTACAAGTCAAATTCAGAAAATTCAGTCATCAGATTGCGCAACCATCAGACTGCGCAACCATCAGATTGCGCAACCGTCAGATTGCAACCATCAGATTGTACAACCATCAGATTGCGCAACCATCAGATTGCGCTGATAAAGCTTGCGCAAATCAGCCGATTGTGCTGACTTTTGCCAGCATAATTAACCGATTGTGCAAGAAGATATTCTTCATAAAAATGAAGAATAACTAGTTCGTGCAACCAAAACCCTAAAGTGGGTGGCGCTATGATAACATCTCTAAAAAGAGATGGATTTTGAAGATCAGTGAAGTCGAAGAACCCTAAAGAGAGTTTTTTCGATTGAGTCATCTACCTAGCAAAGCGGGATGCGCAGTCTCATGTCGAGAAGGACGGGGCACAACCCTAGCCGAAGACTCGGCGGGGCCTTGCCCTTGGCAGCGGCGGAGGATCGCTTGGGGGCCATGGAGATCGATGAGGAGAATCGGGAAAGCTCAAGAAGTTTCTTTTTGGAATTCGAAAGCAAGTAAAGAATAACAGTGAGAGAATGAGAACTATTTATAGTTTTTCAAAGGGGAACGGCCGCCTCAGATTGTGCCGAAAAAAGCGGGACTGAATAATCCAATTGTGCAGACAGCTCACGTATGCGCAACTTGATTTTAAAATTTGAAATTCAAAGTATTTCGAACTTTGAATAAATTCAACTTTGAAAACTTGAAGGGGGTCTTGTAGGTCCTAAAAAATCAAGTTGCACCTATTAACAAAGTCGAAAAATCAAGAAATACAACTTTCAAATGAACTGCGCAGACATCAGATTGCGCATCATTCGGATTGCGCACAGCAGACTGCGCACACTTTCAACTGCGCAGGCTAACGTGGCAATGTCATCATTATCTGACAAAATAAATCTTTCTGACAGCTGACAGCACAAAGAACTATGAGACTGTTCGTTTATTGTGCCGCACAGCACTCGAGGGTAGTTGGACAGCTGTACATGCAGCGCAATCCAGTACCTGCGCAATCCGGCCCCGCGCAATCCATCTCAGTGTAATCCGAAGTCACACAATTCATGTGGCGCACTTCATCATGACAACTGACAAAAGTACACGTGGCATTCATGCCATCAATTGCTCGTTACGTGGCAACCGTCTTCACACGAACATACGCATTTCAATCAAATGATGACATGTGTCCAAGACAGTTGGCCCACGATCAGACAACTGCCTGCGCAGTCTGATGTTGCGTAATCCAGTTCCTGCGCAATCTAACTTGCGCCATTCTGAATAACTAAAAATTAGTTATTTCCAGAACTCTATAAATAGAGTTTCAAGTCTTCATTCAAGGGGATCAGACATAAAAGTTTAGAAATATCAGAGAGTTCAGGAGTTCTTGCCCAAGTGCTGCTGCATTCTTCCGAGGCTTTTGCCTTCAACTTCCGAGGCTATCGTCTTCAAAGTTCACATCGTCCAAGGATAAAGCAATCGTCTTCTAGATTGGATTTCTACAGTTATACTTTCCAGAATTTTTGTAATCTTTACAAAGTTTGTATCAATAAAGTTTTATACTTTTATTTTTGCAAAGATCGTAACCCATCTTTTGGATGAGGTACTTTGCCTTGTCCGTGTACCGATAGACTTGTATTCTGCCGGTATCTGGTTCTTGCTCGAGTGGCGGGAGGTCCTGATGACGCTCGACTTTACCGAAAATGATGGATTCTTCGTCTCGACTCCGCGGTGGGACTACAAAATAGACCCCTGGGACGGGACTACTCGATTTACATGATTGACGATCGTTATTTGTGTTTGCAACGACCGTAGAGCGTTATCTAATGTATACATAGCATTCCAATGTGGAAGACTAGAATAATTAAAAGACACTCTATTATTGATGAAACGAGATTTTGTCCCGCAGGATCATATTGTCCAGAGAGGGTGCATCTATATCAGCAGATATGTATTCCCTAGCTCTTCGTCTGTAAGTACTCGGGTTGGTTCGGGAGAGTCCACCGCAGCTTTGACCTTGGGGTCCGAGAGGGCTATGTGGGCCTTCTCCGGCAGCTTGGATGAGATGGATGATTGCGGAGGCTTGCCTTTAAGACGCACCTTCAGAGGTGCCTCAACTGCGCCTTCAGTGATTGGTGCCTTCCCCTGTAGTTTTGCCACAAGGGGAGCCGATGTTTGAGGCGGCTTTCCCTTGAGCCGTATCTTCAAAGGAGCTTCAGTAGGTGTTCTACCTAGAGCAGTTGGTGCTTTTCCAGGTAGCTTGATGGTCATGGGAGGCAGCATCTGAGGCAGTTTTCCTTTGAGTCGAATCTTCAGAGGAGCATGGGAATCATCTCTTGCTCCATGTCCGGCTCTGCTGCCGTTTCTACTTCATCGTCAGCATCATTGGCTTCCCCTTCGTCGGGCGACTTGTACAGGATAGAATCAGTGAAGTAGGCTTCGACCCCCTTGAAAGGGTCAAGGTCCGCGAACTCTGTCCGGATGATGTCGTTGGTGGACACGTACTTCATACATTGGTGGAGTGTAGATGGCACAACCATTTACTCATGCAGCCACGGACGACCCAGTAGGAGGTTGTAGTTGACATCGGCGTCCACGATATAGCAAGTCACCTCGGTTCTGAGGTTACCGATATGACACTTCAGCCGTATTTTGCCCAGTAGTTCACTTTCACTAGCATTGAAACCACTGATTATGGTGTTGGAAGGCGCCAGACGGTACATTGGGATCTCTAGTGTTAAGAGCAGCGTCTTCGGATGATGTTGAGGGAAGACCCTGGATCGATCTGAATCCGCTTCACCTTGACGGAACCGACATACCCCGTATAATACAGTGGCCTGTTGTGTCGGTTGTGCTTGAGCAGCATGTCTTGTTGGGTAAAGGTTATGTTGGGGATAACTTCATCCGTACAATGGCAGTACGTACACGTGGTCGGAGTGTCCTCAGGCTGCTTGACCTGACTGATGAAGGATTCAGCATCCTTCAGGGCTTCACAGAGAGCTTCGCGAGTATCCTTGAAAGACGAAAAGCTCAAACACAGATAGGCGGGCAGGAGTACTGGCAAGTTGTACCAGTATATCGAAGTTGTGGGGCTTGGCTAGCCCCAAAGCATTTCCTTTCGCAAAGCTTGTCGAAACGGGCCTCTATATGCTTCTGTTTATTGGCTGCTGGAGGCCTGGATGGGCTCTCTTACTGGACAGCAGGACGGCGCAAGGAGGCACCACCTCGACGGCAGCTCTCGTTCGTGGTTGGACGTTCTGATGTGAACGCGTCTGTACAGGAAGTGCCTTTTTTGCAGCGAAGAGACCATGCGGCAGACTTGATCTTCCTGCCCTTGGTTTTGGAGGCAGAGAGTACCTCCGGTTGAGTAACTTCGGAGACGAGTCAGGGTGAACCCATAAGACCTCTCCCCGAGATGTGGTGAGTGGGATGAGTTCACTCACGTTGTCACGAGTAGGTGGTAGGTTTACCACCTCCATTGTCGCCTTTGGGATGGGGACGACGCCATCTTGTGTTGTGGTTGGCGGTAAGGTGCCAAATTGGAGGGACACCAAGTTGGCCGAGACCATTTTCTTCTCGTAGTCGACGGAGATGACATCCGCATTGATCATGTGCTGGATGTAGTTCTTGAGGACGTAGCAGTCCTTAGTTGGGTCCGAAAAACCGATGGTAGTGACAGTACCTCAGATTGTCCACTCTCCTAACCTCGTCAGGAGGCTTCGGGTCCGGCAACTTGATCTTGTCACCCTACTTCAAATCTCGAAGAGTTGCAGGGTGTCTTCATCGTTGAAAGAATAAACCTCCTTTGGCCTTGGTGCAAGTGGACGCTTTGAGTAGGTACTGATGCACCTTTGGAGGCATTGACAGTCAACACCTGCTTCCCCTTCTCTCGTCCAGGGTGGTTGGCTGCAGGCCATTTTCCCTTGTCCTCAAAGGCAGGGAAACTGACTCCCAGAAGACTAGCATTAGACGCCTTCTTTTCAGCTGCTTCGGCCTCGATGATCAATGAACTCCAGTCGGGAGGAGGAGGAGTGGAGTTGAGCTAGAGTTTAATTGTAGGCAGCATATTCATGCTGCAGAAGGAGGAGTACATGTTCTGGCATGCCCGGGGGCAGTCTGAAGCAGGCTTGTCGGAATCGTTCGATGAATGCTCGAACTATTTCCTTCTTCTTCTGATGTATCTCTATGAGGGATGCTATTGTCATGTCCTTCCCTCTGTCGTAGAAACGATCGAGGAAGAGATCCGTCAATTCGTCAAAGGAAGATATGGAGTTGTCGGGGAGACTGCAGTACCAGTCGTAAGCTACTCCTTTTAATGCCCCGACAAATATGCTGGTGAGTAGCGCATCTTCCTTCGAGAGATGTCCCGTTTGAGACTGGAAGTACGTCAGATAGTGGCGTGGAGAGTCCTTCCCGTCGTATGGCGTCAATGTTTGTGGTTTATATTTGGGAGGATAAACCACTTTATTCTATTCGAGGGGGATGGTTGTGGGATCCCCATCTTCTGGCGCTCCTCTTATCTGTTCTTGGACTCAAAGCGCTCGAGCAAGTCCCTGATCATCTCAACCACGTCTTCCGTGGAGCTGGGAGTCGAGGAAGGTGGTACAGCCTGGAGTTGAGCATTTGATGGTTCCAACGTCCGAGGTGTTTCAAGGTGATCTGTATCCAAGGATACCCGTCGAAGGGGTACACTTGATTCTCCATTGGCCCCTGGGTCAGGAACGGTAGACGGTGCCCTGGCCAAAGCTGACCGCATCTCAAATACTGTTTGAGTCAGTGTTTGCATGGAGGCAGAGAGGGTTTTGAGTCCTCCCTCCAAGGTATCCATGCGCTGGACGAGATCTGCTGGCGGTATATCTGACTCTGCATCACCAGCTCCCGTCATGTACACCGTCATGACGCGACTGGAAGTGGATGGATCAGTTGAGGCTTCGCTTTCGGCCTCGCTCTCTTGTAGAAGAGTAACTTCCCCCGGAGCTTCGTCTTGGCTACCCCCAGCTATGTTCTGGAGGACACCTTCGTCTTCGGGAGAAGTATCAGCAAGGGCCTAACTACCCCCAGTTCTGTCTTGGAGGACTTCTTCGTCTTCAGATGCAGATCCACAGGGGCTTGACTACCCCCAGCCATGTCCGGAAGGCTGACCTCCTCTCCAGGATGAAGATCCACAGGGGCTTGACTACCCCCAGCTATGTCCGGAAGGCTGACTTCGTCTCCAGGATAAAGATCCACAGGGGCTTGACTACCCCCAGCTATGTCTGGGAGGCTGACTTCGTCTCCAGGATGAAGATCCACAGGGGCTTGACTACCCCCAGCTTCTTCTGAGATCTTCTTTCTCTCCCGAGTGCCCTCAAACACTCCTGAGGACGGGACAGTTGTCTTGGCTTGGATGAGGACAAAGTCGAGGAGCTACCAGTCGCCTTCCGAATAGATGGGGAGTTGGAGACTACGTTGCAAGAAGCAACCTGTAGTTCTGGCTCCACTTCAGTTGACACCTTCTTCCCGAGGTGACGTCAGAAGGGCGTTGATGATTACAGCCGTTGGAATACCAACTGCCTTAATGGTGGGACTGCTATTTTGCAACAACAATTGATGGTGACTACAACACAGGTGTCCCCTGTGAGGGGCGCATTATGCCTGTTAGTCGACTCTCCTGATCGGCGCTTGTGACTGATCACATTACGCAAATTAATGGGGAAGAGTGCCACCTTCGCACCCCCATCAGGTGCATGGCAAGGCCAAGCGGGGTGGTCAGGTGAATGTTGTGCCCCCTGAACCAACGCAGAAGATGCGCTCAAATCAGTAGTGGGGGTACAACATTTACAGTGACTTGAACCAGCCATAGACGTACATCCTATGTAGGTGCTGGGGTTCAAGACCACAGAGTTTGCCTTGCTCGACTTGGTTGCGAATGCAACAGATGCGCCCAAGTGAGGCCAGGACTTTGAAGGTCGGCTCGTTTCTGGCACGGAAGTACCCGAGTCGACCTTATACAGCTTACCATCAGCAGTGCGTATGATTGTGAGCGCATGCTTCTGGTTTGCTACCGGCATAGCACGTTTGAGGTGCATGGCCCGTGCCGTCTTAGACTTCTTCGTACCTGCCCGGTAGGGTGCATAGTGGTCAGAGTCTAAATTCTTCTTGCTATGACAACGAGTGAGTCTGTCAAAGACAGAAGCCTTCTGTGGTGCATCTGAGTTACCGCGCAGGGCGTTAGATGTGCCCCTGCTCTCGGCACATCTTCCTTGTCCGAGAAGGAGATGGCTGGGGAATGTGGTCATCACCATGCTTTTCCGAGAGATGTGCTGCACCGGTGGACGCATCCTGGCCGCTGAGGACGTCAACGAGAAGGCTGGACTGCGTCGGCGCATCCCCTTCAGTGGTGGTGCCAGGGCCTCGACCTTGCACAACCAGGCTTGGCGAGTCTTCTTCGGCTTTGGCAGCCGCTTCGAAAGACTTGCGCTGCCTTCAGAGATGAACTCCTCATACGCCTGTTGATTGAGGCGTACGACCAGCGTCTTGTGGGAGGAGCCCACCTTCACGTCGTCGGATTATGATACAGCTTTCATGGTGAAGGAGAAAGAGGTCCCCAGCAGAGTCGTCAGCTTGTTTGCCATTAAAATCTTTTTATTGCAATTTCAATTACAAACAGAACCATGTTACAATGTAGGACTAAGATAGTCCTAGGAGAACACTTTTGTTTATCTGGGTCCCTGTGTCGATGGAGCGAGTGGTAATGCGTTGACTCTATTGACGATGACGATGGTTATCGGTTCTCTGAAGGTCTGAGTTGCTCTGGGTGCTGGAGCTTGCGAAGAGGAAGAAGACGTTGAGTGTCTGTATTGCCTCTCTTACTGTGTATAGGTCTCTGTCTGTAGGTATGTCTCTGTGTGTGTGTGTAAGAAGGAAATGATCCCTCTATTTATAGCTTGCAGGCTGGCTGCTTCATGTACGCATATGTAGGATGTGCCTGTACGTGGGAACGCCACGTGGTGATTATTGATGGAGGCGCATGGGTGATGCGCTCTGATTGAGGAGTTGAACCCTTTCTATTGCATTTGTGAGCTGCAACAGAGCTGACACGTAGCAATGGAGAGGATCTTTCAGTTGCTAAGATCTTGGGTGATTAGCACCCCTTCATCGGCTGAACTGAGTCAAAGGACACGTGGCGCGTATCCGTAGCTCAAAGATCTCGGATTTGGTGGAGAGAGATCTAATACGCCTGGGATTGGGCGCATGAGAAGACTTTGGCTCACAACTTTCACGAGTCACGACCCGTCTAGGCGTACGACTTTTGAGGCGCATACCAGTCTTCAGGAGTGACTTGACCTCTGTCTTTAGGGATCAGAGAAAATGGCTGAGGCGCATGGCTTTTGAGGCACATGCAGAGATTTGGATGCATAGCTACGGAGGCACACACGAAATGGTTGGGCGGCCACGTAGCTTGTAACCGCCGGAGGAAAGTAATGATGATGCTGACGTCAGCGACGCTTCATTTTCGGAAAAAGCTGTCAACTGTTCAGTCCTCGGGGACTGGCTGCTATCGTGTCAGACTTCAGCATTTAATGTTCTTTGACGGGTGATAGACTGTTGAGTGGGTACGTCGATCTGCGTTCCACTAGGCGCATGGGGCGCATCCTTATGAGGCGCTTGGTGCTGATGGACACGTCTGTATGATGCACGGTCTGACCGGCGTATCCGTTTGTATGACACGTCTTTATTGGTCCGACAGTTACGTTCTTCGAGTGCTTTAAATAGCCGTTTTTGACTTGACCGAATTCAAAAAGTCAGGTTCATCACCATTAATGCAAATTCATTGCACGAGATTCGGAGAGACCACCACTTGGCGCATGGGTTTGATTTGTCCGGCCTATAAATAGTGGCAAGGAGAGAGTTTGCCTCTCATTCTCTTACGTCCTCCCGAATGAACTTGTTTGCTCGAGCACACTCGGTTGACGAGATGCTTCCGAGGGTGAAGATGCGACGACTTATCTTCGTTCATGCGCTTGAAGGTGACTGTTACATCCAAAAGTCAAGTCGAGGGCTTCTGAGGCAGGCGGAAGGTGCCTGTTACATCCAAAGATCGGGATGCTCGAGCCTCGTCTCCGTTATGCTGGAAGAGCCGCAGATCAGAATTGTGGTGCTCCCGACTTTGGAGGCTCTTTCTTCTGTCAGAGTGGGTTTTGCCCATTCTGGTTGTGTTGAAAGCCTCCTTTAGCCATGGATCGATTGCGGTGCTCTCCTCTTCCTTGGAGAGCTCTTCCTCTCACTAGGGTGGGGTTAGTCGTCCGCCCTCGTTCTGCTCAATAAATGCTTCATTAGTCGAAGCATTTGATCGGTCGAAGTGGAGCGCATATGCTGAGACTTCATGATGCACATAACTGAGACTCTGAAGAGATGCGCCTGACTGAGGCGCTAAGTGATGCGCCAAACTTAGACGTTGAAGAGATGTGCCTGAATGAGACGCTTGAAGTGATGGGCCAAACTGAGATGCTGAAGAGATGCGCCTGACTGAGGCACTGAAGAGATGCGCCTGACTGAGACGTTGAAGAGATGCGCCAAACTGAGACGCTGAAGAGATACGCCTGACTGAGAGCGCATGGCGGTTGCTGCACCGAGCTGTAGATTAGGGTCTTTTCTTTGCAGAAATTCTTCTTTGTAAAGCCTTTTTGAGACATGTAATAGACTTTTATATGAAATAAAAATCTTTTTTTAATGTCTATACTTTTGCTGTTTGCTGTGCCAAGTACTTCATCTGAGCTCCCTGGCGCATGTAATGTTAGGCGCATAGGATTTCTGGTCCTAAATTTCATACTTCTACAAGACCCCTTCAAAGTTTTCAAAACTTTTTGTCAAGTTTTGGAATACTTTGAATAAGAAGCATGGCGGTGTCTTCAACGGGGCGCATGACTATTCGGGCGCATTACTCCGCGCATCAGTGATGGGGCGCATGCTCCTCTTAGTTAATGCAAATATAACGCTTCGAAGTAACCAAAAGGTTAATGATGATCTTTTTGGATTATTTGCAGTTATCACTTCACAGAACCCGAGGCGGCGGCTGATGTCACCCTTTACCGGTTCACGCGTGCGACCAAGCCTATAAATAGGCGTCTGATGGAGAGAGAGAGTTCTTCTCCTCTTTGCTTTCTTCTTTTCTAGAGTTCTTCTTTCGAAAAAAAACCCTAACTTCTTCTTTCACGAAATGGCTCCCAAGACTCCTTGCGGTGGTGCTGGCCGAGGACGAGGCAAAGGGAAAGAGCCTGTGGAGGCTGCTGCGGATGATGTCCCCCGGACGCCCGTCGACGTTCGACCGACGGTGATTGGTGGGTTTTCTCATTCTTTACTATATCTTTCTGTACTCGAGTAGGCCATTTTTAGAATTCACATACGCCGACGCACACGGACCTTGAGTCCTGATGATGTGCTGAAGCTTTTCCGCAGACGTGCATGGGTTTAAATCTTGATGATGCGCCGAAGCTTCACTGCTGACGTGCATGGGTTTAGACCCTGATGATGCGCCGAAGCTTCACTGCTGACGCACATGGGTTTAGACCCTGATGATGCGCCGAAGCTTCACTGCTGACGCGCATGGGTTTAGACCCAGATGATGCGCCGAAGCTTTACTGCTGACGCGCATGGGTCTAGACCCTGATGATGCGCCGAAGCTTCTTTTCAGATGCGCTTGAGCCCTGGTTCAGGGTATGCCCTTCTGATGAGAACGTGGCTCAGATTCTTTTGCTGTTTCTAATATAGCTGAATCTTTACCTTCTTTTGCTGACCACCAGTGTCGATGACCGTCCCGCTCTTGAATGAAGTGCTTCTGGACGCTGCCCTCTGTCAGATGGGAGTAGATTATAACGAGGAGGTGATAAACCCTGCCCAAGCTGCCATTATGCTGGATCAGCCTCCCGAAAGAATGACCCAAATCCGGGAACAACAACATGGGTTCCTCCAACGAATGATGGAGCGTGGCATTTTGAAATCAGCCATTTCTGATAATATGACTTTCTTGAAGCCTAAGTTCCTGTTTAGGGACCCCTTACTTCTATTGAAGCAAAGGTGTTAAAGATCAAGGAAGATTGGTTCTTTACAGCAAGAGGGGTGAAGATGACTGTTAAGCAACTTGAGCGTCAATGGCCTTTGACGGCTTTCTCTTGCCTTGCTTCCAAGAGGAGGATGTCTTGGAAGCTAACCCCGTCTTAGGGGGAGCGGTGGCAGGCACCATCAAGATCGACACTACTTCCAATCAGAAGGATACTTTGGCCGCCGTGCGGGCTGGGCCTTCTTTCACCTGGCGGACTCTGCGTCCTGGAAGCATTTACAGTGACGTCCCTACCATCACATTTGCTTTTGGCGCTTCGACTTTTGCAAATTGTATGCTGTCGTTGAAGCAATCGTGCCCGAAAGGTGAATTTCGGATAGAGGGTTGGTGTCACTATGTTTCCAAGTGGGACAAGCTAATACTCTGGGTTCTGACGCAGTTTCGAACCGAACTCCGAGAGATTGGGCTCACTGCCGCAATCCGTGCTATCCAGGCAGGCGTCGACATCAACAGGCATATGTTCCTTGCACTCCTGGAGATGTTTAACACCCAGACCGGACTTTCTTCACTCCGATGGGGGAGCTGGGACTCGTACTTCATGAAATGTACGAGGTGTCAAGACTCCCTTGGGGATCAGAACCTTACGAGGAATACTTCCCGACCAACGAGGAGTTCCAAGTCCTAGGGGACAAAGCAGAGGAGATGATGGCCGTCTTCAAGGAAGTGGCGAGTCATCATTATTATATGCAGAAGAGGGATAAGGGCGGATCACAGCCTCATGTGACTGCTTGGAGAGATTATGTCTTTGAGCAAGACAAAGAGAATGCCTCTCAGTTTACAACTCCGCCAGCGCTTTCCAGTACCGCGGTGCTCTCTGAAATGAGCAGGCTAAGTGAGAAGAGTCCCCGAGAAAACGAGGACCGGCAGTCGGACGAACGCTCCTATAGTGTTTTGGTACTTACTATCGGATGTCGTCCAAAGCAGTGTTGGCTGCGTATCTGATGATTTGGATCCGGGATTATGTCTTTTCAGGCGGGTCAGGCTCTGTGGAGAGGGTGACCCGGAACCTAATCCTGCCAGCTGTGAAGTTGGTTTTTGGCTGTCGCCTGGCTCTACTCCCGCAATGGTGTGTAACCTGCTGCGAGGTTTACGAGAATTTACGAGAAATATTGTTCATGAACGAGGTAGGAATGATAACTTTCCCCGTACCGAACTGTCGTTTAATTATTTGATGGGGTGGTTAATTTTGTACCATCCCAACGTGATGAGCCCGGGCCCGGAAGAAGACCACAGTGCCGGAGACGCATTCCTCCGCCGTTTCCACCAGAGGAGCTGGTTGCATACTGGTGTTCCTGTTTATAGGAAATTTTTATCCCACCTTCAGGGGTGGGAGATCACCAAAGTTGGTCCCGTCTTTTTGGGTTTTGAGGCCAACGAAGACTTAACAAATCCGGTGAAGATCCTACAACTCTGCCTCCATGGGGATTCCGCTGGTTGCAAAGCATCCGGCCGTCCCATCTGGTGTATCGGAATAGAAACCAGTGTTATCTTGAACCATATTTGTCGAGCCATTTTGTACGATAATTCGGCTATGCTTAGTTGATGTTGGAGAACCCCAGTATTTACCTAGGATACATGCAAGTTTGTTGGACGGTGCACGAGCTTGGCATTACTATAATACCGGATGCACCGGAGCTCGCTTTACGCTGCCTGTTCAGAATCCGCGATCGTCGATTCTTTTTTCGGCCGCCAAATTTTACTGTGCCATGAACGTCGTGCCCCAGGATATGACTGGGAGACCAATTTTATTGTCGGCACCTAGTTAGAGGTGGCTGGGAACCTGTTGGTGAAGGCTCGGTCGTACAGCCCGCCAGAGGCGGGTTATCGAGGTACCCCTGCCGTATCCATGGGGGGTCAGGCAGAGCCCTCGGCCGATCAGCCGAAGAGACGTGCTGATATAGAGGCTGGCTCTTCTGCATCGAAGAGACAGAAGAAGGCATTATCACCGGCAGTGTCAACAGACTCAGCTCATGTGGAGGTAAGGATCCCACATACTCTGGTTATTTCCACCATTTTTGTGACATATGCTTTCTTTTTGTAGGAGCCGCTGAAAAGGAGACCCCGAACTCCAAAATCGGGTGCCAGCAGACCAAAGGAGGTGGCGGGCTCATCTGAAGAGCGCATTCCTTCGATTGTGATGTCTTCCGTGGAGGAGAATCGAACGATATCGTTTCCTGCGAAGATTTTAGTATCTCCAGATTATGTTGGAAGGGTAGCTGAGGATACAGCAGTTTTCGGGAGGGTTCAAGCCGCCGTAGGGGCCTCTGACATTGAGGATATAGCAGATACTGGGCTTTGAGATGAGGAGGTGGAGTGGAGTTCGTCCTCTTCGAATAACGTTCCTCCGGAGATACGTGGGCCAGTTGTAGGAGCAACAGACACGGTTGAAACAGAGGAGAGGGCTGATTCCCCTCCTTATCATGATGAGGGGAGGTCGACTGAAGCATTGCCGAGCCCTACCCCAGACTCAGCGGCGGAGGCTGAGGTGGCTGTCGACCGGGAGGTAGCGACAGATTCTATCCCCGCGGAGGGATTTGATGAGGAAGGTGAGACTCGTCCGCCGAGCCTGACTCCAGCGGAGCTGAGTTAGGAAACAAGTGCTGATCTCGCTGCCTTGTCAGAGAGGAAAGGTCCCGTGTGGCCTGCTGATAGTGCGTTGGATGCGGAGGAGATAGCCCCTGACGTCGATGGTCCCTCCGAGCTTGAGAAGGGTAAGGGTTTGCTGGAACCCCATGTTGCTCCTTCTACTTGGGGCACAATATCGAAGCCTCTCTCGGCCCCTTCCGCTCTTTTGGCTCCTCGGGCAAGTGGCGAAGTTCAAGCCTCTAGTGAGGGAGAGTCCGTTGATGCCAAGGTTTCAGCCTCGCAGATTGAAGTCGGTGGGTCTTCTTCAGGCCCGCCGTCCAGAGCAGCTCCTCCAACTCCGGCTATGACGCCGCAAGTGCTGGCGGATGCGGATGAGTACGTGAAGTTTATCTGTGTACAAGATACTGCAGAGGAGCGTATCGACAGTGATGAATGCCAATGGGAGTTTCGGGATGGCAAAAACCGGCCACAAAGTTGACGCTTTAAATTGTGTTATTTTTGGACAGTTTTGTGGAACCAACTTCGTCGGTTCGTATCTCCTCCATCGCAGCTCTGTCTGGCGTACCAATGGTTTCCTATATGTAGCTGGTATAACCCTCTTCCTGTCCCTCAAGTTTTGTTTCATTGTGAGCACGTTTGATTGGTTGAATTCGACGCCAAAGTTGGTCGTTCGAATTCGTAATTTTCAACTTGTTAAATTCTATTTTTGAACCCGGGACTCCGAATTCAATTTCTAACACCACTAGTAGACTCGTGGCATCGTTCTGGCACGTTTTTATATATAGTTTGTTAGATTTGGAGAATGTGAGCCCTGACACGTATTTCAGTACAAAGCGGGCCCTACAGTCCGGGTCAGTAGGACTTTTTGATGTCGGCTCATCGAAATCTAATTTTGGATATACCGTTGAGTTTGTATCGTTATTCTGAACTCGTTGACATATAATTGCTAGGTTTTAGTGGACATTGGGTCCGGTACGCATTTCGGTGCAAGTCGGATACTAATATCCAGGTCAACGGGACATTTTGAGACCGGCTCATCGGAATCCAATTCTGGACATACCGTTGAGTTCGTATCGTCATTCTGGACTCTTTGACATATAATTTACTGAGTTTTGAGGACATTGGCTCCGACACGCTTTTTCGAGCAAATCAGAATTTCAATGTCCTGGTCAACGGACCAATTTGAGATCGGGTCAACGGAATCCAATTCTGGATATACAGTTGGGTTTATATCGTCATTCTGATTCGTGGACATATAATTTGTTAGGTTTAGTAGACTAGTATTCTTGCACATTTTTCGGTACAAAACGGGTCCGACACGGACACCGTTTTGACCCGAAATTACCTTTTTGCTCATGTGTCCAAATAGGACTTATAGATAGGCTATCCTAGCTGATTTGACCATTCTGGACACGTTAGTGATGTTTGTTTCATCATCCGATAATATTTGTAGATATTTCTCTGTGTATTACCTTTTGTTATAAATAAATTCTTATTAAGTTCGTATTTCGGAATTAGTACAATGAAACTGAAATCAGTCGATTCCAGAGATCTCATATCGCTGAAATTGGCAAGATGATCATGTGGATCACTGTGATAAGATTATTAACCTTACCGTTGACTATCTTATCTCGATTTGCGTGTCATAGGTTTTGATGTACGAATAACGAGGTACAACGTGATATTTTTTAATTCTTAAGTTAGAGTTGATCCTGTTTGACCAAGATATATGGTATCTTGGTAGGTAATATTAGGAATAGTATGCTTAGGCCAGTTTTGACCTCGGTTGACCAAGTTTGACTGCTTTGACCAAAAGTCAACTATCAGTCAACACTTGGCCTAAAATGTCTAGAACTTGACCAGAGTTGACCAGTTGATCAAAAGTCAACTGTAAGTCAACCTTTGACCTAGTTTGACTTGGTTTGACTTTTTGTGACCTAGTATGACTCAGTGTGACCTAGTTTGACTTAGTTGGACTGAGATTGACCTATATTACATAGCTTATACTATATAATCCTGGCTAACACTGTTGAACCCTAATTAGCTTATATATATCTCATCTTTAGGTTTGTGGCATCACTCTAAGCATCGACCCCATTTGACAGCTCCGAACCGCAGGCGAGTACATTCACTGATAGTTTTCATTGTCTTGATATCTGTTATATCCGATTCAGTTGTAGTGTCTTACTTGATTTCCTGACATGATGGTTCACGGACTAGTATACGTCGGATCATGACATGAGATGTTGTTTCTGGATTTTCTTGGTATATTGGTACATTTCCAGTCTTGTTCCCTGTACTTGTATAGACATCGATTCCTGAGAGGGAGTAGCTACCCTCTTTGGGAATCCCGTGTCATGACGTGTCATGTCTAGATCCATTATACTATTCAGGGATGGAGAATTATTAGGGGCTATATGATCAAAGCCACATTCTTGTGCTTGCGCCACTTTCACCTCACGTAGGGTGTAGCGAGATCTTATTTCTTGTGCTCGTTATCCAGGTTGGCCGGCATGACCCTTTCCAGTAATTTTTATGTGATTGTCGGGCCAAGTGGATAGCCTGTCCTGTAACTTTCCCAAGCCGATCACATAACGCTCTAATAATTCATGGCACATTTTATATTTATTTTATCACATCATATATCCTGCTCAGTTCTACATTCAGTACTTTTCTCACCATGTTATGATATTCATTACTCACATGTTCTACATGATCTTATGCTAAACCTTGATTGGAGGCTAAGTTCTGTTCGAGAGAAGGGTTACAACCCCGGTCCTTGTTTGGTTTACGGGTTGTAACTCAACTTCCGAATAGCTCCCAAGTCATCATATATCTTTGTCTTGTATTTTATTATAATTATCTCTTATAGAATTTGTTAATTTATATGGAACTGCTATTAGTGTTTATACTTGTTTATTTTTTTGACAGGATAACCGTTGATGTTTACAGAGTACATATTAGCTGATTGCTCTACCTTTTGCGGGTATGGCCAGGATAGAGTTTGATGAGACATTACCCTTGGAGCCCGTAGATGATATAGCCCCTGTTTAGACTGTTAGATAGGTTTGCTTGGACTACGATCCAGCTAGTGTTTTCAGACTGTAGTTTTTACATTATATTTTGAGTTTCTGTGATGTGTTTATATCTCTGAGCTTGTGTTGGATCTTGAACTCCTTTCCAATTTCCTTTTCTATCATATTTTCATTTCATGCTATCTATCCTAGTTTATCTTGTTATTGAGTTATGCCATATTATACCTCCGTACGGAGATGACAGGTACCCTTATATTTTGTCTAGTTGTAGTATTTATAAATGACCTATACAGCGTTCTACCGCCGATTCTGCGGCGTAGGCTGGACGTAACCACGTACTCGTGCCCCTAATCAGGGTACGGGTCGTGACAGTGGTAGAGGAGGATATGCTGATAGAAGGGGAGATTATTTTGGAGGACATAAAACACATCTGGTGGAGGAAGGAGGAAAAAATCAACTGGCAGAAATAACCCCGCTTGAGCGGGAGTTTCTTACGAAGTTGCGAGGCACAAAGCTGGGTTCGACCGACAGTCATGTCACTCCTGGGGCGTCATCTACCTCGGAGGATCACATCACTTGCTTTGCCCAACCCAGCATAGGTATACCTGTACGTGCTCTTGCATCTGTCCATCAGCCAGGTTGGATTATGTACTCTGGGGCATCTCGCCATGCCACGGGGTCCCGTGGTGAGTTTCAGGACTATACTCACCTACCGTTGTCGGAGAGTATTCAGACTGCTGATGGTACCTCCAGACCTGTAATGGGTAAAGGCACTGTCGCATGCACCCCTTCCTTTACTCTCAATAATATCTTACATGCTCCTTCTTTTCCTGTCAATCTTATATCTATTAGTGCCATTATCTTTGATCTAAACTGTATTGTTTCCTTTGACATTCCTAAGGTAACTTTTCAGGAGAAGGGGACTGGACGGTGACTAGGGACTGGCACATGGCATAAGGGGCTATGGTACTTGGACAGGACCGGACTGGACAAAGCATTAGCATCTCTAGTAGCAGACGCACATCTGAATGCTTCACGTAGCAGTGTAGAAGACGAATTGCTCCTCCATCACCAGCGTGTCGAGCATTCTTCCTTTAAAGTTATTAGTCGAATGTATCCGTCCTTATATCAAAGGGCTAATAAAGAGAAGTTATTTTGTAATACTTGTGAGTTGGGAAAACATACCAGAAGCTCATATGTGAGCTCCGGGAATCGAAGTTCAGCTGCATTTGACATGATACATTCAGACGTATGGGGCCCTTGTCCTACAACCGGTATTAACGGTTTTCGATGGTTCGTCACTTTTATTTATTGTTATACTCGCGTGACTTGGGTCTACCTTATGAAGAATAAAAGTGACGTCTTTGAGGCATTTCGAGATTTTCATCGCCGGGTAGAAACACAATATGGCACTAAAATTAAGTGCTTACAGTCTGACAATGGGACGGAGTATACTAATAAGAAGGTTGCTGAGTATTTATCCACTCATGGAATACTACACCAAACTTTATGTGCCTATACACCGGCACAAAATGGTATGGCCGAACGGAAGAACAGACACCTGCTGGAGGTCGCACGGACGATGATGCTAGCTATGAATGTTCCAAAATACTTCTGGGGACAAGCTATCTTAACGGCCTCTTATCTCATCAACAGAATGCCATCTCAAGTATTGGACTGGAAGACACCGTTGAAAATGCTTGCTGGTGTAACCACTTATACAGTTCCACCGAAAGTATTTGGGTGTGTGTGTTTTATCCAAGATAATAGGCCAGGAGTTGGTAAACTGGATTCTAGAGCGGTTAAATATGTCTTTGTCGGGTACACGGTAACTCAGAAGGGATATGCATGTTGGAGCCCGGTTGAGCAAAAACTGTTTGTAAGCATGGACGTTACATTCCGAGAACTGGAACCATACTATGGTTCAGATGAAGGTTCAGCGTTTGGTGACACACCTAAGACGGAGGGTGTTAGACGTGAGAGTGAGAATATAAGCCCAAACGTGGTAGTCAGATCGGTCCCGTGCCCGGTCATGGAGAACTGGATGAAAGGGGGAGATAGCAGTGACTCCGATGAAAAAGACGATACATATGTTACGCAGGGGGAGAAGCCGTGCCCAGTTTCAGTGCCTACTGTATCAAATCCAGTGCCTACCATACCAAGTCCCTCGTCTACTCCTGCCCCGGCTCTTGAAGATGTTGCTCCCGCACTGAATCACTCTGATTCCGATACGGATCTCTCTGACTCTGATGGTATGTCCTCTCCACCACTTATTGCTCCTTTAAGGAGATCTTCTCGCATCAATGCGGGTAAGGCTCCTCGTCATTATGATGATTATGAACTTGACATTGCCAACTTCTTGTCTTATTCTAACATTTCTCTAAATTATCGAGCCTTTATTGCATCGTTAGACTCTACTTCTTTGCCCAAGTGTTGGCAGGAAGCAAAGAAAAATCCAAGGTGGAAAGCTGCAATGATAGAAGAACTTGGGTCACTAGAGAAAAATAAGACATAGGAGCTGGTTCCATTACCCAAAGGAAAGAAAGCTGTGGGATGCAAATGGGTGTACACGGTAAAGGAGACGCAAGAAAAAGTAGAGCGATACAAGGCGAGGTTGGTTGCAAAGGATACAAACAATCATATGGCATTGACTATGATGAGACGTTTGCCCCAGTAGCGAAAATAAGCACGTTAAGAACTCTGGTCTCTATTGCAGCAAACTATGGGTGGAAGCTATACCAGTTAGATGTGAAAAATGCCTTTCTCCATGGGGACATGCAAGAAGAAGTATACGTGGAACCCCTGCCAGGGTGCTATGCGACAGAATCAGACGGAAGGACGTCGCATGATAAAGTGTGTAAACTAAAGAAGTCACTATACAGACTCAAGCAATCTCCTCGGGCCTGGTTTGACAGATTCAGAAAGGCTGTTACAGGCATGTGGTACCATCAAACAAATACAGATCATACGGTCTTTCTCCAGCATACAAGAGGCCATATTACTATACTTGTTGTATAAGTGGATGATATAATAATCACTGGTGATGATGAAGTCGAGATTACTAAACTGAAGTTAAAACTCGCGAAGGAGTTTGAGGTAAAGGATTTAGGAGCGATGAGGTATTTTCTGGGTATCGAGGTGTGTGACGGCGAACAGGGAATTATTCTCTCACAGAGAAAATACGTACTAGATCTGCTAAAGGAGACAAGGATGCTGGGATGTAAAGCAGCAGTAACTCCAATTGACCAGAAGTACAAGCTGGGAACAGAAGCAAGAGAGCCTGTTGATCGTGAAAGGTATCAAAGAGTTGTAAGGAGATTGATTTATCTGGGGCATACTCGTCCGGATATCTCATTTGCGGTGAGTGTAGTGAGCCGCTACATGCATGATCCAAGAACGGGTCATATGGAAACAGTATTTCAGATCTTGAGATATCTGAAAGGGACGCCGAAAAAAGGACTATGGTTCAAGAAGAATAGACACATAGAAGTTGAGGGATACTATGATGCAGACTGGACAAGCTGCATAGACGACAGAAGGTCTACCACGGGATACTATATTTTTGTAGGAGGAAACCTAGTCTCAGGGAGAAGCAAGAAACAGCCAGTGGAAGCACGGTCGACAGCTGAAGCAGAATACAGGACAATAGCTCTGGGAGTGTTAGAGTTGCTATGGGTAAGAGTACTGCTGACAGAGTTGAAGCTGGATAAGGGAACATCATTACGTCTTCTGAGCGATAGTCAAGCTGCAATAAGTATAGCTAACAATTCTGTTCAGCACGACAGAACTAAGCACATCGAGATCGATCGATTCTTCATCAAGGAGAAGCTGGAACAAGGGATACTGAAGATTGACCATGTTCGCTCAGAAGAATAAGTTGCAGACTGTCTGACTAAGGGTCTTAGTTTATTGAGTCTGTCAAAGCTATGTAACAAGATGGGGATGATTAATATCTATCGCCCATCTTGAGGGGGAGTGTTAAGAACTAATAAGGGACTGTAATCCCACATCGAAAGTTGTATTGTGAAGAGGAGGTGTACTCTCTATAAGTAGTAGCAGGATCCCATCAATAAAATCATCTGAGAAATTCTACTCATTTCAACTTAGATTATAGGATCGATCAACTTTGCAATTTATAGGACTTATGATATGTAAGTCGAGGCGTACCATTTACCCAAGGGCCAACCGTAATAAATCCAAGAATTGAGTGACACAAGAGTTTTGAAATTGATGGTTTGTACAAAACCTAATTTGCTTAGGAGTTATGGTCGTTTCAATTTTCAAACTAAATTTTGGACTTTCGAGAAAGTTAACTAACCATCTACAACTTCTACAAATTATTTAACATAGCAAACAGTAAAGAAAAATCTAAAATTTTACTGTATTGTATTTTGTTATGTCAGCTTTTAAAAATTAAACAGATCATGTTTTCGAGTTCGACATCTTCCGAAATTTCAAAAACACTGAAATGTGTTAGTTTTGCAAATGACTGACACTCTAAAACTTATACATAAATTTAGGTTTCAAATTTTTTATATTAAAAATACAAATTTTCAAATCTTATCGCGATATGAGCTAACAAACAAAATTAAAGTCGAATTGGAGGTCGAAGCTGCTCGAAAACTCTCAACGAAGATTAGGAACACCAAAAACGTCTCTCTCTCTCTCTCTCTCTCTCTCTCTCTCAATTCATTATGGCTGTAAAATCTATTAAATAAACTCTATTTATAGATTTTATCAAACCGCCTGAGGAGAGAGCTTGGGCCACGTAGCCACATTTGAGCGCTCCATGTCCAAATCGTGCGACCTGGAGGAGTTCGGCTCGGGCTCGAGCTCGTTAGCCAAACCCAACTCGAATTGGAAGAAGAAGAAGGGGGCACCATGAGGTGATGCACCCATGTGCAGTCCCTGACTAATATCGGGTCCCACTGTTATAGGCTAGGTTGCTGAAATATGGGCCCCTATGGGTGTGGGTTGCTAGTGATTAGGATTTTTATTTTCTATTTTAATTATCTATTTAAATAGATATGGAAATCCATTTATAAATAGGTTTTAACCCTAATTTACTCAGATTAAATCCCAAAATCATTTCGGAAATCTCTAATAAATTCTAGAAATTATATTTATGCTTTCTAAACCTAATACAAAAACTTTAGGCCAAAATATTGTCGAATGGCCCTACAATTCCTAAAAGTCAGTCTGTAATTTATTTTACCATCAAATAAGTACTAAATAATCCAAGAAAATTCGTAAATACTTTCTACGAATACAAAATGCATATAATAGGCTATTAGAAAGGTTCATGGTCTTATCTAGGCCATGTCTCACGCATTGGTCGCTTACGGGTTCACTAGATCATATCGGTACACATTTCCCTTCTAGATAAAATACAAAGTTCTTAAAATAACCATAAATTCTACTTGGTCAATAATACAACCTATCCCTATATATCAAGAGTGTATAATTCATATATTTTTTATTGATTCACTTAGTTAGTCATTTATAGGCATAGGTACCGTACCCGGTTGTCCTGTTCATCATATTGTTCTTTGACTTGTTAGTGTTCCTATTAATTTTTACCTTGTTAGGATAAATTAAAAATACCCACTTTTCTAACTAGGGTTTCTTGAGAGGCGAATGCTACATTGCCCTATTGGAGCTAATGTAATCCCCTTGCCTGAAGAAAAAAGTGGTATATTCGGGATGCCATAAGCGACGAGACCGGAATATGGGTCGCATCAAGAGAGGTAAATCGTGAAGAGAAGTAGAATTCAATACCCAACACAAGGGAAACCAAAGTCGAAAGCGTGTCCAATTGGATCCCAAGACGCACATATTCAAGAAGATCATGAAGAATGATTCTTCTAACATATGCTACCGTTGTGGGGGAACAAAGCATTGGTCTAGGACTTGTCATGGTCATGTCAACGTAGTAAACGAATACCATTCACATCAACAAGCAAGGGAGACTAATACTATCCAAGTTCACATCAACAAGCAAGGGAGACTAATACTATCCAAGTTCATCGTATGGATACTACTTTAGAAATAAATGAGTTCCACCAGTCGATGGAATAATAGACATAGAAGGGCGGCCTTGATATGCCAAACTTTCCTTATAAATTAATTTCAGGATTAATAATATTTTAGTTACGTTTGGATTTTTTTTATTGGATAAGTTTTTATATGATTAATTAATTAAATTATATTTCATACATGTGACAAATTAGATTAATTTGTACTCAGGTATGGCAAGTAAAAAAGTTAGATGTCTGATTGATAGTGTGATTATGCACACTATTTTAGTGATCTTGAATATTTTTCTAACTATACCGATGCAAAATACTATGGCAACCCTATCAGACCCATCGAACCTGATAGACGGGTACAACATAGCCTCTCTTTTTTGCTTTATGTAATTAGTATATATTTTTTTGGAATGATTTATTAATAAAATGAGCTTTTTTATTCCATTTAACTATGAAATTGCTTCTAGTAAATTTTAGGTTATAGGAATTTTGAATTGTTAATATGTTCTCAAGTAGATTAATTTATTTTTTCTATTGTTTTGTTTTGTTATTATGTGTTGCATTAATTAGAATGAAGATGGGTAAAAAATGTATAAATCGGAAAGTTCAAAAAAGAACAAAAAGAACAAAAAGAACAAAAAGAACAAAAAGAACAAAAAAAAAACTTACATGGATCGCTTGCAGGATGTCTGGATAGGTATGTGAAAATTGCTATGCCCTTGGTTGAAACTGAAAATTTGGTGAATGATAAAATTTGAATACGAACACGATTGTGAACAATAATGAATCGTTGACTAGAAATTTGAGTGATGATGAACAATATGTGAATGACGATGTGAATATGGATTGAAATTTGAATGAAGATGTAATTGTGAATGATGGTGTGCATAGGAATAAGAATGAAATCCAAGATGAAGAGGATTTAAACAATAAAGAACCTTTGCATAAAATCTTGAGGAGAGCAAGGAACAAGTGATTGATCCATATGATTCGCGTAATTTGAAGAATAATGTCTCAGATAGAAATGGATTTGATAATAGAAAAAAATAGGTCTTTTAAGAGTAGTGGTGTTGAATATCCAATTAATGGCCAAAAAAAATAAGTTTTACTGACCGGCATTATATCAAAGTATGGGAAATAGGGAGAAACATGATAGACCTTGGCTAATTATCTATTCATGCAAGAAAAATAAGTTTTTTTGTTGTCTTGTTCACTAAAAGGGTGTCAAGTGCTTTAACTACCGTAACAATTGGATATACTGATTGAAAAATATTCATATTAGGCTTGTTCAACATGAAAAGAGCGATGGCCATATAAATATCTTACAAGATTGGATGGAAAGGGAAAAGAGATTAAGAAAAAAGATAGCGATTGATGGTCCAACAAAGAGCTATAGATAAAAGAAAGAGTATTAGAGAGAAGTTTAAAGACAATTTTGTGTGTTGTGAGAAACCCCGCTATCAATAATTTAGCATTTCGTGGAACTAGGGAGAAGATTAATGGTCGCAACAATATTATTGAAAAGTTTTTTACCATAATTAAAATGATTATTGAGTTTGATCCCATAATGAAAGAGAACCTGAGGCATGTCCAAAAGAAAGAGATTAAGCATAACCTTTGGATCAACATAATTCATAAAGTTGTGAAACAAGGAAAATACTTTTCTATCATTCTTGATTGTACTCCAAATGTACTCCAGATGTTAGTCACGAGGAACAAATGACTTTGATATTCAGATGTGTCAATATTTCCACAAAGCCTATAAAGGTGGAAGAGTTCTTTATTGAAAAGGTTATCGAGACATCAGGGAACACACTACTTTTCAATGTACTTAAACTTGGCTTGCGAACTCTACAACTTGATTTTGATGATGTGACAGGACAAGGATATATATGATAATGGTTCTAATATGAACGATCAATACAAAGGTGTTAAGAGTCGAGTAAGACAATAATATCTTAGAGCAATTTATACTCCTGGTGGTTGTTATTCTCTTAACCTTGCTCTTTGCGACAAGACAATGTCTTGTGCTCAAGCTAAAAAAAATAGAGTGGTACAACATATCTATAAAAAAAATGGAGGGGTCAACAAAGGTTGGGAAGTCCTTAAAAGTTATGTTAAAGATCATAATGGAGAAAACCTCACTTTAAAGTCATGATCATATACACATGATGGGGAAAGTCTTGTTGGTAGTGTAAGAGCGGTATGATTTCAAGATCAACAGATAAGGGATGCATTACTTCATTTAGTGGAACACAGTAGTGATCCAAGCACTACAAGTGTTGTCGTGACTTTAGCAAATTCTAAATTTTTGAACTTTGATTTCCTATTAGCATGGTTATTTGGTTTGAGATTTTGAATAAAGTTAGCAATTCCGAAAAAAAAAATGATAGGAATATTGATGTGGCTATAATTTTCTTGAAGGATCTTATTGTGTTTTATTAAAGAGTATATAGAAAGCATGATTCGAAATTGTGAAGGCCGAAGCTACAAAAATTACCGAAGAGATGGAGGTTGAACCCAAGTTTCGTGAAACATGCATTCACCAGAGAAGGAGCCTTTTGATGTGAATGCTAGAGGTAAGTGGATACAAACTATAGAATAATCTTTTGAGTTAGATGCTCCAATGTCATAGTAGATTGTGCTATGTCTTCACTCAAGAGTCGATTTGAAAAATATACAATATGTGAAGATACTTTTGGATTTTTATTTAACGTGAGCAAGTTAAAATATACAACAAATGAAATTTAAGGGTCATGTGATACACTTGCAACTTCTTTGGAACATAAAAGATGATTGTGATATTGATACAACTGAGTTGTTTTAAGATCTACAACTACTAAGAAGATTTTTACCAGAGGGCATAACGAATGCAATTGAAGTTATGGAGCATATAAAAAGATCTGAATGTAATTTGTTTTCCAAGTGTGTGAATATCTTACTTCAATATATTAGTTATCGTTGCTACTCTAAAAAGAAGCTTTTCAAAATTAAATTTGATAAAACAAAAAAAAAAAAAACTATCTACTATCGAGCATGTCACAAGCTAAATTGATCGAGTGGATTAGCCGTATTGTCTATTGAGAAGAATACATTAGCTAAGTTTGATTTTAACAATTTAATTAGTTCTTTTGCACTTAAAAAAGTAAGAAGAATTAAAAAAAGTTGCTAATTCTTATGTAGGACATGGAGCAAATTGTATTTCGAGTTGCTATGAAATTGTTAAAATGCATAACTTTTATTCTTGTTTTGATATTTTGTTATCTTGATTACAGTACATAGTTACACATTGAAGTGTTCCCCGTCTTTCAAAAGTGTTAAGGTTGGGAAAAAAATTCACATAGGGGCCTCCATTTTCAGGATCGTATAGGGTCCATTTTTGCAAGAACCGGCCATGCTTTTTTACTTTTTAGCCTCCTCATATTCTCCAGCGACATACATTCCTCATCAGAGAACTATCGTTGGTTGACCCAACATGAGTTTGAAAGGATGTTAGGTATAGTATTAATTAAATTAATTAGTCATTAGTTTAACTTACCATTATTCTTGGTGTTGGCATATGAGATCTATACTTAGTATCTTGTCTTAACTTTATCATTAGTGTATTATTTTGACTTATTTGTATTTAATATATATGACCATTGAGTACTACAGCCATCTCCAATGTGGGGTTTCTATCTTCCCTATTTAGATGGTAGAAATTCCTTTTAGAAGAAAAAAAATTCTGTCAACCATGATTTTTATCTCAATTTCTATCATATGTGGCGGTGATGTAGGATAGAGAGTTTCTGTGAGAGTTTCTACATATAGAAACTCTCATAGAAATTCTGTATATCTCATACCAATTAAAATTGGATTCCGCGTTATTAAATTGTTTCTTTTATCTGTTGTCACGTAGGATGTAAATGGATAATCATTGGAGAGTTTTTTTTTAATGCAATTTTATATAGAAACCCTATCAACTGTGATATAAATTTTTTTAAAGTACAATAACAAGTGAAATAGAAATTCAATTTTAGAAATTCTCATTGAAAATGTGCCTAAATATAAATAAAATTTCCAAAGTCAAAGAGATTACAATAACTTATACCTCTCTTTAATTTTAATACAAACATACCGTTTAAAGAATGGACGTTGTATTAACGAAGTTAAACGTTTAGATATTTGTTTAAGTATATGTGTCAAAATACAAAACAAGAAATTGATGCATATATGTGCATGTAACTTGCACGTTTTGTAAAAGGAACAGCATCTTAGTCTTGTCGGGTTTGGAGGAGAGGCGCGACCGGGAGCAAACGGGTCAAGATTTGTTTTTGCGTCTTCCCTGTGGATACTACTTGCTCCTAGTCCTTGCTGCTGCCCCCCAACAAATCCAACACCGTGTCTCCTTTACGTGGGCCCTCACACGTGGGGGTGGACTTGTGGGTCCCACCGTGGAAGAAGCCATTTCTCGGGGAGCATCAACCCCTATATTTCTCTGAACCAACGACAACTGGAATGGCAGTTGAAATATTAAGAAAATATTATAGATTATTTACACTAACACCTTATATATTTTTTTTATTTATTTTACAAATTTTTTCTACTTTAAAAATAAAACACTAATAGTTTCTATATTTTATATTAAATACACAGACATATAATCTATGTAAATAAATTTACACTGTCCATTCCTACTTTTATATATATATATATATATATATATATATATATATATATATATATATATATATATGAAGAACATACGTGTAGTATATTTATTTTTAAACTAGAAAAAAATTTCTTAGTAAACACAAAACCCTTAATTAAAGTATGTCAATGATGAGTAAGCCGCCAAAAATCAGCTGCTCTTCAGCTAAGAAGGACACCTTGGCAAATAGTCCTAATGAAACTGGTGTTGGTGTTTTATTCTACATGTTGTGTGTTCACAACATTCTACTGTTAAAAGATAGTCCCACATCGGAAAAACACACCAAGTTGTATCTCTATATATTACTTATGAAGGAATAGAGAGATGCACATGGGTTGAGGCCCAATGGAGGGTGCCATGTGGGAGGATTTTACATAGAGGTGAGAATAAGAAACCAACTTTTGGCCAAATGAAAATAGATTTAAATCTATTGGAGCTAAGCCCCGAAGGGGCTTAGCGACTCGGACTCGGACTCGGGCTCGGGCTCGGGCTCGGGCTAATGGACTTTTGAGGCTTATTGTGGCTTTTTGATGGCACTTAGCACGACAGCTCGTCGCAAGGCACATTGTGCGCTTTAGTTGCGCTCGTGCGCTTGGCGTGCGAGGCGTACGGAACGTACTGAGCGTACGGGTCGTGCGGGTCGTGCGGGTCGTACGGGTCGAGCGGGTCGAGTGGGCCGTTCAAATTATGTAACGTCCGCGGGTCTTGTGGGCTCAGATCCAGAAAATCCGGATCTGGCATTAAACAGGGCGTGCGTTCAGAATTTAAAAAGCCCATCTCGTGCCTATAATAACAGAAGCATCTCCTCTCTCCAAGGTTACAGAAAATACTTAAAAAAATTTCCAGAGAGAGAGAAGTGCTGCTGCTATTCCGAGGAGTCGACATTTTTTTTTGGCCAGCGAGCGTTCTAAAGTTCTCTTCGAACTTGCTGGTTCCTGGAGGCTTGTCCGTAAGGCGGATATAGCTTTGAGCGCCGGTGATCTTTCACCCCAGCAGGCTTTCTTCTTCCTTTGTTGCCTTCGATAATACCGTCGCTTCTCTTTAGAAGTTAAACGGTTCTGTTGCCTTCGAGAAATATTACGACATAATCTTTTTAGATTCTCGTAATACAACATCACCTTCTTTAAGGTGTCGTTGCTGGAAACATTGTCTTTACAATAGTTTCTGAATTCGTGTTTTTTCCATCGATTGTTCGTCAAGGGACTAACAATCTCAAAGCTATATCGAAAAGATGGATAACTCACGTGCATCGCTCGTCAATACCGACTTTAACAAGTTGGAGAAATTCGACGGCGAACATTTCCAGATCTGGAAATGGAAAGTAACCTTAAACATTCAACTCGTGGAAGTTGACCACGTGCTGAATGAGGAAGAACCGGTCGTTCTAACAACCGGAACCGCAGAAGTTATTGCGGCTGCTAAGTCCAAGCAGGCAAAATTGATTAGAGAAAACAGTATCTGTAAACTGTTGATTCTCAACAGCATGGAAGACTCTCTGGCAGAGTCTTATTCCAAGAAGAATTCTGCCAAAGAGATTTGGGACTCCTTGGGGAAATTGTACGAAGATGACGAGAATCGGTCCAAGATCTTCTTGGTTGAAAGATACCATAAGTGGACCTTCGAAGATGAGAAGGCTATACTGCCCTAAGTAAAGGAGTTTCTGAAGCTGCGCCAAAAATTAGATGACGAGAAGATGCCTCTTGTCGACAAGTTTGTCGTTGGAGGAATCGTCTCTAAACTTCCTGCGGGGTGGAGCAACTTCTATGCAAGGATGCACCGCAAGAAGCTGGACATATGTATGGAAGATCTCCTGCAAGAGATCCATGTTGAGGACGAGATGCGCTCTCAACAGAAGATGGATTCTCTGTCCAAACAACTGGCAAAAGCAAATCTGGTCCAAACCAGAGAGTACAAGGGGAAGCAGGCGGCTTCTCCTCATAAAAAGAAGAAGGACTTCACTAATCTGAAAGTGAAGAGCCCTTCATTCAAGAATCAGAAGTCCAAGTCCCATGTGACTTGTTACAAATGTGGCAAGAAGGGCCACTACAAAAGTGACTGCAAGGAACCAGAAAAAGGTGAGCCTAGTAAGGTTTCTTTGGTTACTAATCTGGTTGCAATGATAGCGCAGGTTGCAAATGTGGGGGTTGACTCGGACTGGTGGATAGACACTGGTGCTACGTGTCATGTCTGCTCAGACAAAGAATGGTTCGACTCATATGAGCCAACTTCCGAGAAAGTCATAATGGCGAACCAGGCACAAGCTGAAGTACTGGAGATCGGGACGGTGGAGCTGAAACTCACATCGGAGAACACTCTGACGCTTCAAGGAGTGAAGCATGTTCCTGCAATTGCTAAGAACCTGATCTCTGGGAGCCTGCTTTGTAACGCAGGCTTGAGGATGGACATCAATGCTGGCCAGATGGTGATGTCCAAGAAGGGTACATTCTTCGGAAAAGCTTTCCAGACTGAAGGAATGTACAAAATTCAGCTTGTTGTAACCCAGAAAAATGATATTAATGCTATTTCTACTTTGAACTATTCTTTTGAGTTGTGGCATAATAGGCTAGGACATGTTCATTGTAAAAGAATTAATAAGATGTCTAGCCTAGGACTTATCTCCAAGTGTGGGGGTAAGGTAGAGAAATGTGAAGTGTGTGCTCAGACGAAGATCACAAGGAAACCCTTTCACAGGGTCCATCATAGCACAGATCTTCTGGAGTTGGTTCACTCAGATATCTGTGATTTCAAACAATTCTCTACAAAAGCCGGGATGAAGTATTTTATTACTTTCATCGACGACTTCTTAAAGTATGCTTTTGTCTACCTGCTCAAGTCTAAAGACGAAGCATTCGAGAAGTTCATGGAGTTCATGGCCGAGGCTGAACGGCAAACTGGACAACAACTCAAAAGGCTAAGGAGTGATCGAGGCGGGGAGTATCGGTCTCATGATTTCTCATCATTCTGTAAAGAACATGGAATCATAAATGAGACGACGGCTCCGTACTCTCCTCAATCCAACGGAGTAGCAGAAAGGAAGAACAGAACGTTGACAGAGATGATGAACTCTATGCTGTTGACTGCGGGTCTTCCAAAGAGCTTCTGGGGAGAAGCTGCATTAACGGCTACTTTTATTCTCAATAGAGTACCGTATGCAACTTCGGACATAACCCCTCATGAACTCTGGTTCAAAGTCAGACCTAACTTGAATGTCATTCGAGTGTGGGGGTGTCTGGCTTATGTGAAGCTCCCAGATCTGAAGATTCAGAAGCTGGGGACTAGGACTACTAAGGCTATCTTCTTGGGTTATGCCGAGAAGAGTGATGCTCGGAGATTCCTTGATATAGAATCTAATCATATCATTGAATCTCGCGATGCTGAATATTTTGAAGACAAGTTTGCAAGGCACAAAAATATTGTTCTCGCGGATCTTCCGGAGAATGATGAGAGTGCAAAGCAGACAGAAGTCCTTATCGAACCAGTAGTCCAAGAAGAAGCTATTATCGAAGAGACACCAATTGAACCAGAACTCGCTGAGTCGTCAACTAAGCGAGTAAGGAGGCCGATAGACTTCGGAGATGACTTCGTCACCTATCATGTGGAAGCAGATCCGCTTACCTATGATGAGGCGATGAAGACCAGAGATGTTGTATTCTGGAAGGAGGCGATAGACAACGAGATTGACTCAATCACCTCCAACAACACATGGGTGTTAGTTGACCTGCCAGAAGGAGCAAGACCCATCGGATGCAAATGGATCTTCAAGAAGAAGATGAAAGCAGATGGAACCATTGACAAGTTCAAGGCCAGGCTAGTGGCCAAGGGGTTTGCTCAGAAGCAGGGGATCGACTACTTTGACACTTATGCTCCAGTAGCTCGGATGACAACCATCAGATTGTTAATTGCTCTAGCAGCAATACACAAGCTGGTGATACATCAGATGGATGTGAAAACGGCATTCCTTAATGGCGAGCTGACCGAAGAGATCTACATGCAACAACCAGAAGGTTTTGTCGTCAGAGGTCTGGAAGACAAAGTCTGCAAGTTGATGAAGTCTCTGTATGGTTTGAAACAAGCTCCCAAAATATGGCATGAGAAGTTTGACAAGGTGATAAGGTCAAATGGCTACAGGGTCAGTGAAACAGACAAGTGTGTCTATACGAAGTTTGCTGACGGAAGAGGAGTAATCGTTTGTCTTTACGTTGACGACATGCTAATCCTAGGTACGGATTTAAGCTGTGTCACAGAGACAAAGAAATTCCTCTCGACCAAGTTCAGTATGAAGGACTTGGGGGATGCCGACGTAATCTTGGGGCTCAAGATCATCCGGACAGGTACTGGAATAGCGCTGTCACAATCTCATTATATTGAGAAGATGCTCACTCGCTACGGGTATCAAGATCTTCCTATAATTGATACACCGTACCGGAGTGATCAGAAGCTGGAGCCAAATTCGAAGGAAAGCGTCAGGCAGTTGGAGTACGCTAGCGTCATCGGAAGCTTGATGTACGCTACTACTGCCACAAGGCCTGACATAGCTTTTGCGGTGGGAATGCTGAGTCGGTTCACTAGCAACCCAGGCGTTGAACACTGGAACGCTGTGAAGCGTGTTATGAGATATCTAAAAAGGACTCAGACATTTGCACTATACTACAGCGGAGATCCGTCAGTAGTGGAAGGCTTCAGTGATGCTAGCTGGTGTTCAGAGGTGGAGAGCGAGTATTCGACAGGTGGATTCATATTCGCTTTGGGCGGAGCTGCTATATCGTGGAAATCGAAGAAGCAGACAATGTTATCTCGCTCCTCCATGAAATCTGAATTCTTTGCATTGGATGCTGCTGCAGATGAAGCAGAGTGGCTTCGGGAGCTCATGTATGATCTTTCGGTGGTTGGAGCTCAGATACCGGCAATCCCGATATACTGTGACAACCAGGCGGCAGCAGCAGTAGCATCAAATAAACTCTTTAACGGAAAGAAGAGGACTGTGCGGTTAAAGCACAGAGCAGTGAACGATCTCATCAAACGAGGCGTCATTGCAGTGATCGATGTTCGGAGTCAGGAGAACCTGGCGGATCCGTTCACGAAAGGCCTCAAACGACAGCTGGTCGAGGACACAGCAAGGAAGATGGATTTGAAGGCATTCTAATATTGTGTCATTATAATCCTATCAATAAATTTTATGTTATTGGTTCAAAAAGAAATCTACCAGATATCTAATTTTTTGATTCAAGGGAGGACTATTGACTGGAAAAATATTAGTTAACAGTGGGTACTTGTTCTGCGGAACATGTAAGGGTTTCGGATCCAGAACCACTGTTGTCTACTATGAATTTTCTACGAAAAATTGATCCTGTGGGAAGGATGGCATAATGCCTTAATGAGTTCTCAGACTGAGTGAAGGTCTGTTATGCTTTACAGGAAGCATGGTGGCGCAACAACCACAAAGGAGTGTTACAACTCCATGCTACAGTGGGGTGACTCCACCATGAGGTTCCCAGGTAGGGGTAATGCCTCGGCTTTGTTAGCCAAGTCACAGGCGGCGTAGCACCGCATATAGGCAGGTAGCCTAATGTTGCATAATCATAAAGAGGTATAGACAGCACTACAAAGAGGACGGTATCCTCATGTTACAGTGGCATGACACCACGAAGAGGTACCAGGAAGGGTAAATCCTCGGCTTTGCAAGCCATGTCATAGCGGCGTAACACCGCACGGAAGCGTAAGGCTTCATGCTGAGTAGTTTGGCACTACAAAGAGGATTGTGACCTCATGCTACAGTAGTATGACACTACGATGAGGTACCCAGGTGGGGTAAAGCCTCGGCGTTGAGCCATGTCATAGCGGCGTAGCACCGCAAAGGAGCGCAATGCTTCATGCCATGACTCTTTATAAAGAACTCACCTATAATGTATGGACAGAGAAATAGGCCGTCTCTTGAGGGTAAATTTGTAGACGTCCAAAATACATACATTGAAATCCAGGCTGGCACAAGGCCTTTAATGTACAGCCAGAAGCACAGATAACTACATTATGTAAGTGGGAAAAATTACAGCTGTGGTACAGAATTCAAGGCGTAGTCCATTCTTGTATCATACTGTTGTTCAACCCATGCGGGAAGATTCAAGTCGTCAGCGACATCTATCCTAATGCATAATGGACAGTTATTATGTGGAACGCTTAACTCATATATATAAAGATATGTGGGGGATTGTTGGTGTTTTATTCTACATGTTGTGTGTTCACAACATTCTACTGTTAAAAGATAGTCCCACATCGGAAAAACACACCAAGTTGTATCTCTATATATTACTTATGAAGGAATAGAGAGATGCACATGGGTTGAGGCCCAATGGAGGGTGCCATGTGGGAGGATTTTACATAGAGGTGAGAATAAGAAACCAACTTTTGGCCAAATGAAAATAGATTTAAATCTATTGGAGCTAAGCCCCGAAGGGGCTTAGCGACTCGGACTCGGACTCGGACTCGAACTCGGGCTCGGGCTCGGGCTCGGACTCGGGCTTGGGCTAATGGGCTTTTGAGGCTTATTGTGGCTTTTTGATGGCACTTTGCACTTAGCACGACAGCTCGTCGTAAGGCGCATTGTGCGCTTTAGTTGCGCTCGTGCGCGAGCCTCTGCGCGGCCCTGCGTGGCGTGCGAGGCGTACGGAGCGTACTGAGCATACGGGACGTACGGGTCGTACGGGTCGTGCGGGTCGTGCGGGTCGTGCGGGTCGAGCGGGTCGCGCGGGTCGAGCGGGTCGAGTGGGCCGTTCAAATTATGTAACGTCCGCGGGTCTTGTGGGCTCAGATCCGGAAAAGGCTCAGATCCAGAAAATCCGGATCTGGCATTAAACAGGGCGTGCGTTCAGAATTTAAAAAGCCCATCTCGTGCCTATAATAACAGAAGCATCTCCTCTCTCCAAGGTTACAGAAAATACTTAAAAAAATTTCCAGAGAGAGAGAAGTGCTGCTGCTATTCCGAGGAGTCGATATTTTTTTTTGGCCACGAGCGTTCTAAAGTTCTCTTCGAACTTGCTGGTTCCTGGAGGCTTGTCCGTAAGGCGGATATAGCTTTGAGCGCCGGTGATCTTTCACCCCAGCAGGCTTTCTTCTTCCTTTGTTGCCTTCGATAATACCGTCGCTTCTCTTTAGAAGTTAAACGGTTCTGTTGCCTTCGAGAAATATTACGACATAATCTTTTTAGATTCTCGTAATACAACATCACCTTCTTTAAGGTGTCGTTGCTGGAAACATTGTCTTTACAATAGTTTCTGAATTCGTATTTTTTCCATCGATTGTTCGCCAAGGGACTAACAACTGGACTATAAAGTGAGCCTTCTGTGCAACTAACTACATAAGTTGCATGAAGAGTGCGGCAACCACTTTCGTGAATATGAAGATTTCTTTGACGATGGCTTGGGAAGGAAGGTAGTTGAAGAATTTGAACTATGAGCCGAGAAGTAGCAGCAATAACAGGGAAGATGTCTGAAATAATAATTGACACAGAACTCGGGGCGGATAGCTCACCCCCGTTTTTCATACTTTTTTTTTGAGAATTAGCCTACACCTAGTCCATCGACTCCACCCTAACTCACTCTAGTCCAACCCAAATATACATATCTGAATCTGTCCCAGCACAGAAACAATATCGGTACAAAGGACGGCGATATTTTCGGATATTGTGAAAGAAAATTCTTAACAAAGGGACTCGATGGATGATACATTGGTATTGACTGTCTATATTAAGAAGCCAATGTACTTATTCATTAGAGCTAATTAGACTTTAGACCTCGAATTTTATACCAGCCTAGAGTTTAAGTCCTAATATATCCAATTGAAATGTTTAGACCTTGCATTTTTATTATTTGTTTCATTTTTTTCCTATTATACTCTCCATAGTCTATATATAAAGATTTCATTGTCAAGCATGGGAGGGAGGGTACGTATAATTGAAAAAGTGAAAAATAATAATAATAATTTAGGCTCTAAAACTTTCTAATTGGACAAGGCATGACTTAAACTTTAAGTTGGTATAAAATCCAGGATCTGAACTCTAATTAGCCCTATTCATTAACATCATTTTAGAGGGGTACGTACCAAAATAATTTCCATGGACATTGCTATTTTGCCTGCAGTTTGTGATTGCGTGCGTGACCGCATGCCACGTGGCAGCCTCCCATTGGCCTCCTAGTCCGAGTTTTAAGGAGGGTGGCAGCCGATGATAGCATGAGACAATGGTTGGTTGGCATGTGGACCTACGGTCACATCCGCGGTCACATACCGCTGAAAAAAAAAATATCATTTTTGATCAATTTCCATTGTCTCATGCTAGAAGGGAGACACAGGCAAAGAAGGATGATGAGTAGGGAATTTACACTCCCTTAGAAGGGGGATAAGTGGCGGGGGCATAGATAATGTTAAGAAATCTGTGGGCTGAGTGCCAAATTTTTTTTCACATCTGGTTAAGCGTCTAAAGTTAGTAATGGAGTTATATGTAAAATTTAGTCCCAATTTGAATAGAACGTGGTAAGATATAAGATATAAAATATATCAAAGTAGTTAAGGACTTGACAACAAGTTACTTTTATATATATATATATATATATATATATATATATATATATATATATATATATATATATATATATATATATATATATATATATTTGGAATAGGTAATTGTGTTACAGACTCCTGGTCCGAAGGCCTACAAACTCGGTCCGAAGGCCTGCACCCATACTTGTATCTCACCGCATCAGGCTCAACCAGAAGGTCCGCATCAGCACTTGTATCTCACCGCATCCTGTCCGTACTCACATTTATTCCTCCACATGAAATTAAATGTACTTCTTCCGGCCTACAAACTCGGCCCGAAGGCCTGCACCGATACTTGTATCTCACCGCATCCGGCCCGCACTCACATTTATTCCTCCACATGAAATTAAATGTGCTTCTCCCGTTGCTCGAACCTACAACTTCTTGGAAGGATGTGCCTCACTCTAACCACTTGAGCTAGAGGTCATTGGCTTTATATATATATATATATATAATATTATTTTTCAATTTCCATTGTCTCATGCTAGAAGAGAGACAGAGGCACAAAAGGATGATGAGTAGGGAATTTACAATTGGGGGGGGGGGGAGGATGGGGCGGGGTGGGTTGAGGTTTGAAAAGTGGCGAAGATTATCGGCATAGATAATGTTAAGAAATCTGTGGTGCTGAATGCCAAATTATATCTCACATCTGGTTAAGCGTTTAAAGTTAGTAAAGAAGTTGTATGTAAAATTTAGTCCTAATTCGAGTAGAACGTTGTAAGATATAAAATAGGCTTAATTGCACTTTGCTACCCTCAACTATTACCATTTTTCAACTTTGTACCCTAAACTATTTTTTTTAACAATTTGGTACCCAGATGTTATTTTGGACTAAAATGCCCCTACCCCTACCCCTAACCCTCCCCCCCTGCACGCTCCGGCCGCCCTCCCCCCCCTGCTAGCTCCGCCGCCCCCCCCCCCCCCCCCCTCCGCCCTCCACCCCCCCCCCCTGCTCACTCCGGCCGCCCGCCCGCCCGCCCCCGCCTCTCCCCTAGGCCGCGGCAGCACGGGAGGAGGGGGGCTGGGGAGGGAGGGCGGGGCGGGGGCGGGGCAGGGGGTGGCCGAAGGTAGCAGGGAGGGTGGGGGGCGGGGGGGGGGGGGGGGGGGGGCGGAGCTAGCAGGGGGGGGTGGGGCGGCCAGAGCTAGCAGGAGGGGTGGCCGGAGTGGGGAAGGGGGTGGAGGGAAGGAAGAGGGAAGGGCATTTTCGGAATTTTTGAAAAATTAGGTATCAAGTTGAAAAAAAATAATAGTTGAGGTACCAATTTGTTACAAAAAAAAGTTTATGGTATCAAGTTGAAAAGGCGGAATAGTTGAGGGTAGCAAAGTGCAATTAAGCCTATAAAATATATCAAAGTGGTTGAGGACTTGACAACAAGTGAATTTTCTTTTAATTGATACGGGTTATGTTTATATATATATATATATATATATATATATATATATATATATAAAAGCCATGCTAGTGAAAGAAAATATTTTGTTGCATATAGGGACGGATCTATAAATCTATACTAAGGTGGACTAGAGTGGGTTGGGATGATATATAGACTAACTCTCACAAAAAAATTCGCCACAATTACTTTCTTTCAATATATATATATATATATATATATATATATATATATATATATATATATACGCGCGCGTGCACACACACACACACACACACTACAAAAAAAAAAAAAATCTTTTTACAACGTTCAATCTACAACACTTCCTAAAAATGTTGTAAAAAAGGGGGTCTTCTACAACTCTTATTGTAAAACGTTGTAAAATACATGTACAAACAACATTTTTTATTCAAACGTTATGACTTCTACAATAGTCATTAACAAAAGTTGTGTACTATTGTCTTCAACAATATTTTATTAACATTGTTACATTTATTAATTATAACAACATTTATATAATGTTGTCAAAGTCATTAATTTTGACAATGTATTTAAAATATTGTAAAAATATCATATTCAACAACGTTTATCAATTGTTGTGAGGTTTTTTATATTTCACAATATTTGTTTGATGTTGTAAAAGTAATTTTATGTTACCACTTTATATAAACGTTGTATAAGTAATGTCATTTTACATTGTTTAAGAAACATTATAAAAAAGTTATATTTAACAATTTTTATAAAATATTATATATATATATATATATATATATATATATATATAGAGAGAGAGAGAGAGAGAGAGAGAGAGAGAGCCCATAATATATATAATAGAAGAAATAATGGATAAAAAAAAGAAAAAAAAAAGATATATATATATATATATATATATATATAGAGAGAGAGAGAGAGAGAGAGAGAGAGAGAGCCCATAATATATATAATAGAAGAAATAATGGAAGAGGACGATGGCGATGACGATAAATTAGGGTTGCCACTGCTCGTCACCAACGGCGGGGAGAAAGGAAAAAGGCCCCCTGGAGAGGGATCTTCGGAGGAGGAGGTTCATCGTGGCTGGCAGACGGTTCGACACAAGAAAAGAGGTGGGACTCGGCAAAGAAGGAACCTGGTAATCAATGGTAGCAAGGGCCCCCGGCCCCCCTCTCCAAAGAAACACGGGTTAGTGGTAGGAGTAACCCCCAGGAGGGACGACGCCCGCAGGGCACCCCATCACAATCTTGGCGAGGGCAGGGTTCATCAACCCTGACGTAAACATATCAGACTGTGCAAAGGCCTCGACAGGGTAATCTCCGGCGGACGGAGGGTTAATCCGAGAGCTATGGTGGTGCGTGCATCCAAACAAGTGCCTGTATCTTGGGCAGACATATGTAGACCTGCGTCTAATGTTGAACAGTATGATCTCCAATACATAGAGCCTAAGATGGTAGGGTCCAAGAAAATTACAGTTATCACAACTGATGACTTAGAAGCTACTGCAGAAATTTGGCAATATACCTTAATGGTATACGTCATGGGAGCGAGGCCATTCTATGGCCATTTATTGGCATACATAAACCGTGTTTGGAAGCCGACGGGGACGATGGATCTCTATGCTAGAGAAAATGGATACTTCCTGGTCAGGTTTGAACGCCAGGAGGATATGGATAGAGTGTTGTAGAATGGACCTTGGACGTTCGATGGTCGGTTGATTATACTACGTCAATGGTTGGCAGACTCAAAGTTCGAAAGGGAACGTCTGGTATCAATCCCGATTTGGATCCGTTTTCCTAACCTTCATCCACGATTATGGTGTGGATCTGCTATTATGAAGCTTGCTAGCATTATGGGGGTGCCATTGAAAATCGATCAACCTGTTTGTCCCGGGGCTTGATCAAAGATGGTAAAACTGATGCAATCGAGATCTACGATGATACAAAGGACCAAATAGCCAGATTACAATATGAAGGAGGAAAATAGAGAAGAGAAGATCTCTCGTTCTTCCTTGCAAACATGTTGCAATTGGGACAGAACGAGTTACAAAATCTAGAGAAAGATTAGATGACGAACAGTTGCTGGGGTGTCAAAACACCGTTGCTCAAAGCAAGATTCGCCCCACACGAATTGCTTCCAGGAACCAGCAAGTTTGAAGAACTTGTGGAACGCTCGAAGTCACCTCTGTTCTGACTCCTCGGATGGACTTGCAATGGCGGTAGCAACTCCCTCTCTCTCTCTCTCTCTCCTTTTCTGACTTATAATTTTCGTCGTGTGCCACAAAGGAGGCCAAAAGAGAGTATATATGGAGAGAGGGTGGAAACCCTAGCCGCCTCTTCAGTTATTGAAAGATTGAATCAAATCCAAAAAAGATAGCAACGAGATTAATTCAAATCCCACAAAGATAGCAACGAAATTAATTCAAATCCCACAAAAAGTGGATCTGAATTAATCGCATTGAATCAGTTTTTCCATAACTGACTTGTAGTCTGCACAGTCAGCGGAGCCCTCCATGCGGCAGCAGCAGCAGCAGCCTGGCCGCATGAGCCGCATGGCCTCATGGCCGCATGGACCGCATGAGCCGCATGGGCCACATGGACCACATGAGCCGCATGAGCCGCATGGACCGCATAGACTGCATGAGCCGTATGAGCCGCATGGACCGCATGGACCGCATGGGCCGCATGGCCGTGTGGCCGCATGGCCGTATGAGCGCGTGGTCGCATGAGCCGCATATGAGCCGCATGCCCCATAAGACCGCATGACTGCTGACGTGCTAAGTGCAAAGTGCGCCAACAAAATGCCACATTACGTCTCATGAGCCCATGAGCCCGAGTCCGAGTCCGAGTTGCTAAGCCCCTTTGGGGCTTAGCTCCAAATGGAATTAATCCAAGAGAATGACAAAAGCATTAATGCTTAATCCTTGGAGCTTTATTCTTACCTCCTAGTAAAATCACCCATATGGTTCCCTCCTTAGGGTCACCACCCCATGTGCATCTCTCAACAACACAACCAAGTATATATGTTGAGATAACTCATGGTACATTTTCGATGTGGGACTAAAATTTTACAAGGCATGTTGAGAGCAAGCTCTCTCCATGTAAAGAAAGAACCAACAATCTCCCACATATCACAACATATATATGTGTCCAGGGTTGAGCGTTCCCCACAGTAACTGTCTATTTTGCATTAGGATAGATGTCGCTGACGACTTGAATCTTCCCACATGGGTTAAATAACAATGTGATACAAGAATGGACCACGCCTTGAATTCTGCACCACAATTGTAATTCTTTCCACTCATAAAGTGTAGTTACGTGTGCTTCTGGCTGCACATTAAAGGCCCTGTGCCAGCCTGGTTTCAATGTATAATTTTGGGCGTCTACAAGTTTACCCTCAAGAGACGGCCTGATATCTCTTTCCATACACTATAGGTGAGTTCTTTATTAAAGAGACATGGCATGAAGCCTTGCGCTTCCTTGCGGTGCTACGCCGCTATGATATGGCCTGAAGCCGAGGTATTATCCCTACCTGGGAACCTCATCGTAGTGTTATACTACTGTAGCATGAGGTCTCAGCCTCTTTGTAGTGCCAATCTACTCAGCATAAAGCCTAAGGCTTCCTTGCGGTGTTACGCCGCAACGACATGGCTTGCAAGGCCGAGGCTTTACCCCTACCTGGGTACCTCATCGTGGTGTCGTTCCACTGTAACATGGGGCCATCCTCCCCTTTGTAGTGTTGTCTACAACTCTTTAATTACGTCATACAGCATTAAGCTACCTGCCTATTTGCGGTGCTATGCCGCTATGTCTTGGCTTGCAAAGCCGAGGCATTACCCCAGACCTGGGAACCTCATGGTAGAGTCACCCCACTGTAGCATGGAGTTTCACTCCTTGTAGTGCTGCTCTACCGTGCTTCCTGTAAAGAATACCAGGCATTCACTCTGCCTGAGAACTCATTAAGGCGTTTAAGCCAACCTTCCACAGGATCTATTTTTTCCGCAGAAAATACATAGTAGACAACAGTGGTTATGGGTCCGTATCCCTTCCATGTTCCAGAGAATAAGTACCCACTGTTACCTGATAGTTTTCCAGTCAGTAATCCTCCTTTGAACCAAAAGTTAGATGCCTAGTAGATTTCTCTTTGAACTAATAGCATAAAACTTTATAGTAGGATTACAAAGACACACTATCAGAATGCCTTCAAGCCTATTTTATAAGATGTGTCATCGACCAACTGGCGCTTGAGGCCCTTTGTGAACGGATCTGCCAGGTTCTCCTGACTTCGAATATCAATCACTGTAATTACACCTCTTTTGATAAGATCGTGTACTGCCCTGTGCTTCAACCGTACAGTCCTCTTCTTTCCGTTGAAGAGGTCATTTGATGCCACCGCCGCAGTCGCCTGGTTGTCACAGTATATCGGTATGGCCGGTATCTGAGCCCCAACCACTGGAAGATCATACATGAGCTCCCGAATCCATTCTGCTTCATCTGCTGCAGTTTCAAGTGCATAGAATTCAGATTCCATGGAGGAACGGGAGAGTATAGTCTGCTTCTTCGACTTCCACGATATAGCAGCTCCACCCAAGGAAAAGACATATCCACCTGTGGATCTCTCGCTTTCCACCTCTGAACACCAGCTAGCATCACTGAAGCCTTCCACTACTGTCGGATACCCGTTGTAGTGCAGTGCATATGTCTGAGTCTTCTTGGGATATCTCATCACCCGCTTCACAGCTTTCCAGTGCTCAATCCCTGGATTGCTTGTGAACCGACTCAGCATTCCTACGGCGAAAGCTATGTCAGGCCTTGTGGCAGTGGTTGCGTACATTAAACTTCCGATAATTCTAGAATACTCCAGCTGCCTGACGCTTTTCCTCGAGTTTGGCTTCAGCTTCTGATCACACCTGTATGGCGTATCGATCCCTGGAAGATCCTTATACCCATAGCGTGTGAGCATCTTCTCAATGTAGTGAGATTGTGACAGCGCTACTCCAGTGTTTGTCCGGATGATCTTTATGCCCAAGATGACATCTGCATCCCCCAAGTCCTTCATACTGAACTTGGTTGAGAGGAACTTCTTTGTCTCCGTTACACATCCTATATCCGTCCCTAGGATTAGCATATCGTCCACGTACAGACAAACGATGACTCCTCTTCCATCAGCGAACTTTGTGTAAACATATTTGTCCGTCTCGCTGACTCTGTAGCCATTTGACCTAATAACTTTATCAAACTTCTCATGCCACATGTTGGGAGCTTGCTTCAAACCATACAATGATTTTACCAACTTGCAGACTTTGTCTTCAAGACCTTTGACGACAAATCCATCTGACTGTTGCATGTAAATCTCTTTGGTCAGCTCCCCATTCAGGAATGCTGTCTTTACATCCATGTGATGTATCACCAACTTATGTATAGCTGCTAGAGCGATTAACATCCTGATGGTGGTTATCCGAGCTACTGGAGCATACGTGTCAAAGTAGTCTATCCCCTGTTTCTGAGAAAATCCCTTGGCTACCAGCCTGGCCTTGAACTTGTCAATAGTTCCATCTGCCTTCATCTTCTTCTTGAAGATCCATTTACATCCGATGGGCTTTTTTCCTTCAGGTAGATCTACCAACACCCATGTATTATTGGAGGTGATAGAGTCAAACTCATCATTCACTGCCTCCTTCCAGAAGATAGCATCTCTGGTCTTCATCGCCTCATCATAGGTGAGCGGATCTGCTTCCACATGATAGGTGACAAAGTCATCTCCGAAGTCTTTAGGTCTCCTCGCTCGCTTTGCTGACGGCTCTGCGAGTTCTGGTACAAGAGTTGTTTCATCAACAACAGCTTCTTCTTGGACTACTGGCCCATATGAGATTTCAGTCTCATTTGCACCTACATCATTTTCCGGAATGTCCGAAAGAACAATGTTTTTGTCTTTTGCAAACTTGTCTTCAAAGTATTCAGCATCGCGAGATTCGATAATATGATTTGACTCAATATCAAGAAATTTTTGAGCATCACTCTTCTCGGCATACCCCAAGAAGATTGCCTTTGTAGTCCTTGTCTCCAGCTTCTGAATCTTCAGATCTGGGAGCTTCACATACGCCAGACACCCCCACACTCGAATGACATTCAAGTTTGGTCTGACTTTGAACCAGAGTTCATGAGGAGTTACGTCCGAAGTTGCATATGGCACTCTATTCAGAATGAAAGTGGCCGTTAATGCAGCTTCTCCCCAGTAGCATTTTGGAAGACCTGCAGTAAGTAGCATTAAATTCATCATTTCTGTTAATGTTCGGTTCTTCCTCTCTGCTACTCCGTTGGATTGAGGAGAATATGGAGCAGTAGTCTCGCATATGATTCCATGTTCTTTGCAGAACGATGCGAAGTTATGAGACTTGTACTCCCCATCGCGATCACTTCTCAACCTCTTGAGTTGTTGTCCAGTCTGCCATTCAGCTTCGGCCCTGAACTCTCTGAACTTCTCGAAAGCTTCGTCTTTAGTCTTGAGCAAGTAGATGAACGCGTATTTTGAGAAGTCGTCGATGAAGGTTATGAAATACTTCATCCCGGCCTTCGTGGAGAAATGTTTGAAGTCACAGATATCGAAGTGTACTAACTCCAGAAGATCTGTGCTTCGATTGACCCGATGAAAGGGTTTCCTTGTGATCTTCGTCTGAGCACATACTTCACACTTCTCCACCTTACCCCCACATTTGGAGATAAGTCCTAGACTATACATTTTGTTAATTCTTTTACAATGAACATGTCCTAGTCTATTATGCCATAACTCAAAAGAATAATCAGAAAATACAACTGCATTAATGTCATCAAACTGATTGACAAGCTGAATTTTAAACATTCCTTCAGTTTGATGAGCCTTCCCGAAGTATGTTCCCTTCTTGGACATCACCATCTGACCAGCATTGATGTCCATCCTCAACCCTGCGTTGCAGAACAGGCTCCCAGAGATCAGGTTCTTGGCAATCACTACAACAGATATAGGATACCATAGCGTGCTCAAAACGCTGTAGAATGCCTATTATAGCGTATTTGGTCCGCTATAAATGCCCCCGCTATAATTGCCCCATGTACAAGAACACTATAAAGTTATAGCGTTCATAAACGCTATTGATGGATTATAGTGTTCCATGGCGCTATAGACATGTTATAGCATTTATGAACGTTATACAAGTCTTATAGCATATAAGAACGCTATAGGAAAGCAATAGCATTCATGAACGCTATTTAGTTATTATAGCGTCCATGAACGCTATAAACATGTTATAACAGTGACAAATGCTATAGAGTTTACATAGCATTTACGAACGCTATAATTTCATAATAACGTTTGAATAGCTTTTCGATGCAAATTAGTTTTAATAGCGTTTCTTTCGCGCGCTATTATATGTGCACCAATATCATGTCAGAATGCTATTGCAGAATGCATTAGTATAAAGAAACAATTCACATCAAAATAGTATTACATCACCTCAAAATAGCATTGCAGATATACAGAATGCCACAGATATCTATTGCATATATACACAAAATGCGGGTATTCAAAAAATTAAATGCTTCTCGACGAATCAATCACAGAATGAATTCCGAACACAAGTAAATTCATTAATTTCACTGTCAAGAACATTCAAAATCCTTTATAATTTCTCCAAACCCAAACATTAACAGCGTAGTCAGCGTTTAATTATTTCCATACATATATCCAAAATGTTGTATATCCAAAATTTAGCTCGAACCCTTTGAGCCTATCCACAACCAAAGCTCCTTAAAAATCTTTTTACTTCATCCAACCTACACAAATATAGGGAGAAAACATTAGTGTTCCTGATTTATAAACAAGCAGTTGAATTTATGAGTTAGCTATCAATAGACTTATGTGTTGTTTCGAAATAGCAGCCCAGAATATTTTTTTCATGTAAAGAGAATCCAAGATGTACAAAATATTTTAACCTAACGCTAGTCCAAAATTAAACTAAAACATTCCATTTCCATACAAAATGTCTGTAGGCGAAAATACAGCTCGATCGACTCTTTCCTTCTAGCTTATATCCACAACCATAAAAAATTTACACGCCAACCTGCACAAAATTAAGAAGAAACACATTAGCATTATTATATTAAAAATAAGTTAACACAAGATCATGTATCCATGTATTCCATAAACATTTATCTTTGTTGCATTTGTATTCCATATTTGACAAGTATAGAATGTGCTTCTGATCAATAGTATACTAATGAATTTAAGATTTGATGAAGACACTAAAAAACAAGCAACAAGTCCTTTAGAGACGAGCTTCAGGTAAAAATATATCAAGTTAATATATAAGTACATCATAATAAGAATATAAAGGTTGTATTAAAAAAAGTATTAATAGTTAAGCTGAGGATTTACTTGAAGAGTTAGATAAGAGAGACTTAGTAATATGTTATTGTTTCAAAATGTGATGAGAAACGAGTAATAACCTGCACACAAGTTCATGAAATGAAAAGTTTATCGTACATGAGTCCAACCTGTGGCCCAGAGAAATTATCCGTCATAGGAAAACTCATAAGAAGTACATAACTGAATAAAATATAATATTTGGATTATAAAGCCTTTATCATAAATATTGGGGTAGATTATATGAATCCTTTCTACTATTCAGTTGTGTCAAGGGTCAGATCCTCATATCTGAGACAGCTTCATATCTAACTACCACTAACATGAGATTGTGTTACCTAATCATCCATAAAAGGTTGACATTTTAGCAAAAGCAATACAGTATTAATCCATCGTGCGTTATGATAACTATTTATAGATGGCCTTCAAACTTTCTTCAGTACTCATTCCTATTATGGTTAACATATATCATTACAAGTGATGTTACTTCGTATGTTCAAGAACAATCATAGTGCATTATTTGAACTTCTTTATGATACTATGGCTGGAATACAACAAATACATGAAGCACTTTTAAGATAAATCAGTTTCATTTGTACCTAGAGCAAAAGATAATGGGCCTGACGCCTCGATGTACAAATTAGAGTTAGAAAGAGACAGAATTAGAGAAAGTATGACCTGTGAAGCACATCGCATAGGAGTATACAAGTTAAAACAATAAAGAATGGTAGCACCACAAAATCCAAATCCTCTATATCAACCTGACAACTGGCCTTCCAGGTTTCAACCAAGGCCTTGTCAAACTGAACGATACTAACCATTTGCACTTCTGGTAGGATATGTCAACCTGACAACTGGCCTTCCAGGTTTCAAGCAAGGCCTTGTCAAATGAACGATACTAACCATTTGTACTTCAAAAATAGTTTCTAGTTAAAAATGTATAATAAATTGCATTTCAAGAATCCACATTAAAGCTTAGACATTTATAGGAGTTTCATCCATTGAGCTTTTCCTCCAAAAAATACAAATTATGGAGTGGCTGCATTGACACAGGCCATTTTCTGCATTAGATAAACAGCTGCACGATTTTATAAACATTTAAGTGGATGATAACATCAATGAAAACCCAACAAGAGAGGGAAGAAACTTGTAAATCTCTAAGTTGTCAACTAGACTCACATTTATTTCTCCTTTCTTTATCGTTATCCTACAAAGTTGATACATTTAAGTGTAAACCACTTGAAATGTCTGGAAGTAGCAAATTAAATCAAAGTAGCTAGGAGCAAAATTCCTCCCTTGTTATAGTGGAATCAATTATAGAGAAACCTCACTTTTATACTACTCTATACTGCAAGGTTGCCACCAATATCAAGGGCATGCAGATAAATATAATTTCAGTCCCATATTTGCCAATTTGTTCTACTTTTATTGCCCTTATATTTCTTTCTTGTATCGTGCTTTGATATATTTAGTCTCCCGCTCATTTGCCTATTTGTGAACTGGTCTTCTAGCTTTTATGGCAGGACCCTCTTTTGCTCATAGCTACCTTGGTTAGGATTTTAACACCACCATGGAGGGTTGGCAACTTGGCATCAAGTTGATAATTGGTCATAAGAACCTTTGTGATTCTTTTATACAGATTTTCATGCTCCATAGCCAATCCATTCCAATGGGACTATGGGAGAAGGCCCAGATGAACATGATATATGTTTAATCTATGCAGTAGAGAGCTTAAGGTTCCACCTTGCTAATGAGATTAAAAGTGTGCACAAAAGTTACAATTCTATAAAGCAAAAACTTCAAAATATTACATGTAGAATAAGGAAATTATATGAATTACATGTTCTACAACTAACCTGACATCTCGCATTTATCAAATTTCACTAGCCAGTCATCTGATCCAATCTGAGAAGAAGATACTCTATCCATCCAAACTTGAAAGTCTTTTCCTTGTTTGTCTCCATAGCATTGTCCAAATGCATCTATACATCCATGAAGGGAACGCTCCAATCCAGAGGGATGAACAACAATTGCGCTTTGATGCTATCAATCACATCCCATAAATATATGTAAGTTGAAAGCTGGTATGGTTTACATGAGTTATATGTAAATTTGAAGCAGATGGAATAATAGATAATAATGTGCTGCAAGTCATCATATATATATATTTTCTTTTTCGGCTCTGAGTATTAGGAATCAACTTAAGCCTAACATGAGATACATGTGCTGCAAGTTGTGTATATTTTTTTGTTGTGCTCAAGTATTAGGAATCAATAAAACCTTGCATTAGTAGATACTCTGAAAAGAATAAATAAACTATGAGCTTTTATAGATTCCCAACTAAATCCAATATTTCCCAATTTGCAAATCTGTATGATGGCATGTTGTACATGACAGAGACTCAAATATATACCGACATGCCAAAATGGTGTGTGTATGAGGCTATGTCCGTGTCATGCCAATATTTGTGTACCGACAACACAGCTTACCATGTTAAATGATACTGTAAAATCAAACAAAACAGATACAATTCACAACTAGCTACAGCTATAATCGGCTCAAATCTTTATTGTTTCTCTTCAAATTTATACCATATCTTTTTAAAATTTAATTTTTGAACTGGCTTCATATCAGCAGAATAAAACATAAATCTAAAAACAAGTGTAGTAATGGAATACCTTGGTGACTCAGCTTGTCAGAAGAGAGCTCCAAATGTGATCCGTGAAGTAAACAGTTAACAAATGCTTTATTTTCAACTTGATATTCTTTATACTATATTTTCGTTTGCATCATTGGTGCATAAAACTTGTGTTGTGTTCAATACAACATGATAACACAAAGATCAAAGGTTGTTTATTTGTATTGCACTTGCATTTACAAATATTTTACTGAATTTAGGTAGGAATGGATGGGAGTGCTAATGGGCAATGGTGGGATAATATAGGGGAGACCTTATGTGAAGGAACATCATTTGAGCGTGTTGGTTCCAGGAAGTTGGCAGGATTACTTGTCTCTACATGGTATTGTCTTACATAACTTTTAAAAGGCACTTTGCTAATATATTTGTAAATGCTGTATTTTACGTAACATATGTTTAATTCATGTCGTTGCGTTTCTTGATCTTTAAACATTACTCATTTAAGCTATCTTCTTATGGATTTACTCCCTTTTTTTAGGGCTAGGAAGATAGGCCACATATTGGTGATGTTGGTGTTGCTGCAGTGGCATGTGGGTTTGGGCGAGCAATTGGAAACAAGGTACTCATTTTATTACCCACTTATTTTATCCTTAAAACTTTTCCTTATTCTTTTATTTAATTTGAATTGCATTGCACTAGTTGCGGGTGGCCGGACGAAAGTAACAATCCTGCTTATTCATTGAGATGAGTACTAACAATAGCAGTATAGAAGTACATAAATCAAACATTTAGGAAAAGTAAACTATGACATACTAGCAATCTACTTGCTTGTAAGCACTAAACATGCACATGGTACATGGTCCATAGTGACTTTTGATTGTTAAGTGGTACAAAGTAAAGTAAAAGGGAAAGAGGACATAGCCTTCCCACACCTTGGTGTATCAACTGTTAGCCTACCCATACCTCGGTGTATCAACTGATACCTAGAACCGGAATTACTGAAGGAGAAACCAGCATGAAATAGCATAATGCAAGCATATAAATATTTTTTTAAAGTTTCAACTGAAGGCTGATAGCATGTCCTACATTTCCTAAATTCATGTTTTTTACACTAGGTCTAAACTGCAGTCTGCAAAGAACTCGCAAACAGAGGATTATTTACTATTAAGAAGGCAATCCAAATGACCTGAGGCTCTAGCTATGTTGGGTCTATGGGAGGGTCAAGATGTACGCACCTTACCCCCACAAATATGGAGGTTGTTTCCACAACTGAAATTCACATATGCCATGATGCAACCAACCTAAGTTGCACATATACTACTCCAGACGACACATATCTATGTCAGACATGTATGATATGATACTTCCTCAACATTCATGTAAAATGTCTTGATTCCAGTGGTGACTTGACGTGGTTGGGATTGAGCGAAACTTAATTGAGATATTGGAAAATAACATTCCTTCTTATGCATGTCCTTTCTATCTTTTTGGAACCTACTTACTATCTAAAACATGCATAAATATAGATAGTTGTAAGATATAATAGGAAAAAAATGTATATAGAAATGTGTTTACATGCATATATTAATGTATCCCATCTCTACCCTTTTCCTAACTTTTTAAGAAATGGCATATTCTGAACCGGTATTATATCTGTATCCGAATGTATCTGAATCCTATTTTATCTATGTAACATAGCAAGCAAGAAGATCTCCTTTCTTTGACTATTAATATTGATGAAATCTGTAGATATAATAGACGAATGGAACACTTCTATTCAATAATACATATGAAAAATCAATAGCCACAACTAATAACGTGCCAAAGAAAGCGGATAAGAGGCATGCTCCCCTGCCATAATATGCCAAAAAATGTATTACAACCGAGCTAATAATTTCACCCTTACCTAGTTGCAATGATCTTCCATTATGTCTTTTGTTATGTTCAATTAGCTCCTTTATTAGCAGAGGAAAAAAAATAGAAAATTTCTTTGGTGGATAGAATTATTACCTGCTATAGAATATAAAGAGGCTATATTGCTACTGAATGGATAAATTTGACTATACAAAATGGGAAAGAAATACAAACTCACCATAGATCAGAACACGATGAGGAACAAGAAGAGCGTGTAGTTGAGCCAACAAGCATACGCGACCAGCCCCCGTGCTCGTCCGTGCCTACCGCAGTCTTTACCAGCAGCCTCGTGTAGACCAAAGCATGAACATTGCCTCTATCTCGAACATCACCTAGATGATAATTTCTTCCTCTAAACCTAATTAAGAAAGAAAAAAAACCCTAGATAGTGATGGGTTATATTCTTATGCTTACAAAATCTCCAATTATTATAGTTATCAAATGATCAATTCTTACTCTAAACCCTAGACAATAAATCAAGAAAGAAACACTCAGAAAAAAGAGGGGTGGAGATGAAATACTGAGAGAAGACCTAGACGGTGGCGGTGACAGCGGTGACGGCGGTGCACGATAGTCCCTTGATGGCACCTCCGAAATCTTGTGAGCGGTGACAGCAGCCCCCCTTGACGGTAACCTCTGAGATTACGTACGGTATACCCTTGACGACAGCCTCCGAGATCGTACGATGACGGCAGCCCCTTTGCCACCCCCAACAAAAAATGAGAATAAAATGAGAAAGAAAGAAGAGAGAGACCAGGAAAAAGAAAAGAAGTGAGAGGGGAAAGCTATTATCGGCTTACTATCAGCGCCAAAATTTGGAGAGGGAGGTAAATCGAAAAAATTTGTGGGAAATGAAATTTGAGACTACACTTGCTGTAGTTAAAACATGACACTATAAAGTGGTATTAAAAGTGTTATTGAATTTAGGTTTATGTCACCTTCAAAAGGTGTCATAGATGATAATAAATATTTAATTATAACGACATATTCTAGTAGGATGTCGTCACTAAAAGAAAATAATAACACTTGTTAAGAAAGGGTCGTAAATAAAGTATAGTTATTAATCTATTTTTGTAGTGTTGTCTGAGGCGGACTCGATCTTCTTTCATTCTTTGTCGCGGAGGTTCTCGAGTTGCGGGCAGATGGAGGAGGGGTTGATGCCGGCTTCCTTGAGGCAGTCGGAGACCTGCACGTCTTCCAGGATGCCGAGGAGGATGGAGTTGACGGCTAGATGGGAGTCGTCGTGGGACATCTGGGAGGACTGGGCACGGCGTGAACGTCTTCGGGGGGAGGGGCTTGGAAGGGTGACGGAGAGAAGGTCAGTGTTGGTTAAATTTGGGAAGAGGGGAGTTTTGATGTAGAAGGCCTCTTTTGATTTGGGAGGAGGGATTTAGAAATTTAGAGGAAAATTTTGGAGTATGTTGCCTATTGAAAAAAATTCATTATTAATCCTATTTTTTAAAAAAATATTAGCAACGCTATATTTCGTTGCTATACGCAAAATATTTAGCAACAACATAATTCGTTGCTATAAAGATATAGATGATTTAGCGACGACATCATTGTTATCTATTTAGTTTACTGTCTTTGACAACAGAGTTATGGCAACGATAAAATATTTCGTTGCCAAATTTTGTGTTTAGCAACGACAAAAAGATGCGTTGCAGAAAATATTTATTAGCAACAAAAATTATTGCGTTGCTAAAAATTTTGTTGTCTTATTGGGTATTTCTTGTAGTGAAAATAACAATAGATAAATACTATAGATTCTACAGCATTCAGGAAACGTTATAGATATATATTTTTATAGTACTACATAAAGAACGCTATTGTTGATAACATTCTATAGTGGGGACACTTGAATGCTATAAAAAAATTGCTATTATAGACCCTATTTGTTGTAGTGAATCACCGGAACATGCTTCACACCTTGAAGCATCAGAGTGTTCCCAGAAGTGAGTTTCAGCTCCACAGTCCCGATCCCCAGAACTTCAGCTTGGGCCTGGTTCGCCATGACAACCTTCTCAGATATCGGCTGGTACGTGACGAACCATTCCTTGCCAGAACAGACATGGCAAGTCGCACCAGTGTCTATCCACTAGTCAGAGTCAACACCCACAGTTGTGACCTGTGCGATCATAGCAACAATGTTAGAAACTAATGAAACCTTACTAGGCTCATCTTTCTCTGATTGTTTAGGCTTGGATCTGCATTCACTCTTGTAGTGACCTTTTTGCCACAATTGTAACAAGTCACGTGGGACTTAGTCTTCTGTTGCTTGAATGAAGGACCCCTCACTTTTAGATTAGTGAAGTCCTTCTTCTTGGGATGAGTAGCCGCCTGCTTCCCCTTAGGATCTCTCGTCTGCACTAGATTGGCTTTAGCCAACTGTTTGGACAGAGTGTCCACCTTCTGTTGGGAACGCATCTCGTCCTCAATATGGATCTCTTGAAGTAGATCTCCCAAGCTAATGTCTAGCTTCTTTCTGAGCATCCTTGCATAGAAGGTACTCCATCCAGCAGGAAGTTTTGAGACGATCCCTCCAACGATAAACTTGACGGGAAGGGGCATCTCTTCGTCTTCCAGTTTCTGACGCAGCTTCAGAAATTCCTTCACCTGTGACAATATGGACTTCTCGTCCTCAAAGAGCAATTTGTGATATTTTTCAACCACAAACATCTTGCTCCTGTTCCTGTCTTCTTCATACAGTTTTTCCACAGACTCCCATATGTCTCTGGCAAATTCTTTCTTCGAGTAGGATTCTGCCAGGGAATCCTCCATAGCATTCAGGATGAGAAGCCTGCAGATGCTATTTTTTCTTCTCCATTTGGCCTGGAGTTTGGTATGCGGCAGTAGACCCAGTGTCAGGAACAGAAGGTTCTTCCTCCAACAGTACATGATCAACGTCTTTGAGTTGAAGTGTTAGATAAACCTTCCTCTTTCAGACTTGATAATGCTCTCCATCGAACTTTTCCAACTTACAGTAGTCCGATTGGACGAGCGAAGCATTAATGTTTTCCATCTATAAGGATCTTGCTTTGAGATTGTTAGTCCCGAGGCTTGATCAAAGATGGTAAAACTGATACAATCGAGATCTACGATGATACAAAGGACCAAATAGCCAGATTACAATATGAAGGAGGAAAATAGAGAAGAGAAGATCTCTCGTTCTTCCTTGCAAACGTGTTGCAATTGGGACATAACGAGTTACAAAATCTAGAGAAAGATGAGATGAAGAACAGTTGCTGGGGTGTCAAAACACCGTTGCTCAAAGCAAGATTCGCCCCACATGAATTGCTTCCAGGAACCAGCAAGTTTGAAGAACTTGTGGAACGCTCGAAGTCACCTCTGTTCTGACTCCTCGGATGGACTTGCAATGGCGGTAGCAACTCCCTCTCTCTCTCCTTTTCTGACTTATAATTTTCGTCGTGTGCCACAAAGGAGGCCAGAAGAGAGTATATAGAGAGAGGGTGGAAACCCTAGCCGCCTATTCAGTTATGGAAAGATTGAATCAAATCCCAAAAAAATAGCAACGAGATTAATTCAAATCCCACAAAGATAGCAACGAAATTAATTCAAATCCCACAAAAAGTGGATCTGAATTAATCGCATTGAATCAATCCAGCTGCCTGACACTTTCCCTCGAGTTTGGCTTCAGCTTCTGATCACACCTGTATGGCGTATCGATCCCTGGAAGATCCTTATACCCATAGCGTGTGAGCATCTTCTCAATGTAGTGAGATTGTGACAGCGCTACTCTAGTGTTTGTCCGGATGATCTTTAGTCCCGGGACGAATGTTGCTTTGAGATTGTTAGTCCCGGAGCTTGATCAAAGATGGTAAAGCTGATGCAATCGAGATCTACGATGATACAAAGGACCAAATAGCCAGATTACAATACGAAGTGCGCCAACGAAACGCCACATTACGCCTCATGAGCCAATGAGCCCGAGTCCGAGTCCGAGTCGCTTTGGGGCTTAGCGACAAATGGAATTAATCCAAGAGAATGACAAAATCATTAATGCTTAATCCTTGGAGCTTTATTCTTACCTCCTAGTAAAATCACCCACATGGTTCCCTCCTTAGGGTCACCACCCCATGTGCATCTCTCAACAACACAACCAAGTATATATGTTGAGATAACTCATGGTGCATTTCCGATGTGGAACTAAAATTTTACAAGGCATGTTGAGAGCAAGCTCTCTCCATGTAAAGAAAGCACCAACACAACCTACAATAGTGTTGTCTCGGTTATCCCATGCGCGGATGTTTGTGGAGATACTGGCTAATGATTGTCTACCTTATTCTATTGATATTGAACTCTCTAATGGGCAACATATCAAACAATGCAGCCAGACAGGGATCAGATATGTAATGATAATGAACCGGGCGAAATGTATGCAGATCATAATATGGTATCTGAGGATATGGAGGTGGTCCTAGATAGGACCGGGGAGAGAAGGAAGTTAACACTCTGGTGAACAGAGATACCGAGCAAAATATGGCAAGGACTCCTAGGGAGGCGGTCTCCTAGGCTAATGTAGAGGTCGATTGAATAGAGACGGATGGGGAACAATTGCTGAGACCTAATGCTAATGAGGAGAGGAGTACCCCAATCCCTCTGAAGTTCCCAGTTCTGTTCTCTCCCAAATAATTCAGGTAGATGCTGTGGGATCGGCCCAATACAAACTTTGCTGGCACAGGAAAGAGACAAAGAGGGCGTTGAAGCAGTGGAATTCCTCCCGTCCCATGAATATATTGGCTCCGAAGGTGGCAGAATTAAATGAACTCCAAAAGCAGATTCAACTAAGGCCGGATGACAATGTATTACTTCATAGGGAGCAGGAGCTTAAGAAAGAGGTAAACAAGTTGCAATTTATTGAGGAGATTGAAGTCAGACAACATGCCAAATGCGACTGGCTCAACGATGGCAATCGCTGCTCTAATTTCTTTTATGGACTGATTCGGGCTCGACAAAATCGCAACTACATATCGCGGCTCATTGATCCTAACGACAAGGAAGTGACGAGTTCCTCGGATATCCATGAAGCTGCGGTGGAGTACTATTCAGATCTATATAACCTGCAGGACCAAATTGAGACGTTTTCGGAGCTGATTTGCAAGCATATAGTCACTGATGCTGGAAATGAGATGTTTTGGCAACCGATGTCGTTGGAGGAAATCGCAAACATAGTTAAATCTTCCAGTCCAAACAAGTCTCCGGGGTCGGATGGTTATACGACAAAATTTTTCCAAGTGCGTTGGGACATCCTTAAACACCAGGTAGTCGATGCAGTTCAGGAATTCTTTCGCACAAGTACGTTGTTGTGTGAATTAAATCATACTTTTCTAACTTTGATTCCGAAAAAGGAAGGAACAATGTCGTTGACGGAGTTTAGACCAATAGCTTGCTGCAACTTTGTGTACAAATTGATTGCAAAAATTATGTGCCAACGTATGCAACGCCTGATGGAGGGTCTTTATCTCTGCCAACTAATCTGTCTTTATCAAAGGCAGAATTATTTCTGAAAACTACTTGCTTGCCCACGAACTAGTCCGGAACTTCAATAAGCCAGGCGGAGACAAAGCATGCATTAAACTTGATCTCAGGAAAGCGTACGATACTGTTAACCGCAGCTTCCTTTGCAATATGATGCGAGATATGAGATTTGATGAATGGTGGGTTCAGCGGATAAGAGAGTGCATCTCGACTCCTACGTTTTCGGTACTCACCGTATGGGTTTATTCGAAGTACTAGAGGCCTCAGATAGGGAGATCCACTCTCCCCTTACCTCTTCACAATTAAGATGGAATACTTCTCATGTTTGATGGATAGCGCAGTTGCCTCCAATAGAATTTCTCCGTTACACAAAAGAATCAATCCGGTGGTATCCCACTTGATTTATGCCAATGACCTTCTCGTTTTTGTAAAACCAACGGAACATAGCCTTCGCAACCTGATGGAAGTGATGGAGGAATTCAGTAGACTATCGGGCTTGAGTATAAATAAAGAGAAGAGTCGTGTATACTTTAGCAGGCTTTGTCAGGCGAAGGACCAATGGAAGCAACTCTTGCAGATTGAACAGGGAGAGCTTCCAGTTAGATATCTCGGACTACCCCTTACTATATCCTATGTCAAAAACAACGATTTCTCTAACCTGATGGAGGCGGTTCAGCACAAACTTGAGGGTTGGCAGGCACAGACCCTGTCATATGGAGGCTGCATTGAGTTAGTAAGGTCAGTTATTACGTCTATTGTCTTCTATTGGATTCAAGCTATTATTCTCCCGACAAGAACTGTTCAGAGTATTGAAAAGCTTTGCGCAAACTTTATATGGAAAGGAGGCATACATACGATAACCTGGAAGGATATATGCAGGCTAACGGACGAAGGGGGAGTTGGGCTTCGCTCGTTGACTTGTCTGAAGGAGGATATGATTATCAAAATGGGGTGGCGTCTACTCGAAGGTGATTCCCTTTGGGCTAAATGGATGAATAGAAGGTACATTAATTCTTCTAATTTCTGGGTCCTTAATATAGACAACAGCTCGTCGATGATTTTCAAAGCATTGCTGAGAAGCAGACATCGAATGAAGAGTCTTATCACTCGAGTGATTTGCACCGGTGCTAACACCGATATTTGGATGGACCCATGGATAGACAAATCTAGCTGTGTGGAGCGGTTGGGCTGGGCGGTGTACGAAAACTTAGGTACACGAGAAGTCGTTCAAGTGCTGATCAAAAATGGGTGCTGGAAACTCGCTGTGAGGCGGATGGAGCAGCTGCTCGGACCGGAGATCCTCAAAGTCCCGATCGATAGAAATGGGACTAAAGATTATTTGTGTATGGATGGGGCTCCCGACGTTTGATTTCCATTCAGTCGGGCATATGAAGCCTGCCGGCTCCACTTCCCAAAGAGCGAATGGACGGAGTTCATATGGGTCAAAGGTGCGGCGCCTAAATTCAAGCTCCACATGTACAAAGTTGTGCGAGGTCGGCTACTTACTATTGACAGACTTCGGCGATTTGGAAGCCATGTCGGAACTCAAGCTTGTATCCTTTGTATGCAAAGTGAAGAGAGCAATGCACATTTGTTCCTGGATTGTCAGTTCAGTATAAACTTATGGAATGAACAACAAATGAAGATGGGAAGGCTGTCTACTGGAGGCCAAACCTTAGCCCAGGTGCTGCAGTATTTATTTGCGGACCGCCACAAAGGGATGGACTGGTATCGGAGGGCTCGTATGAGGTTACTATGTACAGTGTGGCATATATGGAGGGAATACAATAGGCGTATTTTTGAAAATCTGAGTCATGTTGGGTGGTCCCTCCTTAATTGGAGAGAGGATTTGGAGTTCCCAAGGTTCATTCACCTTGGAGAAAGTCTAAAGACTTGTGGAGTTCCCAAGGTTCATTCATCTTGCATGAACGAATCTTGGAGGAGAATGTTCATTCCCTTATGGCTATATAAGGAGATGGTTTGGGAGATGTTTGGGTTAATCCTCCCTTGTCATCTTGGTGCTAGAAGTGGTGGTGCTCTTGGTGCTCCTTGCTTGCGGCGTTCTTCCGGGCGGTGCTTGCTTCTACCTCGGGTGCTTCTTCACCAAAGTGTCTTCCATACTTGTGTATGAGAGAGATCCTCTTGAGTGTATCCAAGAGAGAGTTTGTAACTCTGTAATCCTACCATTCTTAGAGGAGGAAGAAAGAAAAGAACTATTGTTGTCCGAGGACGTAGGCACATAGTCGAACCTCGTTAATTCTCTTGTCTTTTGTATGTTTGTTTTTCTTTTCTTTTCTCTAGCCTCCGTGTTAAGCGGATAAGCTAAACTTCAACTCATTGTAGCTCCCACGTTAAGTGGGTAAGCTATCTCCATCCCAATTAGCGGTATCAGTGCATACCCAACAATTGGTATCAGAGCCACACAAGCTTATTGATCGTAATGGCAGAATCATTGTCTTCTACCTCATCAACCATGATCAAGCTCACGTCTTCAAACTATTCCATATGGAGGCCGCGGATGAAAGATATCCTCTATTGTAAGGATTTGTACGAAGTGTTACTCTGCAATGGACAGAAGCCAGAAGACAAATCTGAAAAAGATTGGACCATTCTAAATCGAAAAGCTATTGGAGAGATCCGTCCTTGGATCGACCAAAGCGTTTTTCACCATGTTTCCAAAGAAACTGATGCTCATCAAATGTTGATGAAGTTAGCATCGATGTACGAGCGAGCACTACGCCAAAATATGCATTTTTCGACAGACCAAAACTGTCGTAAATCACATTAAACGACAGTTTTGGCCTGTCAGAACATCCGTTGTTAATAGCGCGTCCCAAAATTTAAACGACAGTTTTGGACTGTCGTTTTATAGCTGAATAAAACGACAGTTATTATCTGTCAAATAAAAACTACGGACTAAAACTGTCAAATACAATGTAAATTGGTCGGCCACTATTTTTACTTTTTCAACAGGTAAAGTCTGTCGTTTTGTGGAAATAGAATTAAAAAAAAATACTCAATTCATTCATATCAAATCTATTTACACCTGTTTATCCTTTATATAAAACTGAAATACATCTGAACATAAATTTTCGTATAAACCTGTTTATCCTTCATATCAAATCTATTTAAACCTGTTTATCAAATCTATTTAAACCTGTTTATCCTGTTTATCCTTTCACATTTTTACTAAAGCATTTTTAAGTTGAAAATTTTGAACTTTATAACAATAATGACCGTTGCTAACTTTGATTAAATTTTAGTTTTTATATATTACGTATTTCTAGTATGTACTTTTCTCCTTTGCTCAATGATCTGGGCACCTCATGGCATCTAAGATATTTAATGTGTGTGGTTAAGAATATACATTTTTCAAAATATTGATGATGAGACAACACGATGGTCAAATGGCTCCATGTATTGTAACAAGAAGGAAAAACCATCCTAGTCATATGGTTATATCTCACCGGAAGAGTACATCCATGTACATTCATAGACCCCAACAAAATGTAAAAGAGTACATCTCTTCTAAGTATATGGAGGATCCCCTTTTTAATTTAGCTTTTTTTTGTTAATCAGAGGATACCCTTATTCATAAATGATATAAAGGCAGGACGAATGTCCTTTATTTATCAAAAACTAATTTTCCTTTGTATTAAACCAAAAAAAAAAATTGCACGAAGCACAAGATATATTATCTCCTATCTGACTTGCTACTAGAAAAAGATGGAATCTGATGAACATCGGGTTAGCCAAACAGAGAGCTCTATTTACATGTTCTTTCTTGCAGAATGAGTGTCCAAGTGTCTTAACTAACTAGCTGTCAAGAAATATGATGACCATTCATAGTACAAGTATTATTAACTAAATGATTTTCTCAAGGAACTCGACAAAATCCACCAAACACTTTGGAAACATACATCCATAAGCTTACAAAAACATGGCAAAGGGTAATCATTCAGTTACAACTTATAAGTGTTTGTTTTTTAATTTTGCTAACTAGAATAGGCCATAATATTGGACTACCAAGTATTGCAAGTGCAAAAAGAGTAAATGGCATACCTCACAAAAGAAATTGCTTAGAAGTTTAACAAAAGCAAATATTATTGTATGAATATTCTAGGTAAATTAAAAATTACATAACACAAAAACCTTGTAGCAGATTTAGAGTCAGTTTGCAAGTTAACAAATTCAAAGTAATCAAAAGTAGAAGAGAATTAACATACTAACCGGTTTTTATGTTAGCATAGAACATAGGGTCTGCACATCCCTGTACTTAGGAGTAAGTCCAGCCCGCACAACATTGTCAGATTTAGAAGTCCCTTCTTGCTTGAGATTTAGAAGTCTCTTCTTCCACCGCTGACCTAGAGAGAGAACCAAAAAATGGTGAATACTTTTAGAAAGAACGGAGGATCGAGAAAATACAAAAATATAAAACCCTAGAAAAACCCTAATATTAAACCCAAGAAAAGATTTTAAAAAAACCTAATATTAAACTCTGGATCGCCCTTCCGTCGTCCGCCCGCAGGAGTCGTCCTCCGGAAGGGAGCGAGGGCGGAGAAGGGAGCAAAGGAGGACGAGGTGGCAGGGCAGTTCCAGGGACGGGGCGGTTACAGATGCGGGGAGGTTCCAGCGGCGGCACGAGTTCTACCGGGGTCGTAGAAGATGGAAGAGAAGTTTTAGAGAGGAGTTGATTACCTGGTGGTGGATTGAGAGAAGGGCCAGCGAGGGTGCAGGTTCCAGCATGATTGGGATTTTGGGAGGAGAACTTTTGGGAGAAAAAGATCAAAAGTGAAGAAAAATAGGAGAAAGAAAGTTTTGAGCAGAAGAAAAATTCCAGCGGGTTCAGGCGCGGGTTTAGCAAAAATTTTGGCTTCTAAAATTTTCAAGGAATTTGGGAGGCAAAATTTTCGACGGAGTTTTGATGGTAAACAACTGGTTTAAGCTATCACATCCAAATATAATATTTTAGTAAAGTAGGTTATGTTGTTAAACAACAATTTTAATCCGTCGAAAATACAACAACAGTTCTAATACGTTGTTGTTGGAAAACTCTATTTGTCGCAAATTGTCCGTTTTGGTGTAGTGGAGAGACTCCTCAAAACAAAGCGTCACTCATTCGACGTTTGGTGAACCAGAAATACAAAGACGGACGAAGTGTTTCTGAACACTTGAGTGATTTCCAAGAGTTGGTAAATCAACTCTCAACCATGAAGCTGGTGCTGGAAGATGTGCTATTGGCACTTTTGCTACTCAGCTCGTTGCCAGTTAGTTGGAACACACTTGTGGTTTCCTTAAGCAACTCCGCTCCTCGAGGCGTCACCACTTTAACCTTAGTGAAGGATAGTCTATTGAATGAAGAAGCGAGACGGAAAGAACAAGGCATAACAACCGAGTCAGATGCTCTTATTTCTGAGAATCGTGAAAGAACTCATCAAAGAAAATTCCACAACCGTGACTGCTCCAAAAGCAGACCAAAAGATCATTCCAAAGGCACTTTCAAACCAAGAAAGGAGATAGAATGCTTTCATTGTGGCCTTAAGGGTCATATGAAAAGAGAATGCAGAAAACTCAAAAAGGAAAAGAGAAATGAATCAAATGAGAAGAATGAAGCCAATGACACAACTGCTACTGCTTCAAAAGGCGATGAGATAATCATCATTTATGATGATGGTCTGGTTAATCTAACCTCTCAAGATTCATGCTGGATTGTAGACTCTGGTGCATCATTCCATGTTACTTTCAGAAAGGAATTCTTCACAACCTACACAAGCGGAGACTTCGAAAATGTGAGGATGGGAAATGAAAAAGTTTCCAAGATTGTGGGAAAAGGAGAAATAGCTCTTGAGACCAACACTGGCTGTCCCTTGATTCTCAAGAATGTGAGACATGTTCCAAACATGCGTCTCAACTTGATATCCACTGGCCTGATGGATGATGAAGGCTACACCAATGTTTGGTGGAGGCAAATAGAAACTCAGCAAAGACTCCCTAGTGCTTGCTAGAGGGAAGAAGGAGAACACACTCTATATGACATATGCTAAGATCAACAATCAGCATGTTAATGCAGCAATCGACTAATCAGGATCAACGATTGGGTTATGGCACAAGCGACTGGGTCATATGAGTGAGAAAGGATTGTAAATTCTAGCCAAAAGAGAGGTATTGACCGGGCTGAAATCGAAAGGTACACCTCTTGAACCTTGCACTGATTGTTTGGCTGGAAAACAACATAGAGTTTCATTTCATTATAAGGCTGCAACTAGAAAACCCAATGTACTGGATGTTGTTTACTCTGATGTTTGTGGGCCTATGACTACTAACACTCTTGGTGGTACAAGATACTTTGTCACCTTCATTGATGATCATTCCAGAAAGGTATGGGCATATGCAATCAAATCCAAAGATCAAGTCTTTGATGTGTTCAAGCAGTTTCACGCCAGCGTTGAACGTGAGACTAGTACGACTCTGAAGTGCATCCGTACTGACAATGGTGGAGAGTACATAGGAGACTTTAGAATCTATTGCAAGAATAATGGGATCAGACATGAAAGATCGGTTCCAAAGACCCCTCAGCACAACGGGTTGGCGGAGAGGATGAACAGAACGATCGTTGAGCGGATCAGAACCATGTTATCTCACTCCAAGCTGCCAAAGGGTTTCTGGGGTGAAGCATTAATGACAGCAGTTCATTTAATCAACTTGTCTCCATCAGCTCCACTCAATGGTGATGTACCGAACAAGTTCTGGACAGAAAAAATGTGTCCTACCAATACTTGAAGGTGTTTGGGTGTAGAGCATTTGTGCACATTCCCAAAGACGAGAGGTCCAAGCTTGATGTCAAATCAAAAGAATGCATTTTTCTTGGCTATGGAGATGAAGAGTTCGGCTATAGACTCTGGGATCCTGTCAATAAGAAGATTGTCAGAAGCAGAGATGTGGTCTTCTTTGAAGATCAAACTATTGAAGATTTTCAGAAGGGAGAAAAGGTTGATAGCTCTAGGGAATTTTCTGTCAACCTAGATCCAGTTTCTCAGCCCCAGGAACAAAAGGAAGATCCGGTCGAGAACAATAAAGCTAAAATCTATGATCATATCGAGGACAATCATGATGATGACATTGTACATGAAAATATTCAAGAAGAGCAAGCTCCTGAAGGACCTCAACTGAGAAGATCAAACCGACAACCAAAGCCTAACAGCCTCTACAGTCCACAACAGTATGTATTACAAACAGATGCAGGAGAACCTGAAAACTATCAAGAAGTCGTGACACACGAGAAAAAGGGGGAGTGGCTGGAAGCCATGCAAGATGAGATGAAGTCCTTGCATGAGAATCACACTTATGATTTGGTAAAATTACCAAAAGGAAGAAGGGCACTCAAGAACAAATGGGTGTATAAGCTGAAGACAGAAGAAAACAAATCACAACCAAGATACAATGTGAGGCTAGTTGTGAAAGGTTTTAGTCAGAAGCACGGAATTGACTATGAAGAGATTTTCTCACCAGTGGTGAAGATGACATCTATCAGAGTAGTGCTCAGCTTGGCTGCAAGTCTAAATCTAGAAGTGGAACAACTAGATGTGAAGACTGCATTCCTTCACGGAGAGATTGAAGAAGAAATCTACATGGAGCAGCCAGAGGGTTTCAAAGTCAAAGGAAAAGAAGATCTAGTCTGTCGACTAAAGAAGAGCCTGTATGGACTGAAACAGGCAACACGCCAATGGTATATGTCACGACCCGCACCCACTGTGAGGGCACGAGACGTAACAACGCCCAGCCTACGCCGCAGTGTCGGTGATAGAACACTGTCCTAGGTCACAACATCTAACAGTTAAATGTAATAAACAGTTATACTCCCCGAATGGGGGTGACATAACAGAATATATCTCAATCACAGCTAAGGTAGAACAGGATAAGATTGAATGATAATAAAAGATAATATCCAGAACAGAAGAAATCACAGGGATACAATCTAGAATTCTAAGTGTCTAAAATAAATACATATCCCAAAATATCTCAGAATCTATATACAGTGATCCAGAAAAGTAAAGACATCCTAGTCTAAGGAGTGTCATCCACTGCTAGCAGGTCCGAGTCCCTAGTGATGTCTAATGCTGCACCAAGAGGGGTAGACACCAGAGCCTCATCATTCACTGTAAAATTTTCAACAGGTCCAGTCAGGACGGGAGCGAGTACAGTACATCTAAATAAAATTATAACCGGTTAGGAAATATAAACATGCTAGAGAGTAAGATACAGGATTATGATAAAAAAAGAGAGACTGTAAGTAAATAGCTACAATATATAGAGAACTAACAGTGCTAGTGATTCAGAGCACAAGATGGTTATGTAGACGGCACGATGTTGTACACGAGTAATCTACAGAGATTGTACACGAGTAATCACTGGATTGAATACATAACCACTTCTACTCCCCCGCCCCAATTAATACACAAGGATCTAGCTCAGTTATGTTATTGTACACGAAGGTCATGTGAATACATGATTATACACGATTCACACGTTTCGTACACGAATGTCACAAATACAAGGAGTACACGATGTTCACGATAAAGTACACGAACACGAATACCCGATATATCCGCTAAGGGGATAACATCGTCCAACAAGATCCATATAGTACTAATCCGTGTTTCCAACGTGTCAGCATCATGTAAAGTAATCTAAAGCAGGAATATAATCCTAAACAAGATATGAAATGATCAGAGAATGTACTCGCCTGTATCCTAAGAATCTGGAGAATATATACTGTTCGAGGAGTGGTGTCTGGCTCCTATTAGAACAGCACAAGTCACAACAAGTCCAGAATGGTAATAAGATGCACTACAATGCATTCTACATGAATCTAGGTCAAAGTCAACTCTTGGTCAACTCTGGTCAACCCTAGAAGTCAAACTAGGTCAAACCTAAGTCAAACTAGTCTATACTAGTCCAACTAGTCTATTCTAGGTCTAACAAGACCAAACAAGTCTAATCTAGACTCACTAGGCAATACCATGCCCTAACCAACCTATAATCACATCTACACAAGTCAAATCATTTATCTAAAATGTAATACACTCTAATATATAATACACATGTTGATCTATTTTATAAATATAACAAAGAAATGCACATATAACATATAAGCTACTATATGCATATCCCACAGACATGATGGTACACACACATTATATAATATCTATAGGATACCTATTTATACATACATTATCTATATATATATACTTTACACAAATATATATACATTGAAAAATAGGAATGAATTTGGTGGTATACTTGTGTGTGTGATAGCCCAACATGGACAGTGTGATACAAGAGACTTGTATGTGAAAGAGTGAGTGATACCTATGTTCAACCAATGAGTTAACTAGGAAATCAGTGATACATATATAGAGTGTGAACTAAAATCTGAAACAGTGGGAACACTTAGAAAAAAAAATAGTGAAGTGCATTTGTGTGATAGTGTCTAGTGATTCAGTTAAGCTTAATTTAAGAGTAACAATTCTCAGGTATAGGAAAACTGGAAAAACAGTGGCAGTTCAAGAACAGGGAAATACTCTTGTGTTTGGCATTGAAGACAGTGAAGAAAACATGTATTCCTGGAATCAGGAATTCAGTGAACATAGTACAATGTAAGGCAATCAGTGAGATGGCAAAATCTGTACATGAGTGTGTGAACCTGTGAATCAGTGAAAAGGAACCAAATCCTATTGTAAAATAGTGCAAGGAAAAGGAAGTTCAGTTCTGCATTTAGAGGCTACAATCTCAGGTATTTAACATATAGGCATTCAATTCAGTTTAATAAGGAAGTAATCTCAGATTATACATTGAAAATCATTAATTCAGTTCAAATAGGAAGAAACCCAAATCCTGTTGACAGTTTAAAACATTCATTTCAGTTTAGTAAAAAAAATGAATCTCAGGTTTAGGGAAAACAGTGGCTAATTCAAATGGGAAAATCAGTAAAATTCAGTGCTTGGGGTACATGTGTGATAAAATCTGAAAACAATATATGGCAGCTGTGTGAATGAAAACATGGCATGACAATGGGATATGTGTGTAGGAAGAAAATCAGTGAATGGATAAGCATGTCAGTTAACCATAATTAATCATTAAATCTCAGTAAAATAGGGAAGAACCAAACTCAGTTAAAAGCAAATTCAAATCCAACTCAATTGCCAAAATCCCATTCTCACATCCAAAGTCAAATTCGAATGTAAACATTGCATTAAATGGATTAACAAACCTGTGAGAGTGATCCACAGTTGAAATCATCAATAAGAACTGGAATTACAAACTGGAAAAATGTGAACAGTTAGGAACTGAACCCTGGAATCAGTGTATCAGTCGATACACTGATCCCACACTCAGTTCAATGCCCCATTCTTCATATCCACCACCTAATCGACTATGAATCAACTAATATAGATTACAACCATGAAAGAATACTAATAGGTAACTGAAACAACAATTTAAAATAGATTTAATAGGGTTTTAAAGTTCCAAAAATTTGAAAAAACAAGGTATCAGCCACATGTACCAGTTAATATGAATTTAGCCCATATTCGATTTCAATCCCATATTAAAATCTAAACAAACATGTAAATTAATTCCAACATAGAATATACATCACATTAGGATCTAATTTAGCAAATTAAAACACAAATAAAACATTTAAAATCAAATTTAAAGATAATGAACCAAAAGAACACTGATACACACAACGCGTGCCCCGTGTACGCGCGATATCGTGTCCGACACGACACAAGGGCTCATGACACTTGGGGAACCCCGTGTCAGTCATGGACACAATATGTGTGTTGAGTTATACGTGTCGGGGTGGCGTGTGCACAGAGCAAACAGCCCCGAGTAGCCGGGCATGCATCCTGCCCGCGCGCGCGCGTGTGCGACCGCATGTCCACGTGTCTGTGGGGACTCGACACAACACCAAAACACGCTCAGAACACAAAAAACACGTAAGCGAGAGCAAGCCCTATTTTTCTATTCAAATACAATCCTAAAATTTAACCGAAATGCCCTTTGGGGCATTTCATTAAACACTTGCACCATGACACTGATACGTGTCCAAATAGGACACGAATCGGACTCAAAATCTAGGGTTACCTATTCCTACAGTTAGGTTTGGCCTAGGGCTCCCTAGATATGCAATAAAATTAGAATTTTATGGTGTAGAATGAAAGTTACCTATATGTATCAAAATCCTCAAAAAGCTCCAAAGAGAGGTGTTCCTCTTGATAGCCAAACTTCTCCAATTTGCTCCCAAGCTGAGATTACTTGATACCAACAGCAAATAGAGTAAAATTAGAACCTATTGCAATTGATTTGGGTGCAAAAGGAATTGAAATAGATTTTCTAGGGTTCAATGAAGATGGAGACTCACCTCTTTCCAAACTAGCAAATAATTTCTAAAGGAGGCTAGTCCTAATTTCTAGGAGGGATTAAATAGAGGGGAAATCCTTATGTGGCCAGCCATGGGCTGAAATGGGCTAGGGTTAGGTTGCACTAGTGTTGGGTTGGGCCTTTAAGGCTAAGTCACAAGTCATGACTTGTGAAACCACAAGCTATTTCCTATTCAATTAAATTCCTAATTTCCCCAAAGTAACTCTAATGGGTTTGACGTCACTAACTTAGGTCAAGATAGGGTTACTTAACCTAACCAAGTAGTCATGACCTAGGTTAGCCTCTAGGACAGTCTCCAAAGTCAACACTAGTCAAAGTCTAAAATAGCACCAAATCAAATATACTAAAAATCACTGAAAATTCCTAATAAATATAATTAATACTAACTATCACTAACCATGGTTAGCTAAGACTAGCTATGACTAATCTAGGTTAGGTCCAAACCAAGTTAGGCTAATCACAAAATATGGCAATCAATTAAATAATATTAAAATCACACCATTCTTAATAATACATTAAATTCCAAATAATATATATTAAATTCAATTAAATTCAAAATGACAAAAATATCCTCAAACTGGAAATGATAAATGAAATACCCTAATCATATGGCTAGGCTCTAGGTTAAGCTGCCTCTAGTGTTACACTATCAAAACACCAAAATCATAAGTCATGATTTAAAATAGTTTTAAAATGATTTAAAAATTACCAAAAATCATATCATGAGTTAAATATCATTATTAAAAGATTAAACTTACAAAATTTCAAAATTATCCTCATTTGGAAAACTGGGTGTTACAATCCTACCCACCTTAGAAAAATTTCGTCCTCGAAATTAAGATGATCGTACCCCTTCTAGGTCAAACCCAAACAATCAAGGTCAAAAGAGAACTTATCTACATCATGCAATTGGAAGGATAACATATAGGACTTGGTAAGTGGTATCAGTCTGAGGTCTCATCTAGCCATTCTAGTCATATCAGATCAAGAGCAATCATAAGGTATCAAAACATACAACACTATGGTAGGGTGCATCAATTATCAAAGACTGGCTAAGATATAGGTCAAGGACTCACCTCCAACTAGGTCTGGTGGCTGGAACTCCCTCTCGAAGGCGGAGTCTTGGCTGGGATAAGTGCAGCAGGACAGTTTTGCATCATGTGTGCAGCTGACCCACATAACAGGCACACCCCTCTTCTCTTCCTATAGTAGCCCCAAACATGTCCAGGCTTCTTACAGAAGGTGCAGGTAGGCACTCTCTCAGCTGGCCTCTTCTGAACAGGAGTCTGGACTGGGTAGGCTGGTCTAGGCTGATAGTCTGGGTGCTCACGGGGCTCTGGATATACACTGATCCTCGGCCTCTTAGAACTAGGCTCTCCTCCTGAATGTACCAAATCCCACATCAGTTGGATCCTGCGGCCCTGCTCCTTCAGGATCTCAGCCTGAACTCTCTATGTCTCCAACACATCCCGAAGAAGTCTGAATATCTGAGCTCCGTCAGGAAACAAACATACCGAGGGTATGGTATGGTGTACCACTCCTGGAGGCAGAGGAGGAGACGGGAAAGGGCTCTTGGTCTCAGATGAGACTGCAACCCTCTCCTGAGTAACAGGTGGTGGAGGAAAACTCTCTGGTAAGGATGCTAACACCTCCTCGATGGCGGGAGGTGCCACTACCCTTGGGTCAGCCTGAGGGGTCACTACCTCCTGAGTAATAGAAGGTGGAAGCACACTATCAGTAGCTGCAACTGCTCTCAGGCGACAGGCTTGGGTCATGGGTGCCATACTGGAAAGGATAAGAACACAACAATCATTAAGGCTGTACGGCAGTCTACCATCCTATATGAAAATTGGTAATTATCAAAATAAAATAAGATAACTACTAATCATCTATAAAGGGGTACTATTTAAGAAAAACAAAACCAAAAGTTTGAGGAACGAAAGTCGATAGCATTGAATCCAATCACAATATAATATATATAGAAAGAGAGAGTGTTAGAGAAGGAAAAGCTAACATTATGTAAATGTTATGTGGTTTGTGTGAAATATACAAGAAAGTGTATAGGAGGATTTGGGTTTCAACTATAGCTATCAAGTTACACTATTCATGGCATATTGGTTAAACAGTCTACACGGCACAAGCTATTTACTCATAACATGCATGGCTAACCATATATATATGTGTATCTATATAGCTATAGGAACATAACATAGAGATGAAGGATTAGGTTTTCATGGCAGTTGTGAACATTAGTGTAGAGTGTCAAGTGTACATGGGTTAAAACTTGAATAAAAGGTTCGATCTTTCAGTTTAGCTCAACATTACATATTAGACCTGAAATTAGACTACACATTTGAAAGCAATGTAAAAAAAAATGTTAACATGTATTCAGTTTTCAAAATTTTGGAGAAATTCGAACATCAAAACCAACTCAACGTTCACCACAACCACAATCTAACATGTAAGAGTATGAAACCTAACATTATATACCTACACACAACAATGTATACAGCTCAAAACATTACAATTTAAACTGCAAATTGAACTAAACACTTAGAATCCAGGGTTAAAGGTTTAATATGTACACAGTCTCAGATTTGACAAATTCAACACAAAACTCAACCAATTTTCTTTAAGACTTGAACCCCTGTAGGTAACATATATGTGCAGTAATGTAAATAACAACTAATAACATGAAATTTAAATTTAATTTACGAGATTAATCTGTGATAAACAGAGAACTAGTCATTGATAATGTCCTATATTAGAATTATTGGGATTTTGAGAAATTAACATCAATCATATTAACATACATTTAGAGAGGTTGGTAAACAAGTGTAGCATGCATACGTGTCAGGCAAACATCTGGGTACCTATATTCATATAATTTAAGGTAATACAAGAAATAATGGCAAGAAGAAAATAACGATAAAATCTGTTCTACTTATCTGTTTAAAAGAAGGAACCATTTTGAAACCAGAGTTACAATATCAAATCTAAGTTAAGGTCAAGCAAAATCATCGATTCATTGTATTAGGAAAAAAAATAATAGCAAGAAGTTACACTAGATTTATAATAACAGCTAAGCTACTCCTACTCATACTTCTAAGCTATATGATGATGGAAAACAATTTATAACAACAGAATGGTACGATAGAGATGATATGTTAAAACCTTCTCAAGATACAATCTGATAATCATATGCGTCTGTCTAAAATCACGTTACTCAGAGTCCTCGCCACGCCAGTAAGCAAGGATACAATAAACGATAGATTCCATATCTGGGGCATGCACCTCTATAATCATGTCGTCTGGAATTCTCGCTATGTCGACTAGTATAGCTGCAAGAAATTTCAAATCTCATAACCAAGATACGTACATCCAAAGTCAGGTCTCTATGTTTCCGCCACGCCAGCTAATATGGCTGCGATAAACTACAGGTTCCATAATCAAGCAGACGTTTTACCATCCCTGTTATTCCCGTCAACATATGTTATCAGAAAATATCGTAACCCAGGCCATAAAATTCATCTCGATAGGAAAATCAAAATCAACAACGATCCATCAAAATCAAATTCAATAATCAAGGAGTGAGAGCGAACAAAACAAGGGAAAGGATTTCAATTTGAAGTTTAAATAAGATTCTCAAGGGTCGTCCCAGGAATCTCTCAAGGAATCCTAAATGTGATTGAGTACCTTCAAAAATATATCCTAATCCTACTGCAGGCTGTAGTGATACTCTAGTTCGAATACCACTACATAAACTCGACATGCATGGGCCACCACTAAAAATATGTCACAACCCGCACCCACTGTGAGGGCACGAGACGTAACAACGCCCAGCCTACGCCGCAGTGTCGGCGGTAGAACGCTGTCCTAGGTCACAACATCTAACAGTTAAAGGTAATAAACAGTTATACTCCCCGAATGGGGGTGACATAACAGAATATATCTCAATCACAGCTAAGATAGAACAGGATAAGATAGAATAATAATAAAAGATAATATCCACAACAGAAGAAATTACAGGGATACAATCCAGAATTCTAAGTGTCTAAAATAAATACATATCCCAAAATATCTCAGAATCTATATACAGTGATCCAGAAAAGTAAAGACATCCTAGTCTAAGGAGTATCATCCACTGCTAGCAGGTCCGAGTCCCTAGTGATGTCTAATGCTGCACCAAGAGGGATAGACACCAGAGCCTCATCATTCACTGTAAAATTTTCAACAGGTCCAGACAGGACAGGAGCGAGTACAATACATCTCAACAAAATCATAACCGGTTAGAAAATATAAACATGCTAGAGAGTAAGATACATGATCTGAAGAAATAATATGATAAAAAGAGAGAGAATATAAGTAAATAGCTACAATATATAGAGAACTAACAGTGCTAGTGATTCAGAGCACAAGATGGTTATGTAGACGGCACGATATTGTACACGAGTAATCTATAGAGGTTGTACACGAGTAATCTACTGGATTGAATACATAGCCACTTCTACTCCTCCGCCCCAATCAATACACAAGGATCTAGCTCAGTTATGTTATTGTACACGAAGGTCATGTGAATACATGATTATACACGATTCACACGTTTCGTACACGAATGTCACAAATACAAGGAGTACACGATGTTCATGATAAAGTACACGAACACGAATACCCGATGTATCCGCTAAGGGGATAACATCGCCCAACAAGATCCATATAGTACTAATCCGTGTTTCCAACGTGTCAGCATCATGTAAAGTAATCTAAAGCAGGAATATAATCCTAAACAAGATATAAAATGATCAGAGAATGTACTCGCCTGTATCCTGAGAATCTGGAGAATATATACTGTCCGAGGAGTGGTGTCTGGCTCCTATTAGAATAGCACAAGTCACAACAAGTCCAGAATGGTAATAAGATGCACTACAATGCATTCTACATAAATCTAGGTCAAAGTCAACTCTTGGTCAACTCTGGTCAACCCTAGAAGTCAAACTAGGTCAACTAGGTCAAACCTAAGTCAAACTAGTCTATACTAGTCTAACTAGTCTATTCTAGGTCTAACAAGACCAAACAAGTCTAATCTAGACTCACTAGGCAATACTATGCCCTAACCAACCTATAATCACATCTACACAAGTCAAATCATTTATCTAAAATGTAATACACTCTAATATATAATACACATGTTGATCTATTTTATAAATATAATAAAGAAATTCACATATAACATATAAGCTACTATATGCATATCCCACAGACATGATGGTACACACACATTATATAATATCTATAGGATACCTATTTATACATACATTATCTATATATATATACTTTACACAAATATATATACATTGAAAAATAGGAATGAATGTGGTGGTGTACTTGTGTGTGTGATAGCCCAACATGGACAGTGTGATACAAGAGACTTGTATGTGAAAGAGTGAGTGATACCTGTGTTCAACCAATGAGTTAACTAGGAAATCAGTGATACATATATAGAGTGCGAACTAAAATCTGAAACAGTGGGAACACTTAGAAAAAAAAACAGTGAAGTGCATTTGTGTAATAGTGTCTAGTGATTCAGCTAAGCTTAATTTAAGAGTATCAATTCTCAGGTATAGGAAAACTGGAAAAACAGTGGCAGTTCAAGAACATGGAAATACTCTTGTGTTTGGCATTGAAGACAGTGAAGAAAACATGTATTCCTGGAATCAGGAATTCAGTGAACATAGTGCAATGTAAGGCAATAAGTGAGATGGCAAAATCTGTACATGAGTGTGTGAACCTGTGAATCAGTAAAAAGGAACCAAACCCTATTGCAAAATAGTGCAAGGAAAAGGAAGTTCAGTTCTGCATTTAGAGGCTACAATCTCAGGTATTTAACGTATAGGCATTCAATTCAGTTTAATAAGGAAGTAATCTCAGATTATACATTGAAAATCATTAATTCAGTTCAAATAGGAAGAAACCCAAATCCTGTTGACAGTTTAAAACATTCATTTCAGTTTAGTAAAAAAAATGAATCTCAGGTTTAGGAAAAACAGTGGCTAATTCAAATGGGAAAATCAGTGAAATTCAGTGCTTGGGGTACATGTGTGATAAAATCTGAAAACAATATATGGCAGCTGCGTGAATGAAAACATGGCATGACAATGGGATATGTGTGTAGGAATAAAATCAGTGAATGGATAAGCATGTCAGTTAACCATAATTAATCATTAAATCTCAGTAAAATAGGAAAGAACCAAACTCAGTTAAAAGCAAATTCAAATCCAACTCAATTGCCAAAATCCCATTCTCACATCCAAAGACAAATTCGAATGTAAACATTACATTAACATGGAGGCAGAGATGAAGGAGTACTAATAGGTTACAACCATGAAGGAATACTAATAGGTAACTGAAACAACAATTTAAAATAGATTTAATAGGGTTTTAAAGTTCCAGAAATTTGAAAAAACAAGGTATCAGCCACATGTACCAGTTAATATGAATTTAGCCCCTATTCGATTTCAATCCCATATCAAAATCTAAACAAACATGTAAATTAATTCCAACATAGAATATACATCACATTAGGATCTAATTTAGCAAATTAAAACACAAATAAAACATTTAAAATTGAATTTAAAGATAATGAACCAAAAGAACACTGATACACACAACGCGTGCCCCGTGCTCGCGCGATATCGTGTCCGACACGACACAAGGGCTCGTGACACTTGGGGAACCCCGTGTCAGTCATAGACACAACATGTGTGTCGAGTTATACGTGCCGGGATGGCGTGTGCACAGAGCAAACAGCCCTGAGTAGCAGGGCATGCATCCTGCCCGCGAGCGCGCGTGTGCGACCATGTGTCCACGTGTCTGTGGGGAATCGACACAACACCAAAACACGCTCAGAACACAAAAAACATGTAAACGAGAGCAAGCCCTATTTTTCTATTCAAATACAATCCTAAAATTTAACCGAAATGCCCTTTGGGGCATTTCATCAAACACTTGCACCATGACACTGATACGTGTCCAAATAGGACACGAATCGGACTCAAAATCTAGGGTTACCTATTCCTACAGTTAGGTTAGGCCTAGGTCTCCCTAGATATGCAATGAAATCAGAATTCTATGATGTAGAATGAAAGTTACCTATATGTATCAAAATCCTCAAAAAGCTCCAAAGAGAGGTGTTCCTCTTGATAGCCAAACTTCTCCAATTTGCTCCCAAGATGAGATTACTTGATACCAACAGCAAGTAGAGTAAAATTAGAACCTATTGCAATTGATTTGGGTGGAAAAGGAATTGAAATGGATTTTCTAGGGTTTAATGAAGATGGAGACTCACCTCTTTCCAAACTAGCAAATAATTTTAAAGGAGGCTAGCCCTAATTTCTAGGAGGGATTAAATAGAGGGGAAATCTCTATGTGGCCAGCCATGGGCTGAAATGGGCTAGGGTTAGGTTGCACTTGTGTTGGGTTGGGCCTTTAAGGCTAAGTCACAAGTCATGACTTGTGAAACCACAAGCCATTTCCTATTCAATTAAATTCCTAATTTCCCCAAAATAATTCTAATGGGTTTGATGTCACTAACTTAGGTCAAGCTAGGGTTACTTAACCTAACCAAGTAGTCATGACCTAGGTTAGCCTCTAGGACAGTCTCCAAAGTCAACACTAGTCAAAGTCTAAAATAGCACTAAATCAAATATACTAAAAATCACTGGAAATTCCTAATAAATATAATTAATACTAACTATCACTAACCATGGTTAGCTAAGACTAGCTATGACTAATCTAGGTTAGGTCCAAACCAAGTTAGGCTAATCACAAAATATGGAAATCAATTAAATAATATTAAAATCACACCATTCTTAATAGTACATTAAATTCCAAATAATATATATTAAATTCAATTAAATTCAAAATGACAAAAATATTCTCGAACTGGAAATGATAAATGAAACACCCTAATCACATGGCTAGGCTCTAGGTTAAGCTGCCTCTAGTGTTACACTATCAAAACACCAAAATCATAAGTCATGATTTAAAATAGTTTTAAAATGATTTAAAAATTACCAAAAATCATATCATGAGTTAAATATCATTATTAAAAGATTAAACTTACAAAATTTCAAAATTACCCTCATTTGGAAAACTGGGTGTTACAGTATAAGAAGTTTGATCTCTTCATGACCAAGTAAGGATACCTGAGGACCACTTCTGATCATTGTGTGTTTGTCAAAAGGTACTCTGATGGTGAACTGATTATACTCCTTATATATGTTGATGATATGTTGATCGTAGGTCGTGACAATGATAAGATCAGCAAGTTAAAGAAAGAGCTCAGCAAGTCCTTTGCAATGAAGGACTCAGGTCCAGCAAAGCAAATTTTCGGTATGCATATCTCCCGTGATCGAAGGAATGGGAAGCTTTGGTTATCACAAGAGCGCTATATCGAGTAGGTGTTGAAGAAGTTCAACATGGGCAAGGCAAAGCCTGTAGCAACTCCACTTGCTAATCAATTTTTGCTCAACTCAAGACAGTGTCCTACATGCAATAAAGAAAAAGAAGAGATGGCATCGATGCCATATGCCTCAGCAGTTGGCAGTCTTATGCATATGATGGTGTGCACCAGACCTGACATGGCACATGCAGTTGGTGTCGTCAGCAGATTCTTATCCAATCCGGGAAAAGAGCATTGGAAAGCGGTGAAGTGGATTTTGAGATATCTCAGAGGTACTTCCAAAATGAGATTGTGCTTTGGAAATGACAAGCCTGTGTTGATTGGGTACACAGATGCTGATATGGCTGGAGATTTTGACTCCAGAAAATCTACTTCAGGATATTTAGTTACTCTTTCAGGGGGAGCTGTGTCTTGGCAGTCAAAGTTACAGAAGTGTGTTGCTCTGTTGACTACAGAAGCAGAATATATCACAGCGACAGAAGCATGCAAGGAACTACTGTGGATGAAAAGATTCCTACAGGAGTTGGGTCAAGAACAACGAGAATATGTTCTTTATTGTGATAGCCAGAGTGCTATCCATTTGAGCAAGAATTCGAGTTTTCACTCAAGGACAAAGCATATTGACGTGAGATATCATTGGATTCGTAACGTGGTAGAATCCAAGCAACTTCAGATTGAGAAGATCCATACCAATGATAACGGCTCAGACATGATGACTAAATCTCAACCTAAAGACAAGCACATCTTTTGCAGAAGTGCAGCTGGTATGACGGAGCCTTCCACTTAAGTCGGAAAGGAGGAAATTGTTGGGTGGTCCCTCCTTAATTGGAGCGAGGATTTGGAGTTCCCAAGGTTCATTCACCTTGGAGAAAGTCTAAAGACTTGTGGAGTTCCCAAGGTTCATTCATCTTGCATGAACGAATCTTGGAGGAGAATGTTCATTCCCTTATGGCTATATAAGGAGATGGTTTGGGAGATGTTTGGGTTAATCCTCCCTTGTCATCTTGGTGCTAGAAGTGGTGGTGCTCCTTGCTTGCGGTGTTCTTCCGGGCGGTGCTTGCTTCTACCTCGGGTGCTTCTTCACCAAAGTGTCTTCCATACTTGTGTATGAGAGAGATCCTCTTGAGTGTATCCAAGAGAGAGTTTGCAACTCTGTAATCCCACTATTCTTAGTGGAGGAAGAAAGAAAAGAACTATTGTTGTCCGAGGACGTAGGCACATAGCCGAACCTCGTTAATTCTCTTGTCTTTTGTATGTTTGTTTTTCTTTTCTTTTCTCTAGCCTCCGTGTTAAGCGGATAAGCTAAATTTCAACTCATTGTAGCTCCCACGTTAAGTGGGTAAGCTATCTCCATCCCAATTAGCGGTATCAGTGCATACCCAACAAGTCATACTAGTCAGAGTCTCTTATACAGTATAGATTATGATGTGAATATCCAATTGGATATGGTAGGGAGAGGAGATCGAATTTGATCTGCCTGGAGGGGTTGTCACAGTTTTGTAAACATTTGCGGATTAATAAATTTACCTTTTCCAAAAAAAAAAAAAAAATATAGGGAGCCCATTCCAGACTCCACTTGGATCCGCCCCTTGTTACATATGGTTTGCACCCATATCTGTATATCTTTGAATGACAAAACTACAAA